>BSBK01008917.1:0-142500 GCA_027943335.1 Chamaecyparis obtusa | reverse complement strand
ATGGCTAATGTGTATCTAGGCATCAATAAAAAGATAAACATGATAATTAGACATATAGCCTAAAGGTATTGATAATTATGCACATAAGATAATACAATAAGCATAGAAAAATATGTGAATACAACTAGATAAATAGACTACAACTGATGAAAAATTACACTATTTAACATCATATACTTGAACTACAATAATAACTCAAAATAATAGATAAAATTAAATAAAAAATATCATAAAAATATTAATTTTACCACTGAACCCATAAAAGTAACTCTATACATCTTCCCACCCCTATTTTATATTTCCCAAAACTTAATATTGTCATCTTTTCCCTTTGTGTTCTTATCAAACACACACACATATTTCTTATTTACCCTACATAAAAGTAATATTATCCTCTCCAAAGGGGAAACTACAACATAGACTCCATTCGACTAGATTAGGCTCTCGTAAATTGTGATTTACTGTAAAGCTTTCCACCGCTCCTTACGCTTGACTTTTGAGACTCTCCCTTCTGACTTCGCTGGCCTCCGTTCCCCCTACTGTCACTTTCTTTGTTCGAAGAAATGTGCTTTCATTGCCTCACAATGCACATCCCTATGTGATACACTTATTCAGAATCCTAATCTTTTCTAGCGCACCATGTTCCCTGGGCATCCTGCTCCACCTTCCACCATCGATCTTAGATCCCTTGCCTCCCACACCTCCACTCTTCATGACATCCTTGACCAGCCATCTCTTCACCTCACCCCTCCCCCTCACTGCCATATCTTTACCACTTCCAGCATCTATGAGGCTATCAGATCCATGAGATGTAGCAAGGTGGCCGATGAGGACGATTTTCAGGTTGAGCTCTTCAAGCTCGATATCTCTATGTTGAGATCCTATCTTTCAACTCTATTTAATAGTGTGGTTTGCACCAGCTTCCCCGAGTCTTGGTCGAGACACTTAATCTACCCAATTCACAAGGTTGGGTTAGTTTCTAACCCTAGCAACTATAGGACCATCATTATTGGGAACACCTTTTCCAAACTCTATGCAATGACACTGAATACTATTCTTAATAGGGAGTTGGACAAGAGAGATTGTAGGGCTAGAGGTCAAGTCGGCTTCCAGGAAGATTACTAGACCATGGACCACATCCTGACTTTGCGGGTGATTATTGAGGAGGTTTGTCATTGTTCTGCAAAAGTATATTGCTGCTTCATTGACTTTCATAAGGTGTTCGATACCATCCCTCGGGTGGCCCTCTTCCAGAGACTTACAAATATCAGTATTTTTGAGACTCTTTTGACAGCTATTATGAGAATTTACGAGTGTGTTGAGGGAAAATTTAGGACTCTTGTGGGTTTCTCTGACCCTATCCAGAGCACTATTGGATTAAAATAGAGGTGCCCCCTTTCCCCCACCTTGTTCAACATCTACATTGATGAGCTCAAGGCTTTTCTCAGAGATTCCTCACTTCCAAGTGATGGTTTCTACCTGCACCAGGTTCTTATCTCCATTCTCCTCTTCACTAACGATGTGATTCTACTTGCCTCCTCACCGGAAAGTCTCTAGAGACTTCTTGATAGCTTGGCCTCTTTTTTTGATTTGAGACAATTGGTGGTGAATCTTAGTAAGACACGGGTGATGGTCTTCAACTACTTTAAGACCTCACATCTTCATTTCTACTATCAGGGTCAGGAGATTGAGATTACTTCTTCATACACCTACCTTGGGGTCAAGTTCTCTGGCCCTCGCTTCAGCCTAAGACCCGACATTCTTCCCAGGATCAGTAAAGGGATGGGTTCCCTTTCCATGTTGGAGAGACAATGTATTAGACATCATTTTCAAGACATCATGTCCAAGTTGTCCCTCTTGGATTCCTTGGTTAGACCTACGATACTTTATGGTTCTATTGTTTGGGGGTTGTCGCTTCTGGATTCTAATTGGGCCTCTATCGAGCGTGTTCAGAATATCTTCCTCTAGTGTATCATCAAATGTCAATGGTCCACCACTCACAGCATCATTTTGGCTGAGTTCGGGGCTCATCCCTTCAGGTTGGGGGCCATCTTTGATCTCGTTTGGTTTATTCACCACCTCCATTCTTTTGTGAACTCCAATGACAGTTGCAACAGATACTCCTACCTAGCCTATTACTCTTCAATGGCGCTTGCCAAGTTAGACTCCTCCCCCAGAGCCCATTGTTGGTATGCCCAGGCCTCATCGCTTTTAGGTTCCATCGAGATTGACATTGATCACCTCCCCCCCTATCAGTTCTTGCTTGATGCTCTGGCTCACCTCCTCCCTTCTAGACAGGAGTTGAACAGACATGTCAAACTTGACATATATAGGCAGTATATCACCACAACCTGGATCAACCCATGTGGAGCTTTGCACCTAAGGATGGCTTTTTATGCTGAGCACTTTCTTGACATTCGGGATGGGATTATTGTTCTTCCTAGATGCTTATTTCAACGTTGGTGCCATGCCCTTCGCATTACGCTAGGATCTTTTTGGGTTGGATCTCACCACCTTCGGGTCCAAACTGACCATCACATTGACAAAGATGATCGGATTTGCAAGTTATGCACCCTAGCTGAGATTGAGACTGAGAAACACTTCATCTTCCGTTGTCCTACTTACTATGAGATCAAAGGGAGATTCTATTGATTTTTCAGAGGGTGCAGCTCCTTGACTTCTTTCTTCAGCTACATTGATCAAAGATGCCTGGCACTTTATCTCCGTGAGACTGTACATCTCCACGAGCATATGCTATAGCTTCTTTTCCCCCAAAGAAAAATATCTGATCAGCTCATTACGACCTTCTCCTCGCCCTTGTCTCATTTACGGGGTGAGGCAGCCTCACTTTGCCTCCATCATAGGTCACTCTAGATCTGTGAGACCCGCAACACCTTTACCCATCAACAAACATCTCTAGTAGCTCACAATGATGACTCAGGGTTCTTGTTCATCTAGATCATTATCCTTCTGTGCTGGACTTCTTTCTTCCTAAAAATGATCCTTAGTCCTTCACTTGTGTCTATTCTTCTTGCTTTCTATTTCTTGTTCTCTTCTTTCTTTTTTTGCTCTTGGTTGCTTTCCTGGCCACTATTTAGTGGTCTTTTGGTTCGCTGTTCCTTTTGCTGTACATTTCTAGTCCCTTAGACCCTTGTTGGTCTCTTATTGGACATTAATAAATTTATCTTATCTTATCTAGTACAACTTATCAACAATTACACACAGAATATTCAAAATTTTATGTTCTTCACCTTTCATCACGGGCATCGTCACCCTTTTCACCACTACATCTTGGGAGAAACAAAGTAATCAGAGGGAGAACGATAATCTTTATTAACAATGTATTTGTGTATTTCAGTCTTGTTGCTGGTTACCAATGTAATTATCAATTTTCCTTGGTGCACCTCAAATTTTAGCCAATGATTAACTGATTTACTAATGGAGTCATTAGTCCTCTTTGCGGCCTCAAAAGTATTAATCTCAACCACAGCGCATAAAATGATTGCTTTCACCATGTGTACAGACATAGGGTGCAATTTTCTTTCTGAATTGGGCCTAATAAATTCAAAAAACATATTTGAGTTGAGAATTGACCCCGCTCCATCTACTGGTCTCCCAATTATTTCAACAAACTCTGAGGGCAGCTTCTGTGTGAAACAAAAAGAAATCTGAATGGATTAACGATTAGATCATATTCCTTTACTCAGATTACTTAAAAATTTAATTAGGAAAGCTACGCAACTTTAGAAAATAAGGAAAAACCAAAGGTGAAGTAAAGCCTACCCTTCCAAAAAGAAATTTAGAGGGGCGGAAATCAGTACCTTCATCTTGAGAATACAATTCCGAATTGATTTATTTCCGCTCTATAAGAGTTGCATTCCCTCCAATAAATGTTGTTGTTTAATATCTGGTATTTTCTCCAGTTTCAGACAATCTATAATGTTCAGTTTAGCAAGTTTCCAGAAGAATCCATCTACACTTATCAAATTTTTGTAGTCATTCACTTCAATCCTCTCCACTATGGAAAAATTGTTATTGAAATATACATTCAGATAGCTTAGTTGAAGAAGAATCAACTCTTCAAGATTCCCACATTTATCAATGTTCAACATTACAAACTTTGTCAGATCAGATGATGTTACACTTTTCAGATGGTCATGGTCAGAACCATGAATCTTGATTTTTCTCAGGAAATCAAGTTGAACAAGACATAACTTTTCAAGATCTCCATAGTTATCGATGTTTAAATTTACTAGCTTTTTAAGATCTGATGCTGTCCCATTTTTCAGATGGCCACAACTATGAATTTTGAGTTCTTGTAGAGAGCTAAGTCGAACAAGACTTAACTCCTTAAGCATCCCACATTTACCAATGTTCAACTTTACTAGCTTTGTAAGATCAGATGCAATCATACTGTTTAGACGGCCAGAACCATGAATTTTAACTTCTTCTAGCCAGTAAAGTTGAACAAGATATAACTCTTGAAGTTCAAATTCTCCACATTCACTAATGTTCAGCTTTATCAAATTTGTCAAATCAAATTTACCTGTCACACTTTTTAGTTGACCACAACTATGAATTGTAAATTCTTTTAGGCAATTGAGTCGAAGAAGACTCAACTCCTTCAATTGACCACATTTACTAATGTTCAACTTTGCTAAGTTTGTAAGATTGTATGCTCTCACATTTTTCAGACAACCACAATCATGAATTGCAATTTCTTTTAAACAGTGAATCCGAACAAAACTTAACTGCTCAAGCTTTCGACATTTACCAATGTTCAAATTTACTAGCTCTGTAAGATCGGATATTCCTCTCACAATTTCCAAAAAGCCACAATCATAAATTAAAAGTTCCTCAAGACATTGCAGAAGACCCAGACTTAGCTCCTCCAGTCGATACATTCTAACGACCAATAGCTCTTTTAGGGCCAAGAGTGCCTGAAATTTCAAAAATAATTCCTCAAAATTTTGATTCTAAATACATGTGATCTAAGTATTATAAAATATTGCATTAGGTTCACAAGACTTAACATTTGAGTGTAAATAACAAAAATACCTGTTGATTATTCTACCACAATCTTTCCAGACCTCCATCTCTAAAACTTAAAGATAGCAAATTTTGAAGAGGAATCCAAAAAGGGATGTTTTGGAGTTTTTGCCAAGCAAGATTTAGCTCAAGCCATAGTAAAGCGCTGGACGTTTCAACCATATTGCTTGATTGTAATGGTTCTGCTTCTGTAATGGCTGTCAGAGACTGTGAAGACCAATCCTTCTTCTCTGGTCTGCAACCACCAGATTCTAAACCATTTCATATTCCCTATGCTGCGATGCCAAATATTTCATTGAGCTGCTGCAATATAATGTGTAATTGGAAATAATAAAACTGATATCCTCTGCTTGAAGAGTGGACGTAGTCCAACAATGGATGAACCACTATAAATTATGTTGTCTCTTATTTTGTGCTTGGTTTTGTTCTTTTATTTTGTTTCTAAATTTATTTTTTCTGCAAATTTAATTTCAACAATTGGTATCAGAGATGGGAGAGCTCGATTTGATTTTCTAGAAATCGGTGAAGATTTGTCGAAGCCATGGATGAGGCAGATAAATGGAAAATCAAAAAATTTGTAGGGAAAAATTTCGGGCTATGGAAAGTATGTTGGAGCTCAAAAATCCGAGTTGTATTTTTGACTCCATATTTTGAAATTTTCTCCAAGTGTCAGATCAATGCTTTGAAAGTCTTCAAAGGGAAGCATAGTTTGAATGCACGGATAAAAGGGACTATTGAGTTTTATGATGCGTCACTTGGATAGGGTGTTCATCGCATATCATTTGACATATGTAATATTTTTTAGGTCCTAACTTTCAGATCTGATAAGTTTTTGAAGTGGTCTTTTGGAGGCGTTCCCTAAAATCTGCATTGTCTGTCCAAATTTTCACTGAGAAGCCAACTTCGAATGAGTGCATTTATTGCCCTATGATTGGTCATAACATGCGGGTTGTTGCATCATGTTGTAGGCATAAGAAAGAGTGTCCATACCAATTTTCAGCCCCCCATGTGCCCATTTGACCTATTTGCCAAAGCCATTTCATTTGCAAATTGTTAAGTTTTTCCAGAAGTGCATTGCCCAGTTTTCTAAGTAGCCTACTTTGAAGCTTTCTAATTTGCACCCGGTTCAAGGTCAAGTAAAATTGAAATTTGTTCCATATTGTAGACCTGGAAGTGTACTTTCCTAAAGATTTTTGAGGGTCTACCAATCCATCCAACCGCTTTCCTAAGCCAATATTAAACCCAATTTCTGCATAATTCACTGTTTTAATTCTAATTTTTCCTAACGGGTTGACTTTGGTGTTTAATTATATTTTGCCACTTGATCTTCTAGATGAGTTAATTATGGATTTGTGTACCTTGTATGAAATTAAATTGGTATCCAAGTTGTCAGTTCGTGAAAGTTTCAGTGGGTGAGTTTTTTAGGCCAGTTCTCGACGTGATTTGTGTGAATTGGATAGTGTTGGCAGATTTGACTTCACAAAGTAGCCACTTTCAAAAATTTGTAACTTGATGACAGACACATGTTTTCAGATGGTGATTGATTCCTCACATTCCTTGCATATGAGTCTTCTGCCAAATTCAGTGGCTTTGCTTTCAGCTCACCATTTGATTTTTTTTATTCATCTCCTTCTGAGGCCATTTGCAATGATTCTAGTTTGTGTTTGCTGAACAATTCTGAACAGGTGATTTCAAATTTTAAAATCTCCTGCCCTATTCATCTTTAGGTGGCGCCATCTGATAGGATGTTTCTCTATAGTACAAAGTGTGTACTCGCCAACTTTCAGCTTCCAGGGATTAATTTTCATCAGTGATTTAATGGCGCAACTGAGGGTGTTTTATTTAGATTTTGGCGACTGGCAAAGTAATAAAAGTTAAAGTTTTTTATGGTTTATGTTGTCCAGATTGGATCCAGTTGCAAGCGCTAGTTGTTCTAGATTGTTTTTAAGGCCGGTTGTTTGAATTCGAAAAAAATTTAGGGTGGACCCGCTTGGGGTCCAACTTGCCTCATTATTTTACCTAGTGAAATACTGGTAAGAAGTTGTTAACAAATGTTGACTACGGTTAATAACCAAGGATAACATGGAGAAAAGAATGGAACCAGAACTTGATTCTATAGAGAGTCATTGGCAAACATTTGGGTCTTCATAGCAGATGGATCAACAAATGGGTGATGAAGGGTGAATTCCTTGAAAAGAATTAGATGATTATCTGGCATCTCCTCTTTGGCATCATGATGTGGCTAGTTGTAGGTGCACGTGCTTTTGGAAATGAAGTCATGAAAAATCTGGTATTAATGGGCATTGGTTGTAGCCCAAATAGAAGCATAACAGTAACTAATATGGATAATGTATCAAAGCCAAACTTGTCGAATCAGGTTTTATACCAAATAGATGACTTGGGGAGACTAAAAACAGCCTCAGCATTGAGGGCTTTGTGAAAAATCAATCCTATAGCCCAAGATGCCCTGGAGATTTTTGATGGAGTGAGTAAAGGAAAATATACAATTGGCTTTGGACAAGACTGCATGACTTTCTGCAAAGATTTGGAAGATGTGATTTCTATGAGCCTGACAGTTGTAACATCTCTTTTGGAAAAATATGCTATTGATCTTAAACAAATTGGTCGCCTAGAAGTTGGTCATGAAACTGTTATTGACAAGAGCAAGTCAATAAAGACTTGGTTGATGTCAATTTTTGAGAAGTGTGACAATACTGAAATTGAAGGTGTGGACTCAACTAATGCATCCTATGGTGGAATTGTTGCTCTATTGAACTGTGTTAACTGGGTTGAAAGCAGTTCTTGGGATGGGCGATATGGTCTTGTTGTAGCTACAAATACTGCAGTCTATGCTGAGGGATCCGCTCGGCCTACAGGAGGAGCGTTAATATTGCTATGTTGATAGGACCCAATTCTCCTTTGGCATTTGAGGAAAATATAGGGGAACTCACATGGGTCATGCATATGACTTCTATAAGCCCAATCTTGCTAGCGAGTATCCGGTTATAGATGGAAAGCTATCACAAAATAGCTATCTAATGGCACTTGACTCCTACTACAAATGACTTTGTAACAAGTTTGAAAAAGAAGAAAGAAGGCAATTTTCTCTTTTAGATGCAGATTACATTGCATTTCACTCTCCATACAATAAGCTTGTGCAAAAGAGCATTGCTCGACTCTTGTTTAATGATTTTTTCAGACATGCCAGTTATGTTGGGAGGGATGTACAAGAGAAACTAGAACCTTATGCTAGCTTGTCTAAAGAAGAGAGCTACAATAGCCGTGAACTTGAAAAGGTTTCTCAGTAGGTTGCAAAGCCACTGTATGATGAAAAATTTCATCCATCAACCCTCTTACCAAAGCTAGTGGGCAACATGTATACGACATCTCTTTATGTTGCATTTGCCTCCATTATACATAACAAGCATAAGTCACTGGAAGGTCAAAGGGTGTTAACGTTCTCCTATGGAAGTGGTCTTGCTTCAACATTGTTAAAGTCCAAACTATGTGCAAATTTCAAATTTGATTAATGTGTCAGTAGCTCTTGAAGCAAGAGAATGAAAAAGCTGCTCGGAGGTTCAAGTTTTGCCTGAATATATAAGTGTAATATACCGTTGGAAACAATGGGAAATGATGGTCTCAATGGCAGAAATTAGAATCAATTTTGAACAAACGGGAAAGAGCAGTAAGTGTTTTTGTCTCCAAGGTTAGATTTTGGTAGGAACAGAAGTTGTTTGAAGAATTGATCTTTCTGGGAAGAGACAGGTGTCATGATAGAAATATCTTTTAGGTTTCTTTTCCTAAGGGATATATACAGATCTTTTCATCATTGTAAGGGTTACTAATTCTCTGTAAATTTTCTTAGAATTGGTCCCAAGTGCTCTATGAGCTGGGTAGGGGATGTAGTTTTAGTCTTCTGTTTAGTTTCACAACACTGACTGATGACTTTTCTCTCAGTCTAGGATACAATAGACTGTATTAGGCCAAGTTTTCATAATAGCAAGTATTGTTGGTTCAATTAAGTATCTAGATAGTTTGCATTTTAAAGCACTTTGTGTATACATGATGATATAGCATATTGAATAAAATCCAGGGTTTACATCTCTCCTATGTGTGTTCTTTATTTGAGTTATGTGTTGATATTCTTTAGGTTTGATCGAGGATCAAATTAAATAATCTCTAGATATAGCACCGATTTTTTTAAGTTTGCATAAGGATACTAGAAAGTAGTGTGAATTCAAGAGTCCTTTGATAAAATCCACCATAGGGTGACCGTATTTTCAAAGGATAAAGATCATCAAAATTTAATATATTTGTCTATGTATCTCAATTTTATAGTAAAGATGTCGTCCAATGGATAAGGCACTGGCCAGCAGTGAAGCTAGTTTATAGAACTCAATGCTTGATAAGGTTCTACTATACTCCAAATATTTGATACAAATTTATCAAAAATCTGTGAAGTATTGTGACCTACCCATTCTACCTCATCTTATGGTAGTGGAGAATCAATGAATGAGTGGTTCTCATTTAGTATTTTCTTACCATCCATCTGTTGTATTTAAATCTAGTTAGTGATTAGTGAAATAAGTTTTGTTTTACTGGATTAGGAGCAGTCTTTTCCCTATAGTTAGTCCAGTCATCTTAGAGCTTTATAGTTGGATCTAACCCATCCTTAAAAATTTTAGATGTATTGGTTCCTTATGAAAGCATAAAGTCCGGTTTGAGGAGCAAACAAAATGGTGACTCTACTAGGGAATAGAGATGCAAATTATGTCATGCTAAATCTAGTTTGATATCTCTGGTGTTATAGTAAAGTTTAAATAATGTAGGTACAAGTAGAGTTAGACTCATGGCCGGCTTATTTATCTATCCAGTGGTTACCATTGAAGTATAGAGTCAGATTTGAAAAGTTTTAAATATTATCTCACCAATTTGTGAGTGGTGACTCTGAGAATTCTTTGTTTGATCAGTGCAAATTTAGAATAGAAAATATGATGTATGCAGCTCTGATAGACAATCTTTAAAGATCTTGGTGAACTTCTATTATTGGTTGGAAAAAGATTGTGAATAAGTGAAGTATTTTCCACTTCAAGGAGGTGGTGACTCTATGTGAAAAGAACCTGATGAGCTACTAGGTGAGCTCTAAGATCTGCCATATTTTTCAGGCAAGGAAAAAATAGAAACATCAAAAAATACCAGGTATTTCTCATTTAACTAGTTTGTGTATTTGCATGATCCTTATTGGGTGAAGAAGTCACCATAGAAAAGATTTTATATTGTGGATCTTCATATTTCTCCAATTTTGTTTAAAATCTTGGTCATGTCTTGGAGAAGTATGTATGACTTCAAGAATCCTTATGACTACATAAGTTGTTTGTAATAAGAATTTGAAATTTTCATTAAGTAAAGTGTAGACCATAATGGATTCGTGAGAATCTTTTTTGTACAAAGGTATGCGCCATTATGTTTTGATGGCATACCTGGTTTCCCAAATGAAGTTCCTACTAAGATTAGGAAGCATCTACAAGAGTTTAAAAGGAAAAAATTAGATTCAACATGTAAACATTTGCAAGAATTTATTGATCTGATGGGAGACTTTGAAGTTTATCATGAAGACATCTTCATGAAGTTGCTGGTTTAGACTTTCAAAGAAGATGCCAGAGTATGGTTCTAGTCCTTGCTAGTAAGTTCTATTTCTTCATGGGAAGATTTAAATTCAGCTTTCATTGAGCAGTTTGCTGAAAGAATAGGGGCAAGTGGTGTGTTGAACAAATTGATGGAGATCAAAATTCAAAAAGAAGAGTTAGTTCCACTATTCAACATTAGATTTGCCAAAACTTTAAATGATATTCCCAAAAGCTATAGGCCCGATGATCAAATATGTCTGATACTTTATTTGGGTGCTTTTGGTAAAAAAAATGAGTTTCTTACTAAGAAACAAAGAGCCAAAGACTTTACACCAGGCTTTTATGATAGCAATGGATATATAAAATAACATGAAATATGGGATCACCAAAGGATTTCTATCTGCTAGTGTTGGTTGTCATAATGAATCAAATGAAATGAATGGGTGTGTATCAAGAAACAAAAATCAGTTTAAAGGTATCTCTATCCCTACCGATCTTAATAATCATGTTTCATATTATGGTTCAGAACAAAATAAAGAATATTTTCAGCAAGATGTGGTTGTCCCTCATGTGAGAGTTAACATGGTTAATAAAGAATTGTAGAATGTATTTGATGCAAAGATAGACATATACAAAGGTTACACACCTAGTAAGTTTGAAACTAGTTTTTCTAGTTATGAGGCTGAAGAAACAAATTGTTTGCAAACATGTTTTGAAAATGAAGAGAGGGCAGATCTTTCATTAGATGATGATAAAGCCCAAAATGACAAGATTCTATCAAACTCTAGTAGTGCTGATAATGAGGAAGAGGACTCATGGAGCCACAATGACCTTGATCTTCTTCAAGACAAGGAAATGGTTTACAAGCGGCCTTGTAAAAAAGATGAGGAGTTATCATGTGTTAAAGATGATTTTGAAGAAGCTGATTTGACTAAAGTAATAATGAATTCCTTTGTTTCAATTAATAATAAAGATAAAATTGATTTTTTAATTTGTATGCTTTCATCTTTTGATTTGTCATGTGAAGTTATTAATCCTAAGATGGATGAAGGCTTCTATGAGACATAATATGAAACCATGGTGGCTTAATTTGCAATTAAACTAGAAATGGCAGTCATCATGTTTGATATGGACATTAATGATGTGGATATTGTTAATGGTTTTAAATTAGTGTTTTATCAAGAGGAGGTTAATGGTGTTGACAATCTACCCTATAAAAGTGAATTATGTCAGGAAGACATATGCCAAAAGGATGACCTGAACAATGGGTTGGATACTGATTTGTTAGAGCCACAATTTGAAACATTTTATATGAAGCTGAAAGAGGTTTCAATTTTTATATAAGAACATTTGCTTCAGATAGAGTTATGTTCTTTTATCCAGCAATGGGATGTAGAACATATTGATGTTCTTTTTTTAGAAGATATTAAAGCAAATCAGCAAGGGCATATCAGTTGTTAGGCAAAGTATGAATCTTTTCTTTTTCAAATCTAGCATGTAAATGTCTCCCAAAATAAACTAAATCTGAATCCACAAGTTGCAATTCATAGTGATTCGCCTAAGCACTTGTGTGATGTATAAGGGTTTGAATTTCAAAACTTCCTTTTTGATTTTCAAGCATATGAAAAAGTAAGCCAGCTTGTTTCAAGTTATGAAGTTGAGCCAGAATGTTTTCTTCCTCGGTTGGTTAGAAATTTAAAAGGGTGTGATAGACACTTGTTGCATAGTAATCAACACTTTCTGTATTTCACTAATTTTCAAATTCCTAATAACAGTGGGGATGTTGATTATTTTCCACATGATGTGCTAACAGTTCATGACAGCGTGGTTGATTGTGTTGGCGGAAGCAATAATTTCAGTCTACCTTTGATCAATGAAGATGAAAATCAATTGTTTGATAGAGGTAAGAGGTGATTTCAGTTTGATGGCTTTGGAACATTTGTATATAGTGTGCTCATTGTATAGTTTCTTTGCTTTCAGTTGTGTGGAGTGTTTCTTTCAATAAAGTTCCCTAGTTTTGAGAAGAAAGAGAGAGAAGTCTGATTTCCTTTTGAGTGGTCTGCTCTACCAAAGATTCTAAATTCTCTGTATGCCCGCAAGGGGCACCCGTCCTTAGAAAGAGCCACTCTTGGAGCTCAAAAATATGAGTTGTATTTTTGACTCCATATTTTGAAATTTTCTCCAAGCTTTAGATCAATGCTTTGCAAGTCTTCAAAGGGAAGCATAGTTTCAATGCATGAATAAAAGGGCCTATTGAGTTTCATGATGCATCACTTGGATAGGGTGTTCATCACCTATCATTTGACATATGTAATAGTTTTGAGGTCCAAACTTTCAGATCTGATAAGTTTTTGAAGTGGTCTTTTGGAGGTGTTCCCTAAAATCTGCATTGTCTGTCCAGATTTTCACTGAGAAGCCCAATTCGGATGAGTGCATTTATTTCCCTGTGATTGGTCATAACATGAGGGTTGTTTCATCATGTTGTAAGATTGAGAAAGAGTGTCAATACCAATTTTCAGCCCCTCATGTGCCCGTTTGACCTATTTTCCAAAGCCATTTCATTTGCAGATTGTTAAGTTTTGCCAGAAGTGCATTGCCCAGTTTTCTGAGTAGCCTACTTTGAAGCTTCCTAATTTTCAACCAGTTCAAGGTCAAGTAAAATTGAAATGTGTTCCATATTGTAGAGCTTGAAGTGTACTTTCTTGAAGATTTTTGAGGGTCTACCAATCCATCCGACCACTTTCCTAAGCCAATTCTAAACTCAATTTCTGCATAATTCACTATTTTAATTCTGAATTTTCCTAACAGGCTGAAATTGGTGTTTAATTGCATTTTGCCACTTGATCTTTTGGGTGAGTTAATTGTGGATTCATGTACCTTGTATGGAAGTAAATTGGTCTCCAAGTTGTCAGTTCGTGAAAGTTTCAGTGGGTGAGTTTTTGAGGCCAGTTTTGGACGTGATTTGTGTGAATTGGATACTGCTGGCGGGATTGACTTCACAAAGTAGCCACTTTCAAAAATTTGTAACTTGATGTCATACGCATGTTATCAAATGGTGATTGATTCCTCGCATTCCTTACACATGAGTCTTCTGCCAAATTTAGTGGCTTCGCTTTCAGCTCACCATTTGATTTTTTTTATTCATCTTCTTTCAAGGTCGTTTGCAATGATTCTAGTTTGTGTTTGTCGGACAATTCTGAACAGGTGATTTCAACTTTTAAAATCTCCTGCCCTATTTTTCTTTAGGCAAAGCCATCTGATTGGATGTTTCTCTATAGTACAAAGTTTGTACTTGCCAACTTTTAGCTTCTAGGGATTAATTTTCATTAGTGATTTAATGGCACGACTGAGGGTGTTTTATTTAGATTTTGGTGACTGGCAAAGTAATAAAAGTTGAATTTTTTTATGATTTTTGATTGTCTAGATTGGATCTAGTTGCAAGCGCCATTCATTCTATATCATTTTCAAGGCCGGTTGTTTGAATCCAAAAAAAATTTAGGCTAGATCCGCTTGGGGTCCAACCTGCCTCATTATTTTAACTAGTGAAATGCTGGTAAGAAGTTGTTGACAAATGTTGACTATGGTTAATAACCAAGGATAACATGGAGAAAAGAATGGAACCAGAACTTGATTCTACAGAGGGTCATTGGCACACATTTGGGTCTTCATAGAAGATGGATCAACAAATGGGTGATGAAGGGTGAATTCCCTGAAAAGAATTAGACAATTGCCTGGCATCTCCTCTTTGGCATCATGATGTGGCTAGTTGTAGGTGCACATGCTTTTGGATGTGAAGTCATGAAAAATCTGGTATTAATGGGCATTGGTTGTAGCCCAAATGGAAGCATAACAGTAACTGAGATGGATAATGTATCAAAGCCAAACTTGTCGAATCAAGTTTTATACCAAATAGATGACTTGGGGAGACTAAAAACAGCCTTGGCATCAAGGGCTCTAAGAAAAATCAATCCTACAGCCCAAGATGCCCTGGAGATTTTTGATGGAGTGAGTAAAGGAAAATATACAATTGGCTTTGGACAAGACTGCATGACTTTCTGCACAGATTTGGAAGATGTGAATTCTATGAGCCTGATAATTGTAACATCTCTTTTGGAAAAATATGCTATTGATCCTAAACAAATTGGTCGCCCAGAAGTTGGTAGTGAAACTGTTATTGAGATGAGTAATTCAATAAAGACTTGGTTGATGTCAATTTTTGAGAAGTGTGGCAATACTAAAATTGAAGGTCTGGACTCAACCAATGCATGCTATGGTGGAACTGCTGCTCTATTGAACTATGTTAACTGGGTTGAAAGTAGTTCTTGGGATGGGCAATATGGTCTTATTGTAGCTACAAATAGTGCAGACTATGCTGAGGGATCTGCTCAACCTACAAGAGGAGCAACTTCTATTGCTATGTTGATAGGACCCAATGCTCCTTTGGCATTTAAGAGAAAATATAGGGGAACTCACATGGGTCATGCATATGACTTCTATAAGCCCAATCTTGCTAGTGAGTATCCGGTTGTAGATGGAAAGTTGTCACAAAATTGCTATCTAATGGCACTTGACTCCTACTACAAACAACTTTGTAACAAGTTTGAAAAAGAAGAAAGAAGGTAGTTTTCTCTTTTAGATGTAGATTATGTTGCATTTCACTCTCCATACAATAAGCTTGTGCAAAAGAGCTTTTCTCGACTATTGTTTAATGGTTTTTCCAGAGATGCCAATTCTGTTGGGAGTGATGTACAAGAGAAACTAGAACCCTATGCTAGCTTGTCTGAAGAAGAGAGCTACAATAGCCACAAACTTGAAAAGGTTTTTGAGTAGGTTTCAAAGTCACTGTATGATGCAAAAGTTCGGCCATCAACCTTCTTACCAAAGCTAGTGGGCAACATGTATACGACATCTCTTTATGCTGCATTTGTCTCCATTATACATAACAAGCATAAGTCACTGGAAGGTCAAAGGGTGTTAATGTTCTCCTATGGAAGTGGTCTTGCTTCAACATTGTTCTCTCTTAAAATGCGTGAGGGTCAACACCCTTTTACTATTGCAAACATTGTTAAAGTTATCGATCTCCAAAGCAAGCTTGATTCCCAATATGAGTTTTCCCCTGAAGATTTTGCGCACAATCTGAAGTTGATGGAGACCTGATATGGAGCAAAGGACTTTGTTTCTTATTCTCCACATAAATGTTTAAGGCCTAGGACCTTTTATTTGACCAAAGTGGATTCAATGTACCGACGATTCTATGCTCAAAAGTTAATAAACACCAACAGCAACTATGAGAAGGAAAAGACTATGAATGGTACTGTCCAAGGTTAATTATAATACATTTAATGTTGTGAGGGATGTGTGTTGGGTAGAAGGATATTTCCAAAACCTCCCTTTGCATGTGTCAACGGATGGAGAAGCTATGCATCTGGAGGAAAATTCAGGGGTTTTATGTGGTAATTTATCCCACATTCAAAGGGATTAGTGTCAGCAAGGTAGTTAAAAATAGATGCACTCGAGGCATTAGTAAAGAAGTAAAGAAGAGGGCCATGTGTGTGGGTCCTCTCAGGTCTGCATGTGGGCCCAGCTAGCTGGCACACACCAAGTATATTTTGAGCTAAAATTTTATAATTTAATGAGGGATTTATCCCACATTCACTACGTAAGGTAAAATAAGTTGTTTATAACCCAAAGTGCATGATAGTATTATGTCCAAGAATGGATGCTTGGAATGTAGGCTCTTCTCACGTGCACGTGGTTAGAGGCACCTAGCTGGCAATGAGTTGGCAGTGACAGAGCAAGCGGGCCCCATGCATAGGTAAGTAATTTTGACAGAGTGTGATTGTGTAGAGTCCGTGCCTCGAGATGCATGCCCAAAAGATCAACAATGGTCGCATGACCACAAGGAAAGAATTCAGCCCTTGCGATCATTCGACAAGGTGACATGTGGCAGCTCTGGTGATGTGGTGAGAGGTGCAGTTCAGATACCCAAATAGAGCAGCGAGCCAATGAGGTATTGACACATGGCGCATAGTGGTGACAGAGCAACAAGATGGCAGGTTTGGTGGCCTCGAGATATGCACCCGAAAGATCCGACAGTGGTCGCATGAGTGCAAGGAAAGAATTCAGCCCTTGCAATCATGTGACAGGCAAACATGTGGCAGCTTGATGAGGTGGTAGAGTAGAGTGATAGGCTAACTAGAGGGTGACAAGTAGCAAGACTGGTGATATGGTGGTCAGCCTGATGAGGTGGCGATGATGTGGTCTACAGGACCAATCCAATGGTACCACATGGCACATATGGGCCCACCATATTTAAATCTATGTGCATAATTGTTAAAGTCCAAACTATGTGCAAATTTTGAATTTGATTAATGTGTCAGTAGCTCTTGGAGTAGGAGAATGAAAATGTTACTTGGAGGTTCAATTTTTACGCGAATATATAAGTGTAATATACCGTTGGAAATGGTGGGAAAGGATGGTCTCAATGGCATAGGTTAAAATCAATTTTGATCAAGCGGGAAAGAGCAGTAAGTGCTTTTGTCTCTAAGGTTAAATTTTGGTGGGAAGAGAAGTTGTTTGCAAAATTGATCTTTTTGGGAAGAGACAAGTGTCATGATAGAAATATCTTTTAGGTTTCTTTTCCTGAGGGATATATACAGATCTTTTCATCATTGTAAGGGTTCCTAATTCTCTGTGAATTTTCTCAAAATTGGTCCCAAGTGCTCTGTGAGCTAGGTAGGGGATGTAGTTTTAGTCTTTTGTTTAGTTTCAGAACACCGACTGATGACTTTTCTCTCAGTCTAGGATATAGTAAACTGTATTAGGCCAAGTTTTCATAATAGCAAGTATTGTTGGTTTAGTTAAGTATCTAGATAGTTTGCATTTTAAAGAAATTTGTGTATACATGATGATATAGCATATTGAAAAAAATCCAAGGTTTACATCTCTCCTATGTGTGTTCTTTGTTTGAGTTATGTGTTGATATTCTTCAGGTTTAATCTAGGATCAAATTAAATAAGCTCTAGATATAGCATTGATTCTTTGAAGTTTGCATAAGGATACTAGTAAGTAGTGTGAATTTAGGAGTCCTTTGATAAAATCCACCACAAGGTGATGGTATTTTCAAAGGATAAAGATCATAAAAGTTTAATATATTTATCTATGTATATCAATTTTGCAGTGAAGATGTCATCCAATGGATAAGGCACTGGCCAACAATGAAGCTAGTTTATAGAACTCAATGCTTGATAAGGTTCTACTGTACTCAAAATATTTGATACAAATTTATCAAAAATCTGTGAAGTATTGTGACCTACCTATTTTGCCTCATCTTATGGTAATGGAGAATCAATGAATGAGTGGTTCTCATTTAGTATTTTCTTACCATCCATCTATTGTATTTAAATCCAATCAGTGATTAGTGAAATAAGTTTTGTTTTATTATATTAGGAGCACCCACCTTGGTTTTGTAGAGCCAGAAGTGCAGAGGGCAGTCTTGTCCCTATAGTTGGTCCAGTCATTGTAGAGCTTTATATTTGGATCTAACTAGTCCTTAAAAACTTTAGATGTATTGGTTTCTTATGAAAGCATAAAGTCTAGTTTGAGGAGCCAACAAAGTGCAGATAGAGTCACTACTGATCAAGCAGGATCTATCACTCACATTGCTTGGAAAAACCAAGGGTAAAGGAATTTTATTAGATGAAGAGTGGGGGAAGATTGATCAGAAAGTGAGAGAAATAATTTTCTTATCACTCTCAAGCAATGTGCTCTTCAATGTTTCGATAGAGATGATAATTAAAGAGCTATGGGATAATTTATCTTCATTATATGAGATAGCTTCAGTATTGAACAAGGTATTCATAATGAAAAAGTTATACAATCTAAAAATGAAAGGAGTTATGTCGAATCATTTAAAGGAGTTCAATGTGTTACTTTCTCAATGGATTTGAGTAGGCATAACATTAGATGATGAAATGAAAGCTATTCTATTGCTATGTTCATTACCGAATAGCTGGGAAAGGGTGGTAATGGTAATTAGCAGTTCAGTGGCTGCCAAAACCAAACTACAATTTGATGAGGTTGTTGTTGTTGGAGATTTTCCAACAAGCCAATGCTGACTGTATGTTTGTCATTGATGACAACATATGGTAAGTGGCATGCATGGAAGAATTATGCAATAATATTTGAGTGTAAGTAGCATAGACATGTTATCAGCATGATATCATGGACGTAGAGGTTAATTGCTAGTACAGACAATTATGTAGTAGCTTGTGTCAGCAGTGTTCCTGAAAAAGTTATAGATAGTGTTCTGTGAGTGAATTTCTGTACAGTCATCATGGAGCCTTGCGCATTTGGATATGTGATGGAGACATGTTAGTGATGTTACATTCATGGACATAGATTCTAATGATTAGTAGAAGTGAAGTTATGCAGTTGCTATTCACCAGTTATAGTTTCCTGTGTTTATTCAGAAGAGCCAACATATATTATGTTGGTACATGAGTTACACCTATCATTATGGTATGTGCCATTGGATTAGTGATTGGAGAAGAGTTAATAATGTTCGGTTAAGAGCGCATGATGTAATTCATCTTGAGGAGAAAGTTTCAGTTAATTTGATAGAGCTGACAGTGTGTAGCGTGCGTCTACACTTATTGATTTGGACAGGTCCCAGTTTGTGATGTGTCCTTAGTAGAGCTAACAGAATTATTATTGGAGTATGTTATTGTTTGTCTAATATGATTTCAAGGTGGTTCTAACAGGCTGACCTGATTATATCATTTAGAGGAAAGATATTTATAGGCATTCATTTGTGATTGCTAATGTATGGTTCAGAGTTGATTGTGAAGAGCAGAGCAGAGTGTGTGAAGTGTTGAGCCATCAACATAAGGTCTTGTTGGAAATATAGTTGGGAAATGTGATTCTGAGAGGGAAGGGTGAATCAGATATCACCTACTAATCCCTTTTAACATTGTATAAATCTTTTGCATATCATCAACAATACTTCATCAAAACAAAATAACTAACATACTAAGAAGCATCCATGAAAGTACTCATAACATAGTAATTTTGGTTACCCAGAAACCCTTGAAAGGTAAAACTAGGGTGGGGATGACACCCACAAATATTCACTACTACAATAATAAATTTTCCTATTAGGGCTTACAAAATTTGATCAAAATACATGATCTACCCTATGAGGGGTCTGCCCTATTAAGAGCTAAAAGACTTATTCAGTCTACCTTGCAAAAGGATTTAAAACTTACAACAAAGTAAGCACTCGGTTAAGAGATTACAATAGGTCTGTTAGGACCACTCAGTTAAGAGATTTACCTTGATACACTTGTTAGAATGTCTCAGTACCTGATCCTTCAGTTTGCACTATATACAGATTACAGATCTTCTCTTTACAGTATTTGTATTGATCTCTGTTATCATATTTATCTCTATTCTATCCTTTCACTGCTTAACTCGGTCGCTGAACTCTGACTAAATACTTCACTAATCTAAATGTGCCTCTCTTCTTATTCCTTCATACCCTTCACATCCTTCCATATGATAACTCATTTTAGGGTTCAGATCTTGCCCTTATATAAACAATTAAACATCATCATGATTCAAGATCTATAGTTAGATTAACTCCTTTTGTTGCTTAAACCTTACTAAATTATGATTGGCTCTACATATTACATAGGGATCAATGATTACAAAATAGAAACAAGGATTGCAACAAGCTACGGATCATTTAGAACACTAAAATTTAGGTCTACAACCACCAGCCTGACAAGAAGTAAAAGAATACAGAGAAAGCCTAGAAACTTGGGAAGATTAGATCAAATCTGATATACAATTACATTGGTTTTATCACCATAGGCTAGCTGTGATCACAAGTTATTACCTTCTTGTTGCAGGAGAAACAAAATTAAATGCTAGGATCAACTAGAAAATCTTCTTGTGTACATAATATGAAGATCACTGACATACTCCAAACCCTAGCTGCCTGTAGAGAGAAACAAGCTACCACATTAAAACTAACATAGCACCCCAGGAAGCAAAATCATATCAGGACAACCACCCAGATATTCATCATCATCTTCACAACTGCAACTATCCTAGAGAAATCAATTATGAGCAACCCATTTTATTGCATATGGCTCACTGTGAAAATACTGGTAAGAAACCCTTGGGAAAGATATTCTAATTTAGCTATAACGGCTAACCGGTCAATAAAAAAACATGACTGTCGATATTATGTTTTCCTGAAAAATCAAGCGGTCTGCAAAATTTGATGCAATGGTCAACAAGCCCACAAAAAGTCCACAGCCACATCACCACCTCAGCAACCAATAGAAATTGAGTACCTCAGCACGACTAGCACCTCGGACCCATCGCCTTTCTTACCACACCATCGAATAATTGTCGCATAACCACAAAGAATAAACCTCATGCAACTTTGATTCACGGGCATGCAACAACCACAAATCATAGCTGAACTTTAAAATTTCCTAGACACTGAAAGCACTGGCCCCACTGAGAAAAATCACGTCACCGCCGAGCACAACCAATCAGAAATGAAGATGTTAGGAAGACCTGATATTTGGACCCACCACATCATCGGGCCTCACTAAAGAGAAGAATCACCGACTATCATGTTACCGCCATGAATAACCATCAAGAACTTTTCCTTCATGGAAATGCGACAACTGCCAAATCAATTGACAACCGGTGCCTCTTTAAAAACACTGCAATGCTTGGCCCCAGTGAGAAAAACCTCCATGTCACCACTCATAGACCAATGAAAAACACACACATTAGCATCTCCTAGCAAAAGGACCCACAACCCGTCAACCCTTTGAATGCTGAAAGATCAGATGGTTGTCGCATGATCACAAAGGGGAAGAAAATTTCTTGCGGTCATGCGACAGCCGTAGGATTTAAAGGTGATAGAGTACTGAGACCACATTGACTTTTCTTCACTTAACCCTAGCAAGCACTTAACTCAAAGTCATCTGGCGATCAGGCGATTGAAGGAAAACTCCCAGTCATGAGATTATTTAATTAACCATGGTTTGGTCTGGAGCTCACACGACCAAAGCATTCTCCAAGTCGCCAGATAATTTCCTGACCCTACAGTCAATCTAGAGATTAAGCGACAAAGGCAAAGAAAACTGCTCGCCAGGTCACTAAATGCTAAGCCACTAACCACCAGGAACATGAGAATACGTGACTGAAGAAAACATTGGGTCACCGAATGAAAAGCACTTAAGCACTAGAATCAAGAGATCCCATGAATACATAGTTGCTCAATCGCCAAATGAAAAACTTAACCGCCTAGGAAACTGGAGATCGAGTGATTGGAAGACCGAAAAGAACTGGGCCCCACACAATCGCAGCAACGCACATAAGTAATGATCATGTTAAGGAGGAACTGTGAAGAGACATAAGGCCAAAACCAACTAGGGTATTCATGTTAACACAAAGGTAACAAAGGAATGTGAAAACATCGAGGGTTTTATGTTTAGACAATTTTGACATCACCTGATAAGAAGAAATTATTCCCAGCAGACCTTGACACTTGAATATCTCTTTCATTTTTACGAGTTAGGACATGTGATCAAAATTGGAGCATGGTGACACATTGAAGAACACGGGGCTAAGAGCACAAGCCATAAAACATTGTGGATCTTGTTTTCAAATTGAAAAAAGTTGCAGCATGGTGGGACAACTTCACAAAACATTGCAAGAAAAATAGGCCATTTTTATAGGATTTTTCTATGATAGGAAAAATGGACTAATAGTGGCTCTTTCTGGGGATGAATTCCTCTTGCAGGCATGGCAAGGATTCATAATTTTTGGAGGAAACAGACCACCAATAGGACAAAACTAGGGGAACCCTCAAGAAAAAAAGATAAAAAAAACTGGCAAACAGGAAACAGGAAAGCGAGAAGGGAAACACAATAGAAAAGGAAAACTATTTACAAAATTTACATGCTTTGAAACTTTATTTGGTAGCCCCAGGCCACCAAAAGAAAATTAGAGACCCTCCAGAAACAAAGGTCTAATTTCCATCCACATATGCAACCAACCACCTGAAAGGCATCATCATCATTTTGCTGCCAACATACGTGAATACTTATGGGCTGAAGGATGAAGCTGTACTGATCACCACCCATGCTCTCTAGTCACAAGGACTATTTCATGCTTCACTAAAATTTTTGAAAAATTTCAACCCTTATTCTTTGAAGCATGCAAACCTCTCTTTACACCTTTTCCTTCTCTTAGTGCTCAAATCACCTTATAAGGAAACATTTCTTAATCATGAAAGTATAATACCTGGAAATTCTACAGTAGAAATCTTGTTGACTGGAAGGCAGGGAAGATCTAGACCTCACCTTGTAGCTCCATCAGGTTCTTTTTTTTGTAGAGTCACCACCTCCTTGAAGAGGAAAATATTGCACTTATTTGTGTATTTTCTTCCAACCAGCCAAAACTTCACCAGGCCACATTGTTTATCAAGAACTGCACTGATCAAACAGAGAACTCAGAGTCACCACTCAGCACGTAGTGAGAAAATTTTACAAATGTATTTTTTCTATTTGACTCTGTATCTTCAACCAAGACTATAGGATGATCCAGCCAAGAAAGGAAGCTTGTTGTCTTTTACTTCTTCCCTAGCAGAGTCACCATTTTTTTGGTTCCCACTTCTCCCACACAGTGTTAGGTTTACACTATGATGACAAACTGGTTAGTTTTCACTCCAAAGTCTGACAGGGAAAAAGTGCCAATTGATGAGGACCGAGGGAATCCTCCTTCTTCTTTGAGCTCCACATCACTCAGGTGGGTATTGCCTCATCTACACACTCATGACTCTTCTTGATGAACAAAATGCCTACAAATAGATTATTGTGGAATAGCTTTTAGACCCCTATAGGTATTGTGTACCCCAATGAATAGAACCTCATGCAATAACCTACTTGCATGCAATGAGTCTGAAAACTAGAAAAGACCTCCAACTACTACTACCAAAAGTATTTCATTTGAATGATTGATGTTGGGTTGAATGGACCCTTGAAATACCCTAAGTCTCTCATAGACCAGTGTCTTATCCAATGGGCAACAGAGTCAAATACCTCACTGCAACAGAGCTATAAAACAAGAAGAAAACACATCCAAATATGTTGATGCCTCACACCAAACATACACCACTAATCACATCATGATTCAATAATCCACCTATGTACCCAAATATGCTATCACCTATTCAAAGGATTTTAGCCCTCCCCTTGGAAGAGACCTATAAACAAGTCATACATTAATCAACATCCACTGAAAGACAAGCATGAAATACCCTTGATACCCCAACTCATACATATCTAAACACCAGTCTTAAACTCAGTTGCTTCAGCGAAAACAACTCTATTGCAGACACTTGGGAAATACGAATAGAAAGACTACATCACCCTTGATGCTATAATCAATAAGTTCAAAACTCAAATGGAGACAATCTGATAGAAGTAAAAATATGTTGCAATCTCATACATAAGACATCTGTTACAACTTATATTCGATTCCCATAGCCAGAAAGGAAAGAGGGAACACCCTATATGCAGAGAAGAAGGAAATATTACAGACTGAACATTCCTTGGACCAGGGGAAGGAACCCCTAGAACGGAACCAGAAAGGAACTCCTCAGGATTGCCAAGACCAAAACCCTTTTAAATGATCTTGAAAATCTTTTTATAGGAGCAAGGATTGCAACAAGCTACAGATCATTTAGAACACAAAAATTTAGGTCTACAACCACCAGCCTGACAAGAAGTAAAAGAATACAGAGAAATCCTAGAAACCTGGGAAGATCATATCAAATCTGATATACAATTACATTAGTTTTATCACCATAGGCTAGCTGCGATCACAAGTTATTACCTTCTTGTTGTAGGAGAAACAAAATTAAATGCTAGGATCAACTAGAAAAACTTCTTGTGTACATAATATGAAGATCACTGACATACTCCAAACCCTAGCCGCCTACAGAGAGAAACAAGCTACCAAATTAAAACTGACATGGCACCCCAGGAAGCAAAATCAAATCAGGATAGCCACCCAGATCTTCATCATCATCTTTGCAACTGCAACTATCCTAGAGAAATCAATTCTGAGCAACCCATTTTATTGCATATGGCTCATTGTGAAAATACTGGTAAGAAACCCTTGGGAAAGATATTCAAATTTAGCTGCAACGACTAATCCGTCAATAAAAAAATATAACCATCGATATTATGTTTTCCTGGCAAATTGAGCGGTCTACATAATTTGATGCAATGGTCAACAAGCCCATAAAAAGTCCATAGCCACATCACCACCTCGGCAACCAATAGAAATCGAGTACCTCAGCACGACTGGCACCTCAGACCCACTGCCTTTCTTACCACACCATTGGACAATTGTCGCATAACCACAAAGAATAAACCTCATGCAACTTTGATTCACGGGCATGCAACAACCACAGATCATAGCCAAACTTCAAAATTTTCCAGACACCAAAAGCACTGGCCACACTGAGAAAAATCATGTCACCGCCGAGCGCAACCAATCAGAAATGAAGCTGTCAGGAAGACCTGACATCTAGACCCACTGCACCGTCGGACCTCACTAAAGAGAAGAATCAATAGCTGTCACTTTACCGCCATGAATAACCATAGAGCACTCTTCCTTCACGGCAACATGACAACTGCCAGATCATCTGACAACCGGTACCTCTTTAAACACATTGCCACCCTTGGCCCCACTGAGAAAAACCTCCATGTCACCGCTCATCGACCAATGAAAAACATGCACATCAGCATCTCCTGGCAAAAGGACCCACAACCTGTTAACCCTTTGAAAAAGATCAGACGGTTGTCCCATGATCCCCAAGGGGAAGAAAATTCCTTGTAGTCATGCGACAGCCATAGGATGAAAATATGACAGACTACCGGGCCCACATTGACTTTTCTTCACTTAACCCCAGCAAGCACTTAACTCAAAGTCATCTGGCGATCAGGCGACTGAAGGAAAACTCCCAGTCATGAGACAATTTACTTAACCATGGTCTGGTCCAAAGCTCACGCAACCAAAACATTCTCCAAGTCGCCAGATAATTTCCTAACCCTGAAGTCATCCCGAGATTAAGCGACCAAGGCAAAGAAAACCGCCTGCCAGGTCGCTGAATGTTAAGCCACTAACTGCTAGGAACATGAGAATATGCGACTGAAGAAAACATCAGGTCGCTGAATGAAAAGCACTTAACCACAGAATCAAGAGATCCCGTGAATACACAGTCACTAAATCACCAAATGAAAAATGTAACCACCCAGGAAACTGGAGATCAAGCGACTGGAAGACCGAAAAGAACTAGGCCCCACACAATCATAGTAGTGCACATAAGTAATGCCCATGTTAAGGAGGAACTGTGAAGAGACATAAGGAAAAAAACAACCAGGGTATTCATGTTGACACAAAGGTAACAAATAAATGCAAAAACATCGAGGGTTTTATTTTTAGACAATTTTGACATCACCCGATATGAAGAAATTATTCCCAATAGACCTTGATACTTGAATATATCCCTAGTTTTTATGATTTAAGACATGTGATCAAAACTAGAGCATGGTGACACATTGAAGAACATGGGGCTAAGAGTGCAAGCCATAAAACATTGTGGATCTTGTTCTCAAACTGAAACAAGTTGCAGCATGGCGGGACAACTTCATAAAATATTGCAGGGAAAATAGGCCATTTTCATAGGATCTTTCTATGATAGGAAAAATGGACTAATAATGGCTTTGTCTGGGGATGCATTCCTCTTACAGGCATGGCAAGGATTCAAAATTTATGAAGCAGACCACACACAGGACAAAACTAGGGGAACCCTCAAAAAAAAAACTGGCAAACAGGAAATAGGAAAGTAGGAAGGGAAACACACAACAAAAAAGGAAAACTATTTACAAAATTCACATGCTTTGAAACTTTATTTGGTAGCCCTGGGCCACCAAAAGAAAATCAGAGACCCTCTAGAAACAAAGGTCTAATTTCCATCCACATATGCAACCAACCACTTGAAAGGCATCATCATCATTTTGCTGCCAACATTTGTGAATACTCATGGGCTGAAGGATGAAGCTATACTAATCACCACTCATGCTCTCTAGTCACAAGGACTATTTCATTCTTCAATAATTTTTTTGCAAAACTGCAACCCTTATTCTTTGAAGCATGCAAACCTCTCTTTACACCTTTTCCTTCTCTTAGTGCTCAAATCACCTTATAAGAAAACATTTCTTTATCATGAAAGTATAATACCTGGAAGTTCTATAGTAGAAATATTGTTGACTGGAAGGCATGGAAGATCTAGAGCTCACCTTGTAGCTCCATCAGGTTCTTTTTCTTATAGAGTCACCACCTCCTTGAAGAGGAAAATATTGCACTTGTTTGTGTATTTTCTTCCAGCCAACCAAAACTTCATCAGGCCACACTATTTATCAGGAACTGCATTGATCAAACAGAGAACTCAGAGTCACCACTCAGCACGTAGTGAGAAAATTTTACAAATGTGTTTTTTCTATTAGACTGTAACTTCAACCAAGACTCTAGGATGATCCAGCAAAGCAAGTAAGCTTGTTGTCTTTTACTTCTTCCCTAGCAGAGTCACCATTTTGTTGGTTCCCACTTTTTCCACACAATGTCAGGTTTACACTATGATGACAAACTGGTTAGTTTTTGCTACAAATTCTGACAGGGAAAAAGTCTCAATTGATGAGGACCGAGGGCATCCTCCTTCTTTGAGCTCCACATCACTCAGGTGGGTATTGTCGCATCTGCACACTCATGACTCTTATTGATGAACAAAAGGCCTACAAATAGATTATCGTGGAATAGCTTTCAGACCCCTATAGGTATCATGTACCCCAATGAGCCAAACCTCATGCAATAACCTGCTTGCATGCAATGAGTCTAAAAACTAGAAAGGACCTCCTACTACTACTACCAACATGAAAGGAAAAGTATTTCATTTGAATGATTGATGTTGGGTTGAATGGACCCCTGAAATACCCTAAGTCTCTCTTAGACCAGTGCCTTATCCAATGGGTAGCAGAGTCAAATACCTCACTGCAACAGAGCTATGAAACAAGAAGACAACACATCCAAATATGTTGATGCCTCACACCAAACATATACCACTGATCAAATCATGCTTCAATAATACACCTATGTACCCAAATATGCTATCACCTATTCAAAGGATTTTAACCCTCCCCTTGGAAGAGACCTATAAACAAGTCATACATTAATCAGCATCCACTGAAAGACAAGCATGAAATACCCTTGATACCCCATCTCATACATATCTAAACACCAGTCTTAAACTTAGTTGCTTCTGCGAAAACAACTCTATTGCAAACACTTGGAAAATGCAAATAGAAAGACTAAAACACCCTTGATGCTATAATCAATAAGTTCAAAACTCAAATGGAGACAATCTGATAGAAGTACAAATATGTTGCAATCTCATACATAAGACATCTGTTACAACTTATATTGTATTCCAATAGACAGAAAGGAAAGAGGGAACACCCTATATGCAGAGAAGAAGGAAGTATTATAGAAAGAACATTCCTAGGACCAGGGGAAGGAACCCCTAGAACAGAATCAGAAAGGAACCCCTCAGGATTGCCAAGACCAGAACCCTTCTAAATGATCTTGAAAATCCTTTTATAGGAACAAGGATTACAACAAGCTATAGATTATTTAGAACACAAAAATTTAGGTCTACAACCACCAGCTTGACAAAAAGTAAAAGAATACAGAGAAAGCCTAGAAACCTGGGAAGATCATATCAAATCTGATATACAATTACATTGGTTTTATCACCATAGGCTCGCTGTGATCACAAGTTATTGCCTTCTTGTTGCAAGAGAAACAAAATTAAATGCCAGGATCAACTAGAAAAACTTCTTGTGTACATAATATGAAGATCACTGACATACTCCAAACCCTAGCCACCTATAGAGAGAAACAAGCTACCGCATTAAAACCAGCATGGCACCCCAGGAAGCAAAATCAGATCAGGACAGCCACCTAGATCTTCATCATTATCTTCGCAACTACAACTGTCTTGGAGAAATCAATTCTGAGAAACCCATTTTATTGCATACGGCTCACTGTGAAAATACTGGTAAGAAACCCTTGGGAAAGATATTCAAATTTAGCTGCAATGGCTAACCGGTCAATAACAAAACATGACTGTCGATATTATGTTTTCTGAACAAATCGGGTGGTTCACAAAATTTGACGCAACGGTCAACAAGCCCACATAAAGTCCACAGCCACATCACCACCTTGATAACCAATAGAAATTGAGCACCTCAACACGACTGGCACCTCGAACCCATCGCCTTTCTTACGACACCATCGGACGATTGTTTCTTACCCACAAAGAATAAACCTCATGCAACTTTTTTTCATGGGTATGCGACAACCATAGATCATAGCTGAACTTTAAGCTTTCTCAGACATTGAGAGCACTGGCCCCACTGAGAAAAAACATGTCACCGCCGAGCGCAACCAATCAGAAACAAAGCTATCAGGAAGACCTGACATCTGGACCCACCGCACTGTCAGGCCTCACTAAAGAGAAGAATCAACGACTGTCGCATTACTGCCATGAATAACTATCTAGCACTTTTCCTTCATGGCAACGTGACAACCACTAGATCAACTAACAACCGGTGCCTCTTTAAACACATTGCAACCCTTGGTCCCACTAAGAAAAACCTCCATGTCACCACTCACTAACCAATGAAAAACATGCACATCAGCATCTCTTGGCAAAAGGACCCACAACCTGTCAACCCTTTGAACACTGAAAGATTAAGTGGTTGTCACATGATCACAAAGGGGAAGAAAATTCCTTGTGGTCATGCGACAGCCGTAGGATGAAAAGGTGATAGACTACCGGGCCCACATTGACTTTTCTTCACTTAACCCCGGCAAGCACTTAACTCAAAGTCATCTAGAAATTAGGTGACTTAAGCCAAACTCCTAGTCATGAGAAAATTTACTTAACCATGGTCTGGTGCGAAGCTCACGTGACCAAATCATTCTCCAAGTCACCAGATAATTTCCTAACTCTGCAGTCAATCCGGAGATTAAGCGACCAAGGCAAAGAAAACCGCCCGCCAGGTCACTGAATGTTAAGCCACTAACTGCGAGGAACATGAGAATACACAACTGAAGAAAGCATCAGGTCATCGAATGAAAAGTACTTAATCACCAGAATTAAGAGATCCCATGAATATAGAGTCACTCAATTGCCAAATGAAAAACTTAACCATCCAAGAAACTAGAGATCAAGTGACTGGAAGACCGAAAAGAACTGTGCCCCACACAATCGGAGTAGTGCACATAAGTAATGCTGGTGTTAAGGAGGAACTGCGAAGAGACACAAGGCCAAAAACAACCAGGATTTTCATGTTAACACAAAGATAACAAAGGAATTCGAAAACATCGAGGGTTTTATGTTTAGACAATTTTGACATCACTCGATATGAAGAAATTATTCCCACCAGACGTTGAAACTTGAATATCTCCCTGGTTTTTATGATTTAAGACATGCAATCAAAACTAGAGCATGGTGACATATTGAAGAGCATGGGGCTAAGAGCGCAAGCCATAAAACATTGTGGATCTTGTTCGCAAACTGAAACAAGTTGCAGCAGGGCGGGACAACTTCACAAAATATTGCAGGGAAAATAGGCCATTTTCATAAGATTTTTCTATGACAGAAAAAATGGACTAACAGAGAGATCGAGACAGATTGGATGGTGCCTCAAATTTTGGTGCTGGAAAGCCAAAATTTATGTATTACTAGAAGAGAATGGTATCAAGTACTATATTACCAGTGTTGTAATTGTACCCAAAAATGCAACATAGGTCGCAACATACAAGAAGGATGATGCCAAGTCAAGGAGGATAATCCTTGATGGTGTCAAGGATCATATTACTTCACATATTATGGAGTTCGATACTATGGAGAAGAGGTGGGATGCCATCTTGAATGTGTATCAAAATTATACCACCAACCAGAAGCTGATTCATAAAGAAAAGTTAAAGAATACCTAGATGAAGAAGGGAGAAGATGTTACAAGTTACCTCACTAGGCTTAGACTTGTCAAGGATGAGTTAGCAGCTATTGGAGATAGCCCAAGTGATGATGACCTAGTCATAATAGCCCTAAATGGGTTTACTAAGCAGTGGGATTTCTTTGTTCAAGTTATCAGTGGACAAGACAACTTACCAAGTTAGGATCGACAATGGAGTGATTTCACTCAGGAAGATTTTAGATTAATTTTTGTCAATGGAGCCAACAAAAAGAGTCAAAAAAGTGAGATGGAATAGGAAAATGTTTCACTGGCAGGAAAGGGGAAAGTGAAGGGTCTAGCAAAGGATCAAACTTATAAAGTGAAAAGAATAAGAAGGACCTATCTAAGGTCAAGTTCTTTTGTTTTCACGGGGTTGGCCACTATGTCACTAATTTCCCACGAAGGAATAAGAATGAAAATAAGGGAAAGAAGAAGGTGAAAGCCTTAGCAAGTGCAAATGAGCTCTCTAGTAGATTGGAGGATGGGTTCAAACCTCATAGCTTGTATGGTTATCTCAACCTCATAGAGTGTTTGGTACATAGGTAGTGGGGCATCATTTCATATGACATGAGTTAGAGAGTACTTCTCTAGTTATAAAGAGAAGAACACTAGTATCCAAGTTTCTATGGGAAACTTATCCAATCTTAACCCAGTTGGGAAAGGGACTATTTAGTTTCATAGGGAGAATGGAAAGGTGATTCACCTTTATGATGTGTTGCATGTGCCAGGATTAGATATAAATTTTATTTTTGTATCTGTTCTTCAAGATAAAGGCTATAATGTAGTTTTTACAAGGATACAAGTGTTGATAAAGTACAAGGATTAGAAATTACTTGTATGTAGATTGGAGTTAGGAGCAATTTCCTTTATAGGATATAGTTTGATACTCCTAAGGAACTCATGAGTAACAATAATCCTAGAGATCTTGGAGAGCTCTGAAATAAGAGGATGGGCCAGATACATCATGGAGCACTTAAATTGCTTTGTGAAATAGTGACAAGTATTCCTGAGGTGAGCACAGAGCATGACGATGTATGTAAGGGATGTGTGTTGGGGAAGTTTGTGAAAGTATATTTTCCAAGGAGTGACACTAGATTTGAGGGTTTTATTGATCTAGTAGATTCATATGTAGCTGAACCAATGTTGATGAAGTCTCCTAGAAGATATGAGTATTATGTTAATTTTATTGATGATTTCTCCAAGAAGACCTGGATATACTTCTTGAAGACCAAGGATAAGGTTTTCAGTCACCTCCAAGAGTTCAAGGCTCTTGTGGAGAACTTGACGGGAAGGAAGATAAAGGTTCTTCAGTCAGATAATGGAGGCGAGTACAAAGGAAATAAATTCTAAGAGTTCTATACCAAGGAAGGAACCAAGAGAGAGTGGATTGTTCCTTACAATCCGCAATAGAATGGAGTTACTGAGAGGAAGAATCGTTCCATATCAGAGGTAGCAAGGGTTATACTACATGATCAAGATATGCCCTGCTATTTATGGGTAGAGGCATGTAGTACAGTAGTGTACATACAAAATAGGGTTCCACATAAAGTACTAGGGAAGATGACACAATAAGAGGCTTTCATAGGGAAGAAACCATATGTCAGTCACTTTAGGATATTTGGAAGTTTGGAATATTATCATATTCTAGGTGATACACGTACCAAGTTAGATCAAACTACAGAGAGCGGGTACTTTGTGGGGTATAGTGAAACCTCAAAGGCATATCAGATATTTATTTAAGGGATCGATAGGATTATAGTCAGACATGATGTCAAGTTCATGGAGGACAAGGAATTCAGGAGGTCCAGAGATTTTCCTGTAGAAAATCAGAGTAAGCAGTCAATAGAAGCTCCAAGGGTAGCTCAATAGAGTGAAGGGTAAGAAAGCTTGAGTATAGTTACTAGTAAAAGCATAGGCTTAGGTGGTGAGAGTTCGCAGAGTATGGAGAAATTGGAAATGCATCAAGAAGATATGCATGTAGATATCTCATCCTCTCTAGTTGGCAGTGGGAAACGTGAGGTTCAACAAAGGGATACTCAGGAGTGTGTGGGAACTCCTAGGAGTACAAGGCTAAGGAGATAATCAGCCAAGTTCAATGACTATGTGACTTTATTCAGTTAGTTGGTAGATAGTGAGCCTTCCAACTATTAGGAGGCTACAAAGCATTAGTTGTGGAGAGATGTGATGGTTGAGGAATATACCTCAATAATGTATAATGATGTGTGGGAGGTAGTGCCTAGACCAACAAATAGGGTTATAGTTGGATCATGCTAGATCTATAAGAGTTGGCAGTGGGCCAGCGTCCCTCGTAGGGTTTGCAACATGGCTTAACCACCTCTTGTGGCTTCTATAAGTCTAGTGGTTGTATCAGGCATTAACAAGTTGATATTTTGGTGCAACAATAACTACTACTTGTAATAAGTGGTATCAGAGCTTGGTCACAGGTTCAAATCTATGCAGTCCACGATGAGTGATGTTGGGAGGGGGATAGTTGGCAGTGGACCGGCCTCCTTGCAGGGTTCGCAACATGGCTTAACTGCCTCCTGCATCTTCTATAAGTCTAGTGGTTGTATCAAGCATTAACAAGTCGATCTTTTGGTGCAATGACAACTGCTACTTGTAACAATAAGATCATGCACGGTGCATATGATAGCATCAAGAAATACAAGACAAGGTTCACAGAAAAGGGGTTCTCTCAGAAGCAGGGAATAGACTATGAGGAGAAATTTTCTCATGTGGCTAGGTATACTTCTATATGAGTTGTGATCTCATTTGCAACACATATGAGATGGAAGATCCATCAAATGGATGTCAAGACATCATTCCTCAATGGTGAGTTGAAGGAGGAGGTATACATATAGCAACTAGAAGGCTTTGTAGCACATAGCAAAGATACCCACATGTACAGATTGAAGAGAGCTTTGTACGAACTCAAGAAGGCTCCCAGAGCATGGTATGATCGTACTAATACATAATTGCAAGAGATGGGCCTTGTGAAGAGTGAGGTATATGCTAACCTCTACTATTTGATATTTGGAGCTAATATTATCATTCTTGTTCTATATGTGGAAGACTTGTTTCTAATAGGTTCACTAGGGCTCATAGAGGAGTGCAGGAGGAACCTTGCAACAGAGTTTGAGATGAAGGATTTGGGACTTATGGACTACTTTCTAGGCATGGAGGTGTGGCAGACAGATGGAGAGATTTTTCTTGTGCAAGGGAAATATTATATTGAAATCTTAAAGAGATTTGGGATGGAGGATTGCAAAGCCATGTCTACACCTATGATCACAAATTGGATGAAGGTAGATACATCCAAGGAGAAGTTTGTAGATCCCACCTTATAAAAGCATTTGATTAACTTGTGATCATGTATTTAGTCAATGCCAGGCTAGATATAGCCTTTCCAATACACTCTCTTAGTCAGTTCATGGTGGAGCCAAAGAGAATACATTGGATAGTGACAAAGTATGTGCTACGTTATTTGCACGGTACAGTTGAGTATGGGATCAGATATGTTCAAAGTGAAGGTATCAAGTTGATGTAGGCTATACTTATACAGATTGGGCAAGAAGTACAATAGACAAGAGAAGCACTTTAGGGTGTTGTTTTAGTTTAGGATCAGGAGTTGCCTCTTGGTTCAGTAGGAAGCATAAGTCTGTGGCTTTGAGTTATGTAGAAGTAGAATACATAGTAGCTAGCATGGAAACATGTGAAGCTATATGGATTTGGAAGTTTCTAGTGGCCTTGTTTGGTTAGAGATTTGAGACTATTGTGATACATTGTGACAATTAGAGTTGCATCAAGTTGTCTAAGAATATAGTGTTTCATGATAGGTCTAAACATATAGACATCGGGTATCACTTCATTAAGGATTTTGTACAATGGAAGATTATTTAGCTATAGTACATAACTATAGAGGATCAGGTAGCATACATTGTGACAAAGGCATTGGGGAAGGCAAAATTCATCTTCTTCAAAGATAAGTTGGGTGTTGTGCAGAACAACTTCCTCGCTAAGAGGGAGTGTTAGTTTGGGTAGCTCAAAAGTTGTTTCTCCATTTGTAATAATTAGCAAATGATTTTTCTTTAGTTAGAACCAAAATAAAATTTGTTAATTTTAATAGATTTCTTTATAAACTTCTAGAAAATAATTGGTTAGGGTTTGTTAGGAGGTTATTAATCTCAGCCATTGATTGAGAATCGATCTCAGTCATTGGTTTCCCAACGAGAGTAGTATAAGAAGAGATCAGTAAGCATTTGGAGAACACACAAAAAAACACAAGTTGGAGAGAATTTGCAATGTTAGCAAATGAGTTTGTCATGATAACAAACAGTCTTGCAGTGTTAGCCAGGGCACAGAGATAGTGTTGGATATAGCGGTGGAGGAATATCAACAGGAGGAATTTGGAGATTGTCAGAGTTCTGCAGTGAGAGGCAAGGAATTAGGTATCTCTTAATTTGTTGAAGTTTAATATATTTCTCATCTGCAACACTAGTTTTCCCTTTGGGGTTTTTCCAGGGAGAACTATCTGAAAATATTGTGATCACTATGTTGCATATTTTTTTCCGTGTTTTTATTGGTGAAGTTGCAATTGTGTTATTTTTCAATATTAGTTATAAGTTAATTTTGCGGTAGTTAAATGATCTTTATAAGATAGGAGATTAATAATCAGTGACTGCAATAGAGAATTTTCTCAATATTAACAAAAATAGAATAGCGAGGACCATCATTTACTAAATGATGCTTCAAGGAAATTAGATATAATATCACAGTAAGTAGGGTGGAGCAGAAACAAAGGTGTATGTGTGTAAAATAATTTGTTGCTAATTAACTTTCAACTATGAATCTGAATTTGAAACATTTTATTCTTGCAGGAAGTTGGGTGATTCATCATTTGTTTACAAAATTCATCCATCATTTGTTTACAAAACTACTTCACGAATTTCAGTCTTTTCGAAATATAATCAAAGTCACATGCTTGTCTTGTGCTCTTCTTTATACTTTATCTCATTTCTTAACATAAGGCAGGGACTCCTTCTGCACACAGCTCTTCTTATTCAAGTGATTACACTCTTATATGTAGTGTGCAGTAGGTTTTACTGAAAATCATTTATCCATACTTCATTTGGATTCCATGCCTGGTGGCATAAGATAATAGCATTTTTGTTTTCTTCTTTATAAGACTTACATACTTAATTATGATAATATCAATAACAGTAACAGAAGTAGACGTCTCACAACAAACACACAAGTTAACTCGCCCTCTGATGGGCAACCGCTCTGTGAAAGAAAAATTACAAACTTAGAGAAGAAAGGAATTTGTGCTCTTTTTATAAACTTCTAGACAAGTTTCAGTCACCGTAGAGATTTGAAGGTGGCCTAATCATTTGAAGGCATCTTAATCAGCATGCAGGTCATAAGGATATTGTGTTTTTCTTTGTGTTTGGCCTAAATCGTCTCATTCCAAAGGATCACAATCGCTTCTATCTCATTGCAATGCTAAGATTTCTTAACACACAGGGATAAGATCATTGCTTGCGCTGATACCATATAATGGTGAAGTCACTCTTTGGATTATGCATTGATCAACAACATAGAGAGTGAAGAATATGTATAAAAGAGAACAGTTAATAATTTTCAACTTTAGCCTATAATATAACAGAAAACAATGTCATAGTGCTAACAATAACTCAAATTATTTCCTAACAAAACCAAGCCAGTAACTCCTCCATAAAAAATTTCTATAGCCAAACTGTTGAAAATTACGAGAGTTACATAAGACTTGTGAAGAATCACATGCTTCATTTGAATTTTAAACATACAATTAGTACAAGATAAACTAACAATTACGTGAAATAAGATGTAGAAAAAACATCTCATAAATGTAGAAAAAATATCTCATTAGTTTCAAGGACTCTCATAAATGTATATTATTAAGTATAATAAATATCAAAATTAAATTATGAAATATAAATTATTTTCTATTATGTTTATTTGGTCTATTGGAAATATAGAATAGATAAGTAGGAGATATTTTCTACAGTGTGATAAATTGTGATATGGCTATTAGAATTTAGCTGTATAGTTTTTGAGTCAAACTCATTGATGCATGTTTCATGAGTAGTGGTTCACAAGAACCCATATCTCATGTAATGAGAGATGCTTCACACCTATGAGGATCACCTAGATGCAATGAGTATTATTCATTTCATTCATTCTCATGAAAGATGGGTTCTTATGAACTACTACTCATGAAACTTTTTGGCTCAAAAACTACCCAGTTAAATCCTGATAGCAATATCACAATATAAAGTAGGCTTTTGGGTTTGCAAAAATGAGACATGATAAAAGATAAAAGATACATCTATAATATCAAACTTGATATCCTTCATTGCATATTAACTATTTCAGTCTTGAGAAAATATATAGACAAACATCACCCTTTTTCAAATTAAAAAATCTAAAATTCATGCTCAAATCAAAATTGTCCATACTTCAATCATAAATATAAATACCTGTTGAAGTGTGTTTTATGACTCACCAAACAATAGAACAAAATACTGAGATATATTATCCTCTCTTGAACAAAGTACTACGTATGCTAAGATTTCAAAAAAGATCATACGATAACTCCAAGGTTCCTCGACTCGTGGATATGCTCGGTGTTGATGTGATTTGTTGATGATCACAAGGGGCCTTACGTTTTCAATCCTTTATGCCATGATGAGTATGGTTACTATCAAAATATTTTCAATTAACTACTATTTTTGGTTTTCACCAGATATGCAGAAAAAAAAAGGGTTTAGGGTTCAGAGATCCTAATCTAATCCTAAGGGTAATGATGGCCAAGGAAAGTATGCTGATGGATGAGTTCCTTAATTTACCAAGTCTCACTTCACCAAGTCAAGCTACAACTACACGAAGACCGATACAATCTTCAAAGGTTTGTGCGATTGATCAAATTTAGGCACATGGATAAGGGTTCAAGCTAACTTTGCACAACGCTTTAGAATCACTAAAATGTCAAAAGTATGAACCAAAGAAACTCATCAAAACATCATCATATTCTCCAAAACATTCATCACACTTTATCTACCAAACTTAATCTAATTGAGAGAATAATGAAACCAAGGAAGCATTAAGACACATCAAATAATCACCACACTTCAATGAAAATTTTATTGTCTCAATAGCTCATAAGCAACAATCTCAAAATTAGCTCCTTTACAAATGAGAAGAAGAGGCCTTATATAGGTCTTCGAAAACAACGAGAGGCCCACATCAAATAATAACCGATGACTTAGATTTTTCCACCTCAGCCCTAATTAGGGTTAGGGCATAGAAGAGGGAATCTAAATTAATGTAAGGAAGAAACCACTACCATAGTGGGTAATAAATGCCCATGATGCATGCATGCTCAAGAAGAGAGTGAGGTGTCATAAATGACCACTACATGAATGTCCACTATGCATTAAATGCATCAACCATTGACCTCTACGTTTGAATTCCTGGAATCTACACAATATGGCCTCCAACTCAACAATGTTAACACTCGGTGCTGATTCCTACCTAAATTCCAATGCCAACACTACTTGCTCTGACCTCTTCAGGCTATCCTCCCATTCTGGCAACAGATCCTGGGCTGCGTGCATGTTGTTTGAGAAGGAATAGAGGTTCTCAAAATCATCCTTTGTGAAAGAGTTAAGCATAAAGAACTCATCCAATTTCTCCTTCATGTTGTCTATTGTTATTTCCTCCTTAGCCAACCTTTGCAACCACAATGATGCAACGGTATTAGAGAGCTCCTGCCAGATATTCTCAACTATCCCCTTCAATCGAGCTGACTCCTTACTGAAATGTTCAGACATGTCCTTTGCTAGAAGAACTACACAATACCACCAAGAGAAATCATATGCTCCTTCTCCAATGACCTTGCCATCAACCAAGACCTACCTAGGGGTTTCCATCAACTCCTGCAAGTCAAAGATTTCCCCATCCTCATAGATATGCTCATTTTCCCAAGTCTCCTCTATACAACAAATTAGAGAAAGAAAAGCCAACGCCTTATCATGAAATTGTACTAACTCCTTGGCGTGGATGTAGGCCTCATCCTCGATCACCTTATTCCAATTCTTTGCACCCTACACAATCCTCCTAATCTCATCGATGGCCTCAACTGACTCAGCTGGAACGGCCGTTGGTAGAACAAAAGATGGATCTTCTGCTCAAACTGGGTGAGGCAACCTATCAATGTATGTACATAAAGCCCTATTCTCTTCCTTCATTCTCTAATATTTTTCTTCCAGCCTCCTCATCTTATCCTTAATAGCTTGTGTTGAGTCATCAAATTCCTCCATGACTTGTACTTGAGAGGCTTGAACAAGATCTACCTCTGTTATGTGATACTCCTCAGGAGTAATTTGATCTTTTGTCTTGTCGACTGCTGGAGTCTCTATCTGCAAAATTATAGATTTGGATTCTCCTCTGATGACCTTGGTGAATTTCTTGGCCTTTCCCCTTTCTCCTGATCGGTCAATTCGATCAAGAATCTCTTGCAACTCAACCGCAGGGTCTACCTCCTTTTCATGGCTTCTCTGAATCCTCTGTTTGAGCCACTCTGGAACATTTAGATTTGGGTCCCTCTACACTGCTAGCTCTTCTTGTCCTTGCATTGCTCTAGTATCAATCTCCTCAGCTCCAGGACTTTCTGCCATTGCTTTAGGAGCATGTACCTCTGTCGCAGGGATCTCCTCTTCTTCCACTGGGGCCTTTGCTTCTACCTCAAGAATTTCTTCCATAATTATCTTTCTAAAGAAGACACCAAGACTCTCCTCTGTTGTCACATCTAGTTTCCTACTTGTTCCTAGCATGAACCTCTCATTGGCAATAATGCTCAATCTATCTTATACCGGTCTAGTCATGTGTTGCTCTCCTTGCTATGTTCTTCTTTAACTTGCTTCTCCTACCTACTGGGTGAATGCTCCAATTTCCTGCACAATAGGAGTCTAGCTAGGAGAAGATGGTGCACCCTCAAACCTTAATATTTTCTATTGTGGTTTTTCAACATGAAGATCCAATCTCCTCTTTATATGCATCTCCTGAGCTGCACCCTTCTCCTTTCTATGTTTTGTACTACCTAATGGGATGTCTCTTTTTTCTACTCTTCCTCCAGATGGCTGCTTTGGTCTCTCATCTCGTAGTTGTGGATGACCCATCAACTTGTAGGTCCAATCTTCTTTTGGCACAGTCATCCTTTCAAGTTTTCATTCTACCCACCACCTTGTGAAGTCCACAACTGGCTTCGTCAATACATCAAAATCCATAATCTCTTTCCTCTACCAATGGTAAGGATGACTAAACTTTTACTTATCTGGGTCAAAACCTCTCTACAGTACATTCAGGTCCACTTCTATCTAATCATGAACATGGACAATCTTACATGCCCTGATCAGATCCAAGGGTAATCAGGAGCACATCCTCTTCCTGACCTCATTCTCATCAACTACATTTGCCCAAAAATCCTCGAGGTGAGCATTCTGTAGATGCCTCATCCCTGCCACTACTCTAATCTTATTATATGGGTCAAAAGCTGGCCTTCCTAGATAGAGTGGTAGATGGAAGAATTTCAACTCATCAGATGACCTCTCAGCTACTGGAAGACAAGGACACACTTCAACTCCATCACCTCCAATGGGCAAGGGGAACTCTAGCCCTAGCTTCTTCTTCTTCTTCATGAATTTGCCGCAGGCTGTCAACTACCTGGTGACTTCCAACAAGACCATTTTATCAGTAGGGTACACTGGAAGCTTGAATGGATTCTCAAAAAATCCTTGCAATCTGATATAGGAGAAAGTGGGAAATTGAATGAACCATGCCCCGAATTCCTCCACTAGCTTCATTCCCTCAAAAGACAATCTCATATAAAATCTCTTCTGCAAAGTTCTCACAATGTGCATTGCAAATGCATCATTAACCCGGGTGTAGTCATCTATGGCATGTAGATGCAGCTGTGGGTAACAATCATAGACCCTTAACCTTGGAATTCTACTTCCGAGGACTCCCTTGTACCTCAGTCCTTTATACCTTGTATTTCATGCCAGCATATATATTACATATGAGCTCATGAAGAATTTATTCTAATGCTCTAGATTCCTCAGCTGCTCATCGAGGTTGTCGCTAATCAACCCAGCCCAATCAATGTGATTGAACTCCTCTACTACCTGTTGAACAAAGTACCACATCCATGTCTCGAACAGGTAAGAGTGGGGTAAGCCAAATATCCTATTCAGCATCATTATTAGATCATTGTATTCACGGTGGAAATCCATCCACACAAGCTCCTTGGGAAACTTAGAGTAGTGGGTTTTATTCCTCCTCATCCATTTGTTGTTGATGATCTCATCACAATGTTGAACTCCTGTGATGTAGACTCTATGCGCCTGCTCCTTTGTCTTCGAGACCAACCTCGGAGATGAAGGGATCCCGAATGCTTCATTAATGGCTAGAGTAGAGAGATCTGCAATGATATTCCCGTCAGAGTCCTTGATTGTTCTATCACTGGAATGATAATATTTTGCACATTCCACGATCAACTCAACATGCTGAAAGGTAGGAGGGAATCTGGCTGCAGCTACAATTCCACTGTTCACAATCTGGGCAGCCAGGTGTGTCGGGTGATGATCTTTGTAGCCAAGCATCCTCCTCTAGAACTTGCTCAAATCAAGGCATCCAAGATTCGTGTCCTTTACATCCATCCACTTCGAGACAATCTTGGATTCTGGGTAGAATTCTCTCTGTTCATTCTTGATCAGTTGCATTCTGCTTAAGCTGGTTCCTCTGGGTTCAGCCATCTGCAAAATAGAAAGAGAAAAAAAATCTTAGAAGCGCATAAAGAAAAAACAAATAGAGAAAAGCACTCATCCCAAAATTCAAAGATCTGCCAGAATTTCTTCATCATGTCTGAAATTCAATTTCCTTTCTCCTCATGGAGATTTTTACCTGTGATCAACTTACTGAAAAAAGTTTGAAATTTTCACAAACTTCTTCACACTTCCCTAGAAATAATCCTTCTCTCTTTTCTCAATAATGCTCTTCTCGATTTGTGTGAGAATGAAATGAGCAAAGCCTTCTCTTATAGCTTCTCAAAAACTCAAAAAACTGCTTTAAAAGCCTACAGGCTAAAATTAGGTAGCTGCTCCGTTTTAACACAAGTTTCCATTTTTTTTTAAAAGATTCCCTACCACTTGTCTGTGTTTTTCTCCTGCTTTTTGGAATCTGCCAACTTGAGCACTTTGTCTTCATGAGGAAGTTTTCCTATTCCTCAAAATTTTCCAATTTTTTGGGATTTGGAGAGGTTAATTAATTATATATTAATAAAATCAATGTTTAACCAATTTGAATTTTAAAACATAAAATCAAAAAACCTTTTAAAGCAATTCCCAACTTTGAATTTTCATTCTTTAATTGCTTTTTTATGTTTATCAATTTTTTGTTTTAATTAAATATTGATAAAAATCAATATTAATTAAATTTTCCATTAAGATCCATATCGATTTCCTTCATGTCTTTATTTCCAAATTTTTTGATTTTTTAAAGATAAATTAATCAAATATTAATAAAAATTAATATTTAATCAATTTTAAATTTGAAACTCAATAAACCTAAAAAACTTTATTACTTCGAACTCGGGTTTGTGCAAGATTTAGCCTCAAGAATTCACTCCAGTATCGAGTAGTTTCATGCCGAAGATGAGGAGAAGTTGGCATTTTGGGCTTGTGGATTTCATCCTTAGCACTCATTTCATGAGTGACTCTCATTTGCATTTCCACTGTCTTTGGAACAGGAATTTTAGTGTGTGAAGGAATTTGTCCTAAGCACAAATTCCTCCACCTACCTTTTTATGCACTCCACAAAGTGCTCAGGCGGGATTTCTACCCTCAAGCGGATTGTGTCCTTCAGCTCACATTTCGTGAGTGGCCTGCAAATGCGCTCCAAGGAAGTTGGAATTAGGTTTTGGGCATAGTAAAGGATTCTTACACATTGCAGTCCTCCGTTGACCATGTTGACCTTCACTCTAAGGAAGTTGGGAGCGGGATTTTGACATAGTGAAGGATTTGTTCATTATACAGTCTTCATTGTTCTTGGGAGGCAGAGCCTAGAGCAAGAGACTGCTGCTAATAGAGAACCTAAAACCCAAAGAAAATAGGGCCAAGCCAGCAGGGAGAGAGAAGGGGGATCCCATCGTCGATGGGCGATGTGTGGAACAGAGGCCACAACATTTGGCGACTCCATGAGTGAAATGTTGAACACATTTCAAGGATAAAAATTTACTTGGAACCCAGATTCCTTGGTTAACAAACTTATGCTATCATTAAGATAGAAAACATAACTTGAAAGGGGAGGAGAACCATATATTGGATCAAGACACCGTCATCCTTTAATTACCTATGTGTGTGCAAATGCTTTAATTCCCACTCAACAAGACCACTCAGAAACCCTAAGATCGGCCATGGCAAGCTATATATTCTTCTTAACTTCAAAAGCATCCTGGACATTGCCCCGCTGCCAGTCAGGCGTCCATAGCCCCGATGGAGTTGTCACTATAAACCAATGGAGATTGCTCCACTTCTGGTGAATTATTCTTTTGAACACCTATGGAGATTTCCATGTACCCCCAAAAGCCAATTATTTCATCTTTTCTTTGATTTTCTCTTTTATCCTTTTTGATTGATGTTTCATTTCTTTCTTTTCTTTTGGCTTGTGAGCAGTGAAGCTCACTATGGGTTTAGGAATTACAGTCACGTTGAAGCAAGATTTTAACATTTTCACAAGCTGCGACCTCTCCTAAAGAAACTAAGATGGACTTAGAGAAATAGTTAGGTGTGAAAAATATAGCAATCTCAGAGTTCAAGTGTCAAGACACAGTGCATGTTTAACCCCCCTAGTCAAGTCTGTGTTCCAACCTAATGATGAACATAAGAAAGATAACCTTAGTTTCTAGGGATCTTCATAAACAGTTATCTAGGAAATGAGATAAACAAGACTTGGTGGAATCTTCAAATGAAGTTCGAAGTCACACAATGCCCCTACACAAATGGGAACACCCAAACCTCCAAGCCACCTGGCAAAAACCAAAACCACAACCAAAACAAAAGAAAACCAAAATTGCCTAAGCAAACCATGCTTCGGGGAAACAAAACCCTAAACTAACAACCTAAACTACTGAAAGACAAAATCCCACCAATAGGAAAGAAACAAAGGGAAAGGAAACAGGGGAAGAAAACCAAAATCCCCTCTAAGCTAGAAGAAAACAAAAATGAAAGAACACAAGGGAAAACCTAGACTAACTATGTACATGGTAGGCTTCCAAAAGGAAACCTAAGGGAAAAAATAATGCTTGAGGAATTTCTCATTGACAGGCAACGAGACTTCCTTTCCTATCAGAGTTCTCAGCTTGAATGCAATATCTCCCAGTATCTCAGAAATTTGAAAACGTCCCATCCATAGATTGTCAAACTTGTCATGATCACCTCTCTTTTCATGGGCCTTATCCTGACAGAATACCAAATCTGAAATTCAAAAATCCTTAACTCTAGCCATTCTGTCGAACCATCTTTTTACCACAGCTTGATGTTTTGTGAACTTTTCTAGTGCCTAATCTCTTTTCTCTTCCAGGAGAAGCAATTGTGTCAATCATGTGCGTGCTATATCTTCACCTTCCATGTATTCCTGCATAAACTGCAATGTCAGGATCCTCAACTGAATGGGAAAAATCAGATCTTGTCCATAAACCAAATGATAGGGAGATGTCCCTATAGAGCTCTTGATTCTTATTCTGTCTACCCAAAGTGCAAATCTCAGCTGTGTATGCCAGTCCCTAGGATTTTTGTCCAATAACTTCTTGATAGCACTTAGCAGATTCTTGTTTGTTGACTCAGCTAACCCATTTCCTTGAGGATAGTAATTTGATGAGAACTTCAGGGTGATTCCATAATCAAATGCCCAGTTTGAAAACTTTAGAGATTTAAATGCAGTACCACTATCACATACAAGAGCATGTGGACATCCAAATCTTGTGACAATATTTTCTTGAAGAAATTTGATGACAACCTCCGTCATGCAATTCTTAAGTGCTTGAGCTTCCGACTAGCGAGTATAGTAATTAGTAGTAGCTAGGATGTACCTATTTTGTCTTGAAGAAGGTGCATTAATTGGACCAATAAAGTCTAACCCCCACTTTGCAAAAGGCCTGACTTCAATAATAGGTTGCAAAGGCATTGCAAGATTTCTCTCACGTGTTTTTGCTACTTGAAAAGTGTGACAAGTTTTTGCATGTTCGTAGGCATCTTTAAATAATGTGGGCCAGTAATATCCTGCTCTTGAAATCTGGTGGGCCAGTAATATCCTGCTCTTGAAATCACATGTCCCAATAATTTTCCCTCTGTGACTGTGAACATGCACTTCTTTGGGTTCAATGAAATTCCATATCTTCTGCATCTCATAAATATTCTATTTAAATCAGTCATATGATCTTCTTTGTGCCTAGAAAACACAGTGAGATCATTCATGTATATAATAATGCATTTGCCAAAAAAATCCTTGAAATCATAGTCCATGGCTCTCTGAAAAGTGGCTCTGACATTAATCAAACCAAAGGGCATTCTCTTGTATGCAAATGTGCCCCACTTAGTGGTGAATGCAGTTTTAAGTCTGTCTTCTTCTTCTACCATCACTTGGTTATAGCCAGAATAACCATCTAAAAATGACATCATTTGGGATCCATTCACGACTTGTATAACCTCATCTAGTGACGGTACTGGATAGTTTTCCTTTTCTGAAGCTCTATTAAGATTGTGGAAATCCACACACAATCTTATTTCTCCACTCTTTTTTCTAATAGGAACCAAGTTGGTGACCCATGTTGAGTGTCTGACTGGAAAAATTATTCTGGCAGAAAGCAATTTCTTCACTTCTTGATGGATTAGTGGCTCTAACAAGGGATTTATCGGTCTTTGCCTTTGCTGCAATGGTTTACTATTTGGCTTCAATAGAATTGTGTGTGTGATGAGGGAGGTATCATAAGTCTTCAAATCTTCGTATCGCCATGCAATCACATCTAGGAATTCCCTCATAAGCTTCAGAAGATCTTCCTTTTCCCAAGGAGTACAAACTTTACCAATAAAAACATTCTGCACATTTTCTTTAGTCCCTAAGTTCACTTTTTCACATTCCCCTCCTTCAATTGTTTGATACTTGAGGGCACTCAATCTGTCTGAATAAAAAATTCTTTCTAGCTCAATCATCTCCTTAGGAATAGTATTTGTCTTCAAATTCATAATCTCATCTATTTCAAACTAAGCTTGTTGTGGTTCTCCCTCATCGATGACTTGTGCTTCAAAGACCCTTGAACTTGTCAAGAAATCAAGGATATGCTTATCATCCTCAAATACTAGGAAATTTGTTATGTTGTTTGGAACAGATGGCACTGAAGTCAATTCAACTGTGAGCTTCTTCACACAATCCATGGCCACTAATACATTTGGGGTGAAATTGCGACTGCAGGCAAATGTCATGTGGTTTTGGCTTTTTTTTTTCAAATATAGCCCGACACCGTCGCAATTTGTGACGACAATACATTTGGCACTGTCGCAATTGCGACGTTGTCGGGATATAAGTGCAAAATTAAAAAGGAACGTTGTCATTTGTGTTTTCAACAGCGTCGTAACCCTCCGCGAAATCACATCAGGATATAAGGGCAAAAAAAACAAGAACGTTGTCATTTGTGTTTTCAACAGCACCGTAACCCTCCGCGAAATCACATCAGGATATAAGGGCAAAAAAAACAAGAATGTTGTCATTTGTGTTTTCAACAGCGCCGTAACCCTCCGCGAAATCATAGCTACAATTTCTGAGTACGTTGGGTTTATTTTTCTTTTGTCATTATTATGTAATCTGGTATTCAGCTATTAGAGAGCTAAAATACCCAGAAATGAGGACATATCTATGTTGAATTTATTGTTAGCGGCTTTGGTGATTTAGAAGTTTAATTTTATTTGTTCATCTTTCAAGCACAAATGTTTTGTGGACCGTAACGTCTTCATTGTTTCGGGTATGCAGTGAAACAACCCTAACTTGCAATTGCGATGTTGTCGGGATATAAGGGCAAAAAAAAAAAGGAACGTTGTCATTTGTGTTTTCAACAGCACCGTAACCCTCCGCGAAATCACATTGGGATATAAGGGCAAAAAAAACAAGAACGTTGTCATTTGTGTTTTCAACAGCGCCGAGAGAGATTCCCTCCGCGAAATCAAAGCTACAATTTCTGAGTACGTTGGGTTTATTTTTCTTTTTTCATTATTATGTAATCTGGTATTCAGCTATTAGAGAGCTAAAATACCCAGAAATGAGGACATATCTGTGTTGAATTTATTGTTAGTGGCTTTGGTTATTTAGAAGTTTAATTTTATTTGTTCATCTTTCAAGCACAAACGTTTTGTGGACTGTAATGTCTTCATTTTTTTGGGTATGCAATGAAACAGCCCTAACTTGCGACTACCTTCACGGTACTTGTGTACATTATCATGTTGTCTTTATAGTGACTGTCCTCATTCAAGTGGCAATTACACAAGGGACAGTCACTGTGAGATGTCCTCATTTGTGACAAGGATAGTCACACTTAGGACATCTCATAGTGATATTCCCTTGTGTAATTTCCACTTGAATGTATTGCTATTGAACCACATTAATGCTTTTCTTCTTCAACAAATGAGGACAGTCACTGTAAAGACAACATGATAATGTACACAATTACCAAAAAATGATCTTGTTAATTGATGTAACACTTTGTCTTGCTCACTCCCTATCCTTCACTAGGGTCTCTTTAGGCCAATGTTTTGACTTGATAGGGTACTTAACTATCCCTACACTCTTTAGGTATCTCTACCCAAGATCCCACTCCTTCAACTAGTGCACACCAACAAGAAATACAACGAACTCTGCTCAATACCAATCTAGCTACTAGGACACTCCTAGTCTTGTCTTCACAAATTGAAACACATTCAACTAGAACTTTACTCCATGGAGAGGCTGGCCACTAGGACCTCTATTGGTTTCAATATTACTCCTTCACCTATACTTTTCATTGGTACTTCAATCCGGTTCATCAAACCATGCCAATTGCACCCAAAAATAGGCTGCTAGCAATTAGGCCTTTGTCAAGCCTTTTTGTTTATATTAAGCCACCTAAAGGGCTTAGGATTTAGATGCCCTTTATTGAGAACTCCAAGATATCTAAGGTCTTCTCCTCCTAGCTTTTTTGTACACCAACTGCTACAGCCATGCCTGAAAACAAGTATTTTGACACAACTTGGACAGTCTGACTAAGAGTTTGTTTTCTTAGCAGCCAAAGAAACTCACCCAATCTTCTAATTTGACTTGGGGCTTCTTTAGATGTGTGTCTACCTCTCCATGAGATTTTAGTTGAAGCAACCAATGCATTCAACTTGTTGTAATCTTCTTGTAATGATTTGTCATCCCTAACTGTGCTCAACTGACTCACCTAGGACATCATTGCAAACATAGAAAATGAGCTTCCCAGGGCCCCTCCTTCCAAACATATAGTACATGGAGTCTCCTCACCCATTCCAAGAGCCCGTACAAAATTGACAATGGAATGATGAGCTAAGACTCCATTTGTTCAACCTGCCTGGTTCAAACCAATGATAGGGTACTTAACAAAAGAATTAACAAACTAGTTGGAATGCTTAAAAACTCAAAAAAAACACAACACAGAATAAAAAAACAACTTGTACTAACTTTTCCAATAGACACTGCGAGCTATCTAATCCATTAATCAACTGAAAACAAAGAAACAAAAAAACTCAAGAATTCACTAAAACCGTGTTACTCTACAAATCTTCTTAATTCCAAATGTTTTTCCCCCCAACCTTTTGCACAGATCGATGGAGGCCTCTTATAGTTGATCTGATGCCTAATTCAATGGTTTCATATAGTTACATAACCATCTTACTCGAAAATGCTCCCTTGCACAAATGTTGTCAATGTTGTGAATGACAACATTGACAACTTGTTACAACCTTTGGGATTTTGGTTCAAAACTTATTGTTCAAACACCATAAGACCCTAACCATGACTTAGTTAGGCTATTTAGACCTCACATAGGCCACTTCTACACTTCTTTTCCCAATTTGACCCCTAAATGCTTCATTCCCACTTTTGCCACAATATTGGTAACTTGGGTACAAATTGGCACTTGCCTTCACAAAGGTCACACATGAGGACATCTCACAGTGATCGATTGTCCCTTGTGTAATTGCCACTTGAATGTATTTCTATTGAACCACATTAATGCTTTTCTTCTTCAACAAATGAGGACAGTCACTCTAAAGACAACATGATAATGTACACTCACTGTAAGGACAGTCACAAATGAGGACATCTCACAGTGACTGTCCCTTGTGTAATTGCCGCTTGAATGTATTGCTATTGAACCACATTAATGCTTTTCTTCTTCAACAAATGAGGATAGTCACTCTAAAGACAACATGATAATGTACACTCACTGTAAGGATAGTCACAAATGAGGACATCTCACAGTGACTGTCCCTTGTGTAATTGCTGCTTGAATTAGACAAGGGACAGTCATTGTGAGATGTCCTCATTTGTGACAAGGACAGTCACACATGAGGACATCTCACAGTGATTGTCCCTTGTGTAATTTCCACTTGAATGTATTGCTATTGAACCACATTAATTCTTTTCTTCTTCAACAAATGAGGACAGTCACTCTAAAGACAACATGATAATGTACACTCACTATAAGGACAGTCACAAATGAGGACATCTCACAGTGACTGTCCCTAGTGTAATTTCCACTTGAATTACATAAGGGACAGTCATTGTGAGATGTCCTCATTTGTGACAAGGATAGTCACACATGAGGACATCTCACAGTGATTGTCCCTTGTGTAATTGTCACTTGAATGTATTGCTATTGAACCACATTAATGCTTTTCTTCTTCAACAAATGAGGACAGTCACTCTAAAGACAACATGATAATGTACACTCACTGTAAGGACAGTCACAAATGAGGACATCTCACAGTGACTGTCCCTTGTGTAATTGCCGCTTGAATTACACAAGGGACAGTCATTGTGAGATGTCCTCATTTGTGACAAGGACAGTCACACATGAGGACATCTCACAGTGATTGTCTGTAATGTCCCCTTTTTGGCTAACTTGGAAAATAGGAACAATTACTCCACTTCTCAGACTTACTCTATCAAATACTTACAATTAAACTAAGTAATGGAGGTTACTTAAGATATCAACCGCTATTTCAGATTCAATCACAATATGTGTGCAAGATGATATTGATACCAATATGTTTAATAGCACTGTCGGATATAATGATATGAAATATGCTATGAATATGATGTTTCCTATCACTTATAGTGATAGCATAATGATGCTATGTCTGATATAAACAATATCGATATACAATCAATAAGTATTGCTTACAGCAATGTATTTGCTGTGTCTGATATGATGATGTAATTATGCAAATGTGTAATATCGCTATGAGTGATATGTTGCTATTTTAGATTCTGAATTATATGCTTGCAACTTCAAATATTGATGCTGTTTCTGACTATCCTTTCTATCTGTGCAATCATGGTGTTGTCTCTGATCTGCAATGATAAACTTGAAACCAAACTGCCAAAGGCAGATGCTCTATTGAGTATATCCAAATATGGATAAGTAAATAAAGTTCTAATGATGCCTTGAGTGACTAACGAGAATGCATTCTTATATTGTCTTTAACAAATGAAGAGATGCTATGAATGAGACGTGTCTTGTTTCTTCCTCCATGTCCCTTTGTTAATCACACCTTTCCATAATCCGACAGTTCACATAATATTATTTCATTATTTTCTGATCATAGATAACTCCCAGATTGACTCAATATCAAATCTTTTTATGAAGGTAATCTTCCCTAATTGGTAGTGCAACCAGTAGTTAACATCCATTGTGTTTGTATTAGTTTGGTCTAACTATCATTAGTATTTAGTCAATCGATATTAACTCTTGCCTTATCCTATATTTTTATGATTATATCCAATCTTTCTACTCTGATATAAGTCGATATCATTTTCTGATAATTGTCCATTTATTGGTTGATTGTTGGTAATGGAGTTTGATCTTCAAATTGACTTCCATTCCTATTAATACTTAAGGATACATTGTACTTATTATCCATGACTGATGCCTCATTCATCAATAGCTTGTGATATAATCATTGATGCTTTTGTGTTTCTACAAGATGTGGTTTATCTCAGACAATCGATAATCTTTCAATCCTTTAGTCGATATCCTCCTATGTGGTGTCTATTGATATAGATAGTAGAATTCAATCTAGTTTATGTTATTGTCATGATAACATAGGAAGTGATGGTGCATATTTGCTAGCGGGTCTTCATGTTTGATATTGCTTTATTGGATATGTCATTGTCTAAACTTGTGCAATTAATGATTATTTATAATATATGAATGGTTATCCTTCTTTCTTATCAATACATCTTCTGAAACACATAGCGACCTATCCCTTATTCATATCATGTTGATCTTGACTTCATAGTATTTGGTTCATTAATCATCCTCTCATGGTATCGATGTGTAATGACTAGTGATTGTTGTATCACTTCTTCATTCCTCATCGTGATAGATAATGTAGATGTTTAATGTAGATGTATATCGATTACAGATATTCAATATTGCTTTAAACGTTATTGTTATTATTATTATTATTAATGTTATTGTTATTATTAAATATTATAATTAATGATGTTAGTAATATTAATAATATTATAATAAATATTATTATAGTGATAACATATTGTTTTATATTGAGAGGTTTATTAATATTATTTATATATTAAAATTATTATATCAATAATTGATTTAATATTATTACTTAATATATTATTATAATATAATATATATAATTTATTAATAATTATTTATTATTAATTTATATTATAATTATAATCATAATTATATTATTTATTAATATTTTAATATTATTTAATTAACATATTACTTATTATGCTAACTATATATTATTATTATCTTTTGATAATAATTATATATTATTGTTATATACCGTTAATAATAGATTATTATATATCATCTAATCATTTTATTATTATACTAAGTTCAATATGTCACGGCTCATGACATTGTCCCTTGTGTAATTGCCACTTGAATGTATTGCTATTGAACCACATTAATGCTTTTCTTCTTCAACAAATGAGGACAGTCACTCTAAAGACAACATGATAATGTACACTCATTGTAAGGACAGTCACAAATGAGGACATCTCACAGTGACTGTCCCTTGTGTAATTGCCACTTGAATTACACAAGGGACAGTCATTGTGAGATGTCCTCATTTGTGACAAGGACGGTCACACATGAGGACATCTCACAGTGATTGTCCCTTGTGTAATTGCCACTTGAATGTATTGCTATTGAACCACATTAATGCTTTTCTTCTTCAACAAATGAGGACAGTCACTCTAAAGACACCATGATAATGTACACTCACTGTAAGGACAGTCACAAATGAGGACATCTCATAGTGACTGTCCCTTGTGTAATTGCCACTTGAATGTATTGCTATTCAGCCACATTAATGCTTTTCTTCTTCAACAAATGAGGATAGTCACTCTAAGGACAACATGATAATGTACACTCACTGTAAGTGTACATTATCATGTTGTATTACAAATGGACCTTATGTTGGTCGGGATATAAGTGCCAAAAAAAAAAGGAACGTTGTCATTTGTGTTTTCAACAGCGCCGAGAGAGATTCCCTCCGCGAAATCAAGCGGGTTATCATTTGTGTTTTGAACAAAGCGGGTTGTCATTTGTGTTTTGAACAGCGCCGAGAGAGATTCCCTCCGTGAAATCAAGCGGGTTGTCATTTGTGTTTTCAACAGCGCCGAGAGAGATTCCCTCCGCAAAATCACAGCTACAATTTCTGAGTACGTTGGGTTTATTTTTCTTTTGTCATTATTATTTAATCTGGTATTCAGCTGTTAGAGAGCTAAAATACCCAGAAATGAGGACATATCTGTGTTGAATTTATTGTTAGCGGCTTTGGTTATTTAGAATGCTTCCCCACAATACTTAATTACACAAGGGACAGTCACTGTGAGATGTCCTCATTTGTGACAAGGACAGTCACACATGAGGACATCTCACAGTGACCGCCCCTTGTGTAATTGCCACTTGAATGTATTGCTATTCAACCACATTTATGGGCCCGTTTGGACCACGACACACAGTAGCATCTACAGAGAAGAATATCACAGGTGTAACAAGTTGTAAGAATATACCAACAGTTCTAAGAAGTTCCCTAGCACGTAGTAGCATCTACAGAGAAGAATATACAACATGAGGGCAGCCACTGTAAAGACAACATGATAATGTACACTCATTGTATGTGTACATTATCATGTTGTCTTTACAGTGACTGACCTCATTCAAGTGGCAATTACACAAGGGACAGTCACTGTGAGATGTCCTCATTTGTGACAAGGACAGTCACACATGAGGATATCTCACAGTGACTGTCCCTTGTGTAATTGCCACTTGAATGTATTGATATTCAACCACATTTATGGGCCCGTTTGGACCACAGCACATAGTAGCATCTACAGAGAAGAATATCCCAGGTGTAACAAGTTGTATGAATATACCAACAGTTCTAAGAAGTTCCCTAGCACATAGTAGCATCTTCTAATTGTCTATACCACTTCACAAGGTATTGTTTGCACACATTGTTTTTGGTTCTTTTGATGACCCTTGTTTTGAAATTGCTATTAGGCCTTGTAGCTTATATGTTTTGATTGCTGGAGAGCTTCTAAAGCTAAGCAAGAAGACCATTGCACGAGTTATAGCCGCGTGCTCAGGTTTGAAAATTGTATATTTTTTAATCTAATGTATATTTTAACTAGACTTTTAGCTTATTTTTGTTGTATATTTTAATCTAAAGGGAATCATGGATGTGAACTTGAAAGAATTTTGTACTTAGTTCTTATGGAGAGAATAGTAGTAGTTTACGGTCTAATATCAAATAGAGTTTTCCAATTACAGAAAGTTAATGAATTCTAATAGCTTATATGTTTTGATTGCTGGAGAGCTTCTAGAGCTAAGCAAGAAGACCATTGCATGAGTTATAGCCGCGCGCTCAGGTTTGAAAATTGTATATATTTTAATCTAATGTATATTTTAATCCTTTTGCCATGTCATGTAATATGTCTGGCCTTGTAGCTTATATGTTTTGAAATTGCTGTTAGGCCTTGTAGCTTATATGTTTTGATTGCTAGAGAGCTTCTAGAGCTAAGCAAGAAGACCATTGCACTAGTCGTAGCCGCGTGCTCAGGCATGAAAATTGTATATTTTTTAATCTAATGTATATTTTAACTAGACTTTTAAAATATTAAAGGATTTAACTAGGTCTAAGAAGATTTGTGTACTTTTGACAATTTTGCTTAGTCACTGAAAGTTGTAGACCAAAGTTTTCATAGCCCAATTTTTGCTTCCTGCGAAGAACGATCATGTCAGATAATATAAGTGAAGAACAAAATAGGGAGACAATCACTAGATTGTGGTCTAACTTGAAAAGAAAAGGTGATGGAAAATGTTATTGTCCCTGCAAAATTTGTAAGGGCTTAAACCGTAGAAGACTGCTAATCAAAACAGTTAAGAGACATTGTAGGGAGAATGGTCACATTGAAGGGGGGCATGACTATCATCCACTAGTAAGTTGTTCATTATATCATTTTAACAATTTATATACATATGAAATCACTTGATGATGAGTTGAAGATCATGGTTTATTTATGTTAATCAATTTTATATAGGTTGATCTCCCCAGGGAAGTACATGATATGGAGGAACATGGGGGTGCGAATATCCAAGGTGAAGATAATGATCCCATGGAAGATGACGATCATGCGCCAGAAAACACAATTGAAGATGATGGTATAAATACATTGATCCATGACACATTTAGTCCAAGCGGATCTGATCATGATGATTATGATAGCCTCGATGTACCTCTACTTGAGAAGGCATACGAGCCCCTATACAAAGACTCCCAAACAACTCTTCTCTCTGCTGTATTGTTGTTGTTGAACTTGAAGGTTATGAATGGTTTATCCAACATAACAATGTCACGTATGTTAAGGTATGTCATATATGTCTTTATAGTTAACAAAGGGTGAATAATGTACCACTAATATTGTTTATATTAACAACTTATATTTTTTGCTGTAGATTGATAGGCGAGTTTTTGTTACCACCATCAAATATTCTACCTCGCTCATATCGAGAATTATCTGCTATTATGAAAGATATTGGAATGGAGTATCAAGCAATACATGCTTGTCCCAATGATCATATTATATATTATAAAGAACATGAATTTGCAACACAATGCCCTGTATGTCATACGAGTAGATATCGAACAGATCAAATAACAAAAAAGGTGCCTCACAAGGTTCTTCGTTACATCCCCATTATTCCACGGATGCGACAATTATTCAGGTGTACTAGCTTGGCACAATTTATGGATTACCATGCACGCAATAGAAGTCGAGATGACATTATTTGAATCCCTGTGGATGGTTCGGCATTTATCCACATAGAGGAAAAGTGGCAACACTTCAAAGAAGAACCTCGTAATCTCAAGCTTTCATTAGCAGCGGATGGTGTCAATCCATTTGGAGAGATGAGATCTGTTTGCTCGGTGTGGCCTGTTTTTGTTATCAACAATAACATTCCTCCGTGGATGTCAATAAAGAGGGAGCACATTATGTTGGCAATGATTGTTCCAGGTATTTTATCATTTGATGTTCCTGAGACAAATTTTCATGAAGAAGAAGAAGAAGATGATGACGATGATGCTGCTACTGATGATGATGATGAAGATGATGTTGATGTTGATGATGATGATGTTGATGATGACGACAACGATGACGATGACGACGATGATGATGACGACGATGACAACGACGATGATGATGATGATGATGATGATGATGATGATGATGATGAGGATGATGATGATGAAATTTAAAGGTATGCCATCAATCCTTAATGTATTTAATATTCATTTCTTGATAGAAATATATTTGTCTTAAATGGTTACATAGTTTATTCATTATCTATTTAAAAGCTACAAGTTTCAACTACAAATAGAATACTGCTAATCTAAATTAACTATTAATCTAAATTAATTAAATAAAACTATTTAAAACACATATTAATGTGAGCCTGATTTAAGTGTTATAATGTGTACGTTTTAATGTTTTTAATTTTTATGTGATGCTTATGATGGATGTGATTATGATTATGATGTGATTATGCTCACGATAATTGAATTACATTTGTAGGAAATTGAACCCCTTCCAAGAGCATCCCGCACAGTCTCATGGATCGACAGGTATAAGTCAATACACCTTATAGAAAGTCTATTTAATACACTTATCAATAGTAAGATTGATGTCTTCTAAGATCTCTCCCATTTGCAGGTACCAGCAAATAGGTATTTGTCAGAAGTGTCTTCCTCGAGTGAGGGAAATATAGGAATAGAAGAGGAAAGTGAGACATGCAGTTTATCTAGAATAGGGAGATTAACTAGAGGTCAAAGGACTAGAAGGAAATTCAATAAACACATGAAATTTTTCCTTGCTCAAGGGGGGTCATGTTCTTATGATGATGAGATGAAAGGCGACATCGAGGTGCCCTTGAGGTACCAACATCTACAGAAACATTGGGTACCCAAGGAACTTCCTCCAATAAACACTGATTTTTGTGTTAATGAGAGGATATATCGCATAGCACCATCATCATTACATGGTTTGGGCCTATTTTCTATGGATGGCATAAAGGTGTCTTACAACAAAGTTTCTAAATTGATGGAGTATGTTGGACCATGTTACGATTACAAAAGTTGGATGCATATTGTTCAATATAAAAAAAGTATGCGTAGGTATGCACTCTCGGCAAATTATATACAACAGCAAGACAATAATCAAAGTAAAAGTGTGGCTATATACATTGATGGAAGGCCAAAAGCAATAGGGAATATTGCAGGTTTTATAAATAGTACACGACCTGGGTCAACTATAAAGCAACCCAATTGCATATTTGAGGCGCGCGAGGGAAATCGTGTATTCATCTGTGCGATAAAATCAATACGTGCAGGGGAAGAGCTGCTTATTGATTACAATTTGAACCGCATAGATACAAACGAGGCTACTATCATGGGGGTGGTACATACTATTAAACCAACTTCTAATCAATGACTCCAACATACCATTTAGTTATTAAATTTTTGGCTAACATTTTTATACTTGATCTTTGACACAGGGGCACAATATGGAGCAACCGCCCGAAGGTGATGGTGACGATATTCCTAGCTCATCTACACATGAGCAGGTAAAACTCATTGTAATTGTGCAAACTAGATAGAAGCAAAATGTTATTTTTTTTAATGTTATTTTCTTCATTGTTTTGGAGTAATTTTGATAATACTAATACTATTGTTGTCACAGAGGGCCGGTGGTCGGAGAGAGGGAAAGCAACCTGCAGTCCCTCAGGAGTCCCCCCTTGTGGACCCTTTTTTTATTGATTTAGCAGAGACCGATGACCCGATCGGTTCCATTAAAAAGCTGCTAAAGAAAATTGGGAAAGAACTTCTACGTTTGGTATCCATACATCCTCAGACTCAGGAAATAAAAGACAGGGCAGTTGAGTTGTTGCGCACTTCTAAAAACTTTAAAGTAAGTATTAATGAAATTTTTAATTATTACAAGAGTTCAATAATGGTTTTTATGTTATGCTCTTTTATGACATTAATTAAAATATGGATGCATTGTCTTTACAGAGTTATTTGCGTAATTTTGAACCCCATTCCCATGATGAGGCCGGTATTGCAAGTGGTTCAGGTAGATCACATGTTCCATTCCCCACTTGTGTTTTCCACTGAATATATATAGGAATGATCATAATCATTGACAATACATGCTCGAACAATCTTTTTTTTTAATGCTCTAACAATCTTGTCCATGCTAGTCCACGCGTTCTATATTTATGCATGCTCTAACAATTTTATTCTTCAGCTCCTTTCCATGATGATATGACAACGCCACCTCCATCCAGGACAGCCACAAATGTCTTGCCAACTGCCATGTCAACAACACACAGCCTAAATGCACCAACTGTTGCACCATCTACTGGTACACAAATCCCTCTTTTTCTCTCTTTTGTTATGTGTTTAAGTGTTATGTGTTTACGATGTAGATCCCTTGATTGTGTTTGTGCCATGGGTGCTCTGCACCAATTTATTTCCCTTGAAGTATTATTTCTTGGAGGCATTTGATAATGGTTTTCATTTTTTGCAATAGGAGATGCAACAAGTCCCGATGCAACATCATTTCCTGGATGTTCCCGTGTTCCTAGTACGGGAACGGTGAAGGATTGCGTATTGATCATCAGCGACGATGAAGGCATTCCCTTAAAAGTAGCCAAACTTCCAGGTACTTTAAAGTTATTATTATTCTATAGTGATATAATAGTAATTTAGTTTTTGATCACTCTTCATCGAATAATGATCCCATGATTATTTTGTAGGGAATGATATTTTTTGGCGAAAACTTGGTGACGAGTGTTTGCGGATATTCGGGCCCACCATACGTACATGGTGGAACATCATATCCTAACTAAAACCCCAAACCACTATTTTGATTTCATATCATTGCTAGAATAGTTTTCCTTTTCATCAATTTCTTGAACTATATTAAAGGTAGCTTCTCTTCATTTATGAGTCTAACATGTTTTTTTTTACTTAAAAGGTGGAATAACCAAGATAAAAAGTTGAAGGATGATCTTGTACATAGTATGACCCAGCTTTTTGGACCTCGTGCATTCGAGAGAAACAAGCTCCTTGAAAGAGCTGGTTTATGTTTGAAGTATATTAGGGACCAGTACAGGAAATATTTATAGGTTAACCCAAGGCACGAGCGTCCGCCCTGTGTTCTTGAGGCTGAGTGGCAGGGTTTGATTTTGGATGGAAAGTATAAAGCCGACATGAAAAAAGGAATTACGCCAGTAGAGAGTAGAGCAAGGTATGTGATACTTTTGAGAATGTAATTATGTACTAATTAACCTCTAAATTTTTCCTGTACTGGTCTCTAACATATTTCAAACTTTTCATAGATTGCCTGACACATCAAAGGCAAAAAAGGCAAGATTAGAAAAGCACGGGACACACAAGCTCGGCTCTGGTGGTTTTTCCAAACTTCAAGCATGAGTTGTAAGTATTAGTAAATGAAAACTTGTATCAATTTTTTTATATATTGCAAGGAAATTTTTTTTGATCAAACAATGCAAGTAAAATTCACCATACCAAGAAAAAATGTAGGGGTCAGAGTTCAATAGATGCCTCACAGAAGAGGACAAGAGAATTGGCTTCCAACAAGGCTATAGAGCCGTGGCTGAATGGCTACGAGCTGAAATCAGTGTGCAAGGTTCAAATAATGATGCATCTGAGCCACAGGTAAATAAGCTAAATGAAATTTATTTCAAATTGAATACTTTACCAATTAGTCTATTTGATGTTAAGTTCTAATATAAAGTGAGTATATCTGTTTTAAGAAAGCAATGATAACAATGTGTAGGATATTGGAATGCAGCCTGACAATCCTTCTACACAATCTATGCATAATGAAGGTTCGCATGATGTGCATCCTAGTGGTGGAGGTATACATTTGCTATTAAAATTTTTATATGTAATTACAATTGGTGTTTGGATTAATGTAACATTTTGTATAGCAACTGTAGAGGATCGAGGGGTCGGTGCTCATGAGCATGTTGAGGTTGAGTCTAGACAAAATGATGTGGCCAGATCAGGTAATTAAAGAGCACCACAGTTATGTTCTTTAAAATAATTAAATACTTGTAACAATTATAATTAAATATTTTAAATTTAACTCTTTTATTTGTTATTGTAGAGGACCCCCCTTTGCAGCAGCATAGGAATTTGAGATCATCAAGAACAGAGAACAAAACAACTAATGAGGGGGGTATTGATGATAACACTGATGCTCCTCTTAGAGCTTACATAGAAAAAAAAATTAGAAAGAGAAAAAAGAAATGATTTAGATTCAGACATCAAGAACATTGTTTGCCTAATATTGTGATTAATGTTTATTTATTAATATCTCATACTGACAAACAATTGATAATTGTAGGGAAAACGTCATTGGGGGTCTTTGAGGATCCACCAGAAGCCAAGGAGAAAATGTATTCAAATGCTAAAGATGGTGTAACAGTCCTTACAGCTGTTGAACCTTGCTGTGTAGATCATCTTCGATTCTCCAAGTTCAACAGTACTGTGGTATTCCTTTGGATACTTCTAATGGTAAATTTCAGACATCAAGTTCTTTTCGTATGAAACTACTACATTTGTAATCTGTAGTTTTAAACTTTTGGTTTATAAATGTTCATCAGCTTTAGTTCGTATGCTGCCATTTCAAGTATGATTAATGAAGTTACCTTTATCACAGGATGAAAGTGAGCAGTCAGCATATTGGTACGGAGCTGGCAGCATTGATACGGTGACTAGGGCATCGTTTAATGGTGGTATTGTGTTTTCCCATATTTAGGGCATCGGCCTTTTGAAGCATTGCCTTCATCTTTCTTAAGTCTAAGTTTTAAGTTTGTTTATCTCTCTCGGCGCTGTTGAAAATACAAATGACAATGTTCTTGTTTGTTTTGCCCTTATATCCCGATGTGAAGGTAGTTGCAAGTTACGACTGTTTCATTGCATACCCGAAACAATGAAGATGTTACGGTCCACAAAACGTTTGTGCTTGAAAGATGAACAAATAAAATTAAACTTCTAAATAACCAAAGCCGCTAACAATAAATTCAACACAGATATGTCCTCATTTCTGGGTATTTTAGCTCTGTAACAGCTGAATACCAGATTACATAATAATGACAAAAGAAAAATAAACCCAACGTACTCAGAAATTATAGCTGTGATTTCGCGGAGGGAATCTCTCTCGGCACTGTTGAAAATACAAATGACAACGTTTCTCTACATTATCATGTTGCCTTTTCTGTGACTGTCCCTTGTGTAATTGCCACTTGAAGGAGGACAGTCACTGTAAAGACAACATGATAATGTACACTTACAACCCGTGTACATTATCATGTTGTCTTTAGAGTGACTATCCTCATTTGTTGAAGAAGAAAAGCATTAATGTGGCTGAATAGCAATACATTCAAGTGGCAATCACACAAGGGACAGTCACTGTGAGATGTCCTCATTTGTGACTGTCCTTACAGTGAGTGTACATTATCATGTTGTCTTTAGAGTGACTGTCCTCATTTGTTGAAGAAGAAAAGCATTAATGTGGTTCAATAGCAATACATTCAAGTGGCAATTACACAAGGGACAATTGATCACTGTGAGATGTCCTCATGTGTGACTATCCTTGTCACAAATGAGGACATCTCACAATGACTGTCCCTTCTGTAATTGCCACTTGAATGAGGACAGTCACTATAAAGACAACATGATAATGTACACATACAATGAGTGTACATTATCATGTTGTCTTTACAGTGGCTGCCCTCATGTTGTATATTCTTCTCTGTAGATGCTACTATGTGCTAGGGAACTTCTTAGAACTGTTGGTATATTCTTACAACTTGTTACACCTGGGATATTCTTCTCTGTAGATGCTATTGTGTGCCATGGTCTAAACAGGCCCATAAATGTGGTTGAATAGCAATACATTCAAGTGGCAATTACACAAGGGATAGTCACTGTGAGATGTCCTCATGTGTGACTGTCCTTGTCACAAATGAGGACATCTCACAGTGACTGTCCCTTGTGTAATTGCCACTTGAAGGAAAAAAGCATTAATGTGGTTCAATAGCAATGTATTCAAGCGGCAATTACACAAGGGATAATCACTCTGAGATTTCCTCATTTGTGACTATCCTTACATTGAGTGTACATTATCATGTTGTCTTTACAGTGACTGTCCTCATTTGTTGAAGGAAAAAAGCATTAATGTGGTTCAATAGTGATGCAGAGTAGTCAGGGCTTTTAGAATATACAAATATACATCCTTAACTCTCATTCCACTAAGGAAGAAGGAATTCTAATGGTTGAAATGTGAGTTAAGGTCTTTACATCAGTCAAACCCTGAAAATGAGGGTTTGTAAACAATGCACAGAAAATTTGAAATAACTTAGATATAAAACAAAGAGAATCAATCAAACCAACTTCCAAAGCATCAGATGTCACTATTACAACTTCCAGGCAAATTTTATCATCCAACCACCATCCGTACAGTCGTACAGAGTTTGTTTTTCACCAGAAATGCACTAAAACAGAGTTATTTTTTTTTTTTATGAGATTGAATAGTCTATTTAGGAAGTATTTCTGATAGTATGTCAAATTATGATATTACTATTACCATTAGATTGCATGGCTTTGAAGTCAACCTCGTTGACCCATATTCTTCTCTGTAGATGCTACTATGTGCTAGGGAACTTCTTAGAACTGTTGGTATATTCTTACAACTTGTTACACCTGGGATATTCTTCTCTGTAGATGCTACTATGTGCCGCGGTCCAAACGGGCCCATAAATGTGGTTGAATAGCAATACATTCAAGTGGCAATTACACAAGGGACAGTCACTGTGAGATGTCCTCATGTGTGACTGTCCTTGTCACAAATGAGGACATCTCACAGTGACTGTCCCTTGTGTAATTTCCACTTGAATGAGGACAGTCACTGTAAAGACAACATGATAATGTACACATACAATGAGTGTACATTATCATGTTGTCTTTACAGTGGCTGCCCTCATGTTGTATATTCTTCTCTGTAGATGCTACTATGTGCTAGGGAACTTCTTAGAACTGTTGGTATATTCTTACAACTTGTTACACCTGGGATATTCTTCTCTGTAGATGCTACTGTGTGCTGGGGTCCAAACGGGCCCATAAATGTGGTTGAATAGCAATACATTCAAGTGGAAATTACACAAGGGACAGTCACTGTGAGATGTCCTCATTTGTGACTGTCCTTGTCACAAATGAGGACATCTCACAGTGACTGTCCCTTGTGTAATTGCCACTTGAATGAGGACAGTCACTGTAAAGACAACATGATAATGTACACAAGTACTGTGAAGGTAGTTGCAAGTTAGGGCTGTTTCATTGCATACCCAAAACAATGAAGATGTTACGGTCCACAAAACGTTTGTGCTTGAAAGATGAACAAATAAAATTAAACTTCTAAATAACCAAAGCCGCTAACAATAAATTCAACACAGATATGTCCTCATTTCTGGGTATTTTAGCTCTGTAACAGCTGAATACCAGATTACATAATAATGACAAAAGAAAAATAAACCCAACGTACTCAAAAATTGTAGCTGTGATTTCGCGGAGGGAATCTCTCTCGGCACTGTTGAAAATACAAATGACAACGTTTCTCTACATTATCATGTTGCCTTTACAGTGACTGTCCCTTGTGTAATTGCCACTTGAAGGAGGACAGTCACTGTAAAGAAAACATGATAATGTACACTTACAGCCCGTGTACATTATCATGTTGTCTTTAGAGTGACTATCCTCATTTGTTGAAGAAGAAAAGCATTAATGTGGCTGAATAGCAATACATTCAAGTGGCAATTACACAAGGGACAGTCACTGTGAGATGTCCTCATTTGTGACTATCCTTACAGTGAGTGTACATTATCATGTTGTCTTTATAGTGACTGTCCTCATTTGTTGAAGGAAAAAAGCATTAATGTGGTTCATTAGCAATGTATTCCCAGCATCTGTACCTGCATCTCTCTTATATACTACAAGTTGCTTGCCATCAGAAATTGCAGTTCCCTCTTGTGACATTGATGGTGAAGTGTTCTTTTCAAAACCATCATCTGTGGTTACCAATGCTCCTGTTTTAGGCAATAAGTTTGTTGCATTCCATGAGCCATTGGTCAAGTTTCTTCTACGAGCTTCTGATGCCTCAAAATCTAAGTAGTGCCTACGCATGCCTCGTTGTGGTTGATTATCATTCTGTACATGAATTGTAATGAGTAATCAGTTTTGGGCCTTGGAATCTTGTATGTAACATGCACAGGCATTTCATGGCTAAATGAATCTATTTTAAAAGCATCAACTTTTCTTACATGATGCTGGATACATAAGTAGAACAAGCGTATATCAAATTGGAAGCAATCAGAACTCCACAATGACATATTATTTAGAGTACTCTTCAGTTTAAGTAATAATGCATATATTGACACTGTAAAGACAACATGATAATGTACACTCACTGTAAAGACAACATGATAATGTACACTCACTGTAAGGACAGTCACAAATGAGGACATCTCACAGTGACTGTCCCTAGTGTAATTGCCACTTGAATGTATTGCTATTCAGCCACATTAATGCTTTTCTTCTTCAACAAATGAGGATAGTCACTGTAAAGACAACATGATAATGTACACTCACTGTGAGTGTACATTATCATGTTGTCTTTAGAGTGACTATCCTCATTTGTTGAAGAATAAAAGCATTAATGTGGCTGAATAGCAATACATTCAAATGGCAATTACACAAGGGACAGTCACTATGAGATGTCCTCATTTGTGACTATCCTTACAGTGAGTGTACATTATCACGTTGTCTTTACAGTGGCTGTCCTCATTTGTTGAAAGAAAAAAGCATTAATGTGGTTCATTAGCAATGTATTAAATAATTTTATTTTTTTTAATCCACCCACGGGCGTCGCAATTGCGACGGGAACCCGTCGTAATGTGATGTAGGCACCTGTCGCAATTGCTTGGGAGGCCCGTCGCAATTGCGATGGCCCTCCGAAGCCATGCGACGGGGGGGCGATGCCCATGCCGCTAACAAATCTTAGCCACATTGCGACGGGCTATGTGTCGTAATTGCGACGGCTACCCATAGACGTCGCAATTTGCGACTAAAAAATAGCGACGTCTATGGGTGTTGCTATTGCGACACATAGCCATCGCAAAATGCCCCCAAATGTATTAGTGGGCTAATGGTTCCAAGGAACTTGCAGACTAAGCCAATGAATTCGCCACCAGATTGCACATCTGATTTATTCTTTTAATTTTGAAGGCATCAAAGCTTTCAATCAAATCCCTAACTCTATTGTGATAACGACCCAATCTTTTATCATGACATGCATACTATTTTCAAACTTATCCCACTACTATGTCTGAATCTCCACGCACGTACAGGATCTTGGCACCTTTTTGGATAGCAAGGATCAAACCAATAACTAGTGATTTATACTTAGCCACATTATTTGTGCAAGGAAACTACAATCTATGTGCTACAAGATAGGCTTCCCCTACTGGGCTAACAAGTTCAACACCGGCTCCACTTCCTTTCTTTGATTTCAACCCATCAAATGATAGAGTCCAAACTTGATCATTGACTTGAGTACTGGAAGGTTCACCCTCCGATTTCTTGACTTGTTTCTCATGTTCTTCTTCAAAAAAATTATTCTCATCTTTTTTAACTTCTTTATATTGTGGTTCTGAGGTCACTGCTTGACTTGGATATTCCACATTGGCAACTTTTTCAAAATTCCATGCCACTAATACTTGTGGGACCATCTTTGAAACTTGTGCAACTGTAGCTTTGCACATTGTGCATGATATTTTAGAATGAAAAGCATTATGTATTCTACACCAATTAGGAAGTAATAGATTCTGAATATGAGCATCTTTTCCCAACTCAACTTCTTGCTTAACACTTTTCAAGACAAAACTCTTGAAATTTTCAAACATTCCTTCTGTCATTGATGATTTTGAAATATCATCAGTTGCTGCCTCTACAAACTTGGGCATCATGTCCGGGCATCCTCCTTGATTGTAACCTTGTAACATCAAAATTTCCCCAGTTCTAGGTGCATAAGAGACCAGACTTGTTTCCATGAACAAGATCTCATTATCTTCTCCATATTCGGTTATCAATAATCAGAGCCTTGGTGTGCTCTCAATCCTTACCTGATTTGGGATTCCTCTCCATGGAAGCCACATGTGTGAGAAGTCAATTGCTATGTATCCATTCAATTTCCTTGCCCAATCTCTGCTTAGCAGCATTCCATATCCTTCTGGAATATCCACAACTGATATGTCGATACAGCTCTAAACTCATGGATCTAAAGCCAATTGCATATGAATATTATTTAGTTCACCTACAACTGGAACTTCTATTTTATCTAACTGAGTCAACTTCTTATCTATTTGCAATGGGACTAATCCCAATTTTCTACATATGTCAAGGGGCATTACATTACTTGATGCTCCAGAGTCAATTAGATAGTTGTGCAACATTTTTCCAAAAATCCGGACTAACACAAGGAAAGGGGCAGACTCTTCTTTTCCCTGGTAGAAAACCACAGGTTGAATTCCTCATTGTTCACATTATGTCGGGTGTTGCTCCCATTTTGAATAACACTTGTTTGTTCTACGAGAGTGGTAGGATCTATGATTGTTCCTTCTCCTTGAAATGAAGGATCATTTTGCGAGAATCCTTCCTCAGAATAGTTTTGCACCATCCCAATGAAGCTTGAACTTTGTGATACATCAGGTGCACTTGCTTTTACATCAACAACATTCGTATTTTGTGCAAAACTAGATTGATGATTGTTAGGGGGACCTCTGGGTGGATATGAAGCATTCTGTGAGATGATCTTCGGAGGTACATCATTCAGACTTCCCAACAATGCATCTCTTATCTCAAGAATTTTCATTAGTTCATACAGTGGTAGACTTACTTTTATCTTCTTGAATTCTTCTAGTATGCAAGAGCTCAGCCTCTTGAATTCCTCCCTAGGGGGGTTTTCTTTCTGCCCTTGTTCTTGATTTTTCTTTTGTCCTCCATTATGTGTAGTAGAATGCATCACAAGTTGCCCTTTCTGATTTTGTGGAGCATTGGTCACAACAGATTGACCTCTTTCTTCTTGTGTACTACTCGGCTGTCAATACTCGGATGAATCCCTGAGAGGACTTGGAGTATTACTGGCATTGGGATGTGGAGGAGTTGTAAAGTTATTTGGAGGAGTTGACATTGTCAATGGCTCATGATTTCTATAATTTCTTTGATAAGTCCTCAATGGAGCATTTCCAAATGTTTGTTGAAAAGCTTGAACTTCACTTACTCCCTCCATTCAGACACTATTTTAGAGTGGAGGGAAAATAAATCCGTCCCTCTGTAGTGGCTCATTTGGAGAAACAGGTGGAGGTTGATTCTCCGGTGGAACTTGATATCGTGGCGCCTCCACAGGACCATTTTCTGATGCAGGCAAGAATTTTTGATTAGTTTGTATAGGCATGTAATCTTGAGAATCAGGAGGTGGAAACTTGAAATCATCAAAGACTAACGCCTAGTCATATCTGGGAGCGGGCACTAACACATATCCTGTAGGTGGAGGATTTTTAGGTGCAGTAGTGTTTCTTACTTCTCCTGTGAAGATATTAGTTGCTCTTTGAAACTCTTGGCATTGTAACTCAGAATGTTGATTAGTTTCATGCAGTCTACACCATCCAGACAATGTTTCTTCTGCTAGGAAAACTTTGTCAGCAGGTCGGCTTTCAAAAGCTAGTGGATTGTCCAATGGTGAAGGAACTCCGCCATTGTTTGGATTTGTATTCCATGACCTTGTATGGTACCCTTGATTGTTATTTTGATACCCAGAACTTTTTTCTTGATAACCTTGATTGTTGTTCCAGTATCCTTGATTGGTATCTTGATGATTCTCATGGTGAGCTAGAGGATTTCCTTGATACCCTCGGTTATTTCCTTGATGAGATTGATAATTACTTTGAGAATTTTGCAATTTATTATTCTGATTTCTAAGGTAAGTAACCTCAGTAGATAACTTCTTGACTTGTTCTATTAAGCCTTTCATTTCATCTCATTCTTCCTGAGTCCTTGTGGAAGTGGTCATATTCTGAAGATAGACCAGTTGTACAAGTGCCACCTGAGAAATCAGAGCTCCCAGATGCGGCACTAGATGATTAGAAGAAGCAAGAATGGGGTTAAAAGTAGGAGCATAGCCCAGCATCCCTTGATTAGCATTCCCAAAATAGCCAGGTGCTCCAATAGTGGTTGCTAGTGACTGTAAACTGATCTTCTTGGCCTCAGCATATGCTTGGATTAAATTGGTAGAGGCTAGATGGGTCTTCTGGATGAACATGGAAGTGAAACAATCCAGGGCTGCATAATAAATAGGCCTTGCGGCATCATCATTTATGTGGAAAGGATCATGAAACTAAGAATAAGCCTTCTAAAATCTATTGTTGAAGGCACCATTAGGTTCACACTCTTGTCTTCTTATCTCAATGAATTGCCTATACAATTCAGCAGGGGTGATAGGCAATATGAACTTCCCCAAGAATGCCTCCTTCAACTCTTGCCATGTTTGGATTGAATTCATGGGTAAATTAATATAACAATAAAATGCTTCTTCCCCTAGTGAATATGGGAACAATCGGCATGCCACATCTTCATCTTGAATATTTCTGTTCTGTAGAGCATCTTCAAAAATCTTCACATGCTCATCAGCGGTGCGGTTGATGTCGTTCACAAAGAACTTAGAGAAAAAATGCTCAGGATTCTTTGGCATATGATTGTAAGCAGCAAATGTTGCAAGAGGTGATGCATTCTGCGGTCTCCATTGTTGTGCCATTGCTGGAACTTGTTGTTGGGAAGCTACAGGTACAATGGCTTGTATAGGTATTTGTACTATCAACTATTGAATTTGTGTACCTCCTTGTTGAAATCCTTGAGTGATCCCTTGTGTTCGATGTTGTTGAGGTGGAGTTTGAAACTGCCTTGTGAGATCAACTACACTTGGTGAGTTTTGACTTGTAGAAGCTTCTTTCTTGCCTCGCCTAGGCTTTGGATCAAAATTTAGTTCTTCTAGTTGCTTTTCTCTCGAAGTGGATCTTAAGATTATTTGATGCACCTTAGGTGAGAACAAATTAATGTGCTCCAGTATGTAAAATCTACTTTAATTCCTTCTTACAAGTGCTGGAGGCTGTTGATTCCTTTGAATGATCAATGCTCTTTGAATAGCTGCTTCAATTCTTTGAGCCTTCTCTTCTTCTTCTTCAAACACAAAGCTCACTCGCATATATTCAGTTGCACTTCTCTTGACTTTCCAGGCAAGTGAGTTCAATCCTACGATGATGTCTTCTTGGTCATCTCCAAAACCAAGATTAGGCTGTAAAATTGGTACGATCTCTCTATGCGGAAGAACCATATCAATTCATGACATGCAAAATTATGTCTTGCAATATAGGCCCTCCTTCTAGCGCTAGTTTTTGTTGATGGCGTGACAATGGAGGGTTTGTGTAACACCAATACTCAAATTTTCTAACTTGTTCCAAAAATGAATTTCAATTAGGCCCTCCTTCTAGCGCCAGTTTCTGTTGATGGTGTGACAATAGAGGGTTTGCGTAACACCAATTCTTAGATTTTCTAACTTGTTCCAAAAATGAATTTCAATTAGGCCCTCCTTCTAGCGCCAGTTTCTATTGATGTGTGTTTTATGACTCACCAAATAGTAGAACAAAATACCGAGATATATTATCCTCTCTTGAACAAAGTACTACGTATGCTAAGATTGCAAAAAAGATCATACGATAACTCCAAGGTTCCTCGACTAATGGATATGCTCAGTGTTGATGTGATTTGTTGATGATCACAAGGGGCCTTATGTTTTCAATCCTTTATGCCATGATGAGTATGGTTACTATCAAAAGATTTTCAATTAACTGCTATTTTTTGGTTTTCACTAGATATGCGAAAATAAAAAGGGTTTAGGGTTCAGAGATCCTAATCTAATCCTAAGGTAATGATGGCCAAGGAAAGTATGTTGATGGACGAGTTCCTTAATTTACCAAGTCTCACTTCACCAAGTCAAGCTACAACTACACGAAGAGAGGTACAATCTTCAAAGGTTTGTGCGAATGATCAAATTTAGGCACATGGATAAGGGTTCAGGCTAACTTTGCACAACGCTTTAGAATCACTAAAACATCAAAAGTATGAACCAGAGAAACTCATCAAAACATCATCACATTCTCCAAAACATTCATCACACATTATCTACCAAAATTAATCTAATTGAGAGAATAATGAAACCAAGCAAGCATTAAGACACATCACATAAGCACCACGCTTCAATGAAAATTTTATTGTCTCAATAGCTCATAAGAAACAATCTCAAAATTCGCTCCTTTAAAAATGAGAAGAAGAGGCCTTATATAGGTCTTCAAAAACAACAAGAGGCCCGAATCAAAACAATAACCGATAGCCTAGATTTTGCCACCTCAACCCTAATTAGGGTTAGGGCATAGAAGAGGGAATCTAAATTAATGCAAGGAAGAAACCACTACCATAGTGGGTAATAAATGCCCATGATGCATGCATGCTCAAGAAGAGAGTGAGGTGTCATAAATGACCACTACATGAATGTCCACTACGCATTAAACACATCTACCATTGGCCTCTGCATTTGAATTCTTGGAATCTACCCAATATGGCCTCCAACTCATCAATGCTGACACTCAATGCTGATTCCTGCCTGACTTCCAATGCCAACACTGCTCGCTCTGACCTCTTCAGGCTATCCTCCCATTTTGGCAACAGATCTTGGGCTGCATGCATGTTGTTTGAGAAAGAAGAGAGGTTCTCAAAATCATCCTTTGTGAAAGAGTTAAGCCTAAAGAACTCCTCCAATTTCTCCTTCATGTTGTCTAGTGTTATTTCCTCCTTGGCCAACCTTTGCAACCACAATGATGCAACGGTATTCGAGAGCTCCTGCTGGATATTCTCAACTATCCCCTTCAATCAAGCTGACTCCTTACTGAAATGTTCAAATATATCCTTTGCCAGAAGAACTGCACAATACCACTGAGAGAAATCATATGCTCCTTCTCCAATGACCTTGCCATCAACCAAGACCTGCCTAGGGGTTTCCATCAGCTCCTACAAGTCAGAGATTGCCCCATCCTCATAGATATGCTCATCTTCCCAAGTCTCCTCTATACAATGAATTCGAGAAAGAAAATCCAATGCCTTATCATGAACTCATACTAACTCCTTGGCATGGATATAGGCCTCATCCTTGATCACCTTAATCCAGTTCTTTGCACCCTACACAATCCTCCTAATCTCGTCGATGGCCTCAACTGACTTAGTTGGAACAGCCGTTGGTGGAACAAAAGATGGATCCTCTTCTCAAACCGGGTGAGGCAACCTATCAATGTATGTACATAAAGCCCTATTCTCTTCCTTCATTCTCTGATATTTTTCTTCCAACCTCTTCATCTTATCCTTAACAGCTTGTGTTGAATCATCAAATTCCTCCATGACTTGTGCTCGAGAGGCCTAAACAAGATCTACCTCTGTTATTTCATACTCCTTAGGAGAAATTTGATCTTTGGTCTTGTCGACTGTTGGAGTCACTATCTCCAAAATTTTGAATCCAGATTCTCCTCTGATGACCTTGGTGAATTTCTTTGCCTTTCCCCTTTCTCCTAATCGGTCAATTTGATCGAGAATCTCTTGCAACTCAACCACAGGGTCTACCTCCTTTTCCTGGCTTCTCTGAATCCTCTGTTTGAGCCACTCTGGAACATTTGGATTCAGGTCCCTTTGCACTGCTAGCTCTTCTTGTCCTTGCACTTCTCTGGTATCAATCTCCTCAGCTCCAGGACTTTCTACCATTGCTTCAGGAGAATGTGCCTCTGTCGCAAGGATCTCCTCTTCTTCCACTGGGGCCTCTGCTTCTACCTCAGGAATCTCTTCCTCAATTATCTTCCTAAAGAAGACACCAAGTCTCTCCTCTGTTGTCACATCTTGTTCCCTGCTTGTTCCTGGCATGAACCTCTCATTGGCATTAATGTTCAATCTATCTTGTACCGGTCTAGTCATGTGTTGCTCTACTTGTTGTGTTCTTCTTTCACTTGCTTCTCCTACCTGCTGGGTGAATGCTCCAATTTCTTGCACACTGGGAGTCCAGCTAGGATAAGATTGTGCACCCTCAGACCTTAATCTTTTATGCTGTGGTTTTTCAACATGAAGATCCAATCTCCTCTTTATATGCATCTCCTGAGCTGCACCCTTCTTCTTTCTATGTTCTGTACTACCTGATGGGATGTCTCTTTCTTCTACTCTTCCTCCAGATGGTTGCCTTTTTCTCTCATCTTGCAGCTGTGGATGACCCATCAACTTGTAGGTCCAATCTTCTTTTGACATAGTCATCCTTTCAAGTTTTTGTTCTACCCACCACCTTGTGAAGTCCACAACTGGCTTCATGAATACATCAAGATCCACGATCTCTTTCCTCTGCCAATCGTAAGGATGACTAACCTTTTCCTTATCTAGGTTAAAACCTCTCTGGAGTACATTCAGGTCCTCTTCCATCTGATCAGGAATGTGGACAATCTCACATGCCCTGATTAGATCCATGGGTAATCGGGTGCACATCCTTTTCCTGACCTCATTCTCATCAACTGCATTTGCCCAAAAATCATCAAGGTGAGCCTTGTGTTGATGCCTCATCCCTGCCACTACTCTAATCTTATTATATGGGTCAAAAGATGGCCTTCCTAGATAGAGTGGTAGATGGAAGAATTTCAGCTCATCAAATGACCTCTCAACTGCTGGAAGACAAGGACACACTTCAACTCCATCACCTCCAATGGACAAAGGGAACTCCAGCCCTAACTTCTTCTTCTTCTTCATGACTTTGTCATAAGCTATCAACTGCCTGGTGACTTCCAACAAGACCATTTTATCAATAGGGTACCATGGAAGCTTGAATGGCTGCTCAAAAAATCCTTGCAATCTAATATAGGAGAAAGTGAGAAATTGAATGAACCATGTCCTTAATTCCTCCACTAGCTTCATTGTCTCAAAAGACAATCTCATATGCAATCTCTTCTGCAAGGTTCTCACGATGCACATTTCAAATGCATCATTAACCTAGGTGTAGTCATCTATGGCATGTAGATGCAGCTATGGGTAACAGTCATGGACTCTTAACCTTGGACTCCACTTCTGAGGACTCCCTTGTACCTCAGTCCTTCATACCTTGTATTTCATGCCAGCATATATATTACATATGAGCTCATGAAGAATTTCTTCGAATCCAGATTCCTCAGCTGCTCATCGAGGTTGTCACTAATCAACCCAGCCCAATCAATGTGATTGAACTCCTCTACTACCTGTTGAACAAAGTACCACATCCATGTCTCGAACAGGTAAGAGTGGGGTAAGCCAAATATCCTGCTGAGCATCATTATTAGATCACTATATTCACAGTGGAAATTCATCCACACAAGCTCCTTGGGCAAATTAGAGTAGTGGGTTTTATTCCTCCTCATCCATTTGTTGTTGATGATCTCATCACAATGTTGAACTCCTGCCATGTAGACTCTATGCGCCTACTCCTTTGTCTTTGAGACCAACCTCCGAGATGAAGGGATCTCGAATGCTTCAGTAATGGTTGGAGGAGAAAGATCTGCAATGATATTCTTGTCCGAGTCCTTGATCATTCTATCACTGGAATGATAATGTTTTGCACATTCCACAATAAACTCAACATGCTGAAAGGTAGGAGGGCATCCGGCTGTAGCTACAATTCTACTATTCACAATCCGGGCAGCCAGGTGTGTCGGGTGATGATCTTTGTAGCCAAACATCCTCCTCTGGAACTCGCTCAAATCAAGGCATCCAAGATTCGTGTCCTTTACATCCATCCACTTCGAGACAATCTTGGATTCTGGGTAGAATTCTCTCTGTTCATTCTTGATCAATTTCCTTCTGCTTACGCTGGTTCCTCTGGGTTCAGCCATCTGCAAAATAGAAACAGAAAAAAAACTTATAAGCGCATAAAGAAAAAAAAATAGAGAAAAGCACTCATCCCAAAATTCAAAGATCTGGAAGAATTTCTTCATCATGTCTGAAATTCAATTTCCTCTCTCCTCATGGAGATTTTTACCTATGATCAACTTACTATGAAAAGTTTGAAATTTTCACAAACTTCTTCACACTTCCCTAGAAATAATCCTTCTCTCTTTTCTCAATAATGCTCTTCTCGATTTGTGTGAGAATGAAATGAGCAAAGCCTTCTCTTATAGCTTCTCAAAAACTCGAAAAAATGCTTTAAAGCCGTCAGGCTAAAATTAGGTAGCTGCCCCGTTTTAACACAAGTTTCCATTTTTTTTGAAAAGATTCCCTGCCACTTGTCTGTGTTTTTCTCCCACTTTTTGGAATCTGCCAACTTGAGCACTTTGTCTTCATGAGGAAGTTTTCCTATTCTTCAAAATTTTCCAATTTTTTGATTTTTTTGATTTTTTGATTTGGAGAGGTTAATTAATTAAATATTAATAAAATCAATATTTAACCAATTTGAATTTTAAAACGTAAAATCAAAAAACCTTTAAAGCAATTCCCAACTTTGAATTTTCATTCTTTAATTGTTTTTTTATGTTTTATCAATTTTTTGTTTTAATTAAATATTGATAAAAATCAATATTAATTAAATTTTCCATTAAGATCCATATCGATTTCCTTCATGTCTTTATTTCCAAAGTTTCTGATTTTTTAAAGATAAATTAATCAAATATTAATAAAAATTAATATTCAATCAATTTTAAATTTGAAACCCAATAAACCAAAAATACTTTATTACTTCGAACTCGGATGTGTGCCAGATTTAGCCTCAAGAATTCACTCCTTAGCACTCATTCTGTGAGTGACTCTCATTTGCGTTTCCACTGTCTTTGGAGCGGGAATTTTAGTGTGTGAAGGAATTTGTCCTAAGCACAAATTCCTCCACCTACCTTTCTATGCACTCCGCAAAGTGCTCAGGCAGGATTTCTACCCTCAGGCGGATTGTGTCCTTCAACTCACATTCTGTGAGTGGCCTGCAAATGCGCTCCAAGGAAGTTGGAATCAGGTTTTGGGCATAGTAAAGGATTCTTACACACTGCAGTCCTCCGTTGACCATGTTGACCTGCGCTCCGAGGAAGTTGGGAGTGGGATTCTGACGTGGTGAAGGATTTGTTCATTCTGCAGTCTTCGTTGTTCTTGGGAGGCAGAGCCTGGAGCAAGAGACTGCTGCTAATAGAGCACCTAAAACCCAAAGAAAACAGGGTCAAGCCAGCAGGGAGAGAGAAGGGGGATCCCATCGCCGATGGGCGATGTGTGGAACAAAGGCCACAAATATACCCTTATAAATTACATTTTTTACCTTAGCGTTAGATTCACAAATATATTAACCCACAAAATCTTTCTATTGATTATTTAAATTAATTTATATTAAAATAATATATAATTAAATCTAGATTAATTTTTGTGAATAAAAAATCATACCTCAATACCTATTATATACTTAAAACAATTACATTCATAAATAATTTTTATTTATATATATTTATACATAATTTGCACTTCCCTTGTATCAATGAAAGTTACATTGTGTTATAGCAGTAACTTTTAAAACACTACAGGGCTCTCTATCATCTTCCATCACTAACATCAGCCCATTCACATCCGCCAAAAATAACAGTTATTTGGCTCTATCCTTCTCGCCCATCACTACCATTCCCTCCCTAAACTCACAGGAATTCCAATTGTCTTCACATAGTCTGTAGTACAGCTCTTTCATCAGGGAAGCTTGTGTGAAATACCCGAACACACTATTTCTGCCACGTTGGAACAACGTGTGTTACTCACCAATTCTGAAATTATCAATCTGCACACATAAATCAAGCAAAGCGATATCAAGAAAGACAAGACACTTCGTAACTGATTTCACACCATGCTCTATGCTTGCGCAATCATACTTAATTAGAATTACAATTCGAATAATAACGGTTCATCTTAAATCATGATATAGGTGGTTCTGTTAACGGAGCGTGATTTCAGATGAACTACTAAACAGATCAAAATTTAGAATGCGCTGTGTAGCATTTCTGCAAACAAAATACATAGTAAACTCACCAATCTTCTCAATGCCTGAATCAACCAAGGTGAAAGACTTCATAACAGATTCCCCACCATGCTCTGCCCTTGCTCATATACACTTTCAGATGCTCATTTCTGCAAACAGTATACAACTTATGGAGAACCAATAAATGCTAAAAAGATAATGATTAAGATAATGAATATAATGATTGTTATTACCTTTACAGCTTGAAGGCAAGGTTCAATTGCTGATATGTTGCAAGCTGCTAAGAGCCCTATTCTCTGCAGTCTCCCTACTTTGAAGTTTTTAATCCATCACAATTAAATATATTAAGACTAATCAAAGAGGGCAACTGACATAGAGATTCAGGTAAAGTTTTTAATCCATGGCAACTAATAATGTCAAGATTAGTCAAAGAGGATAAATGACCCATAGACTCTGGCAGAGTTTTTAACTCGGGACAATCAGAAATATGAATTCTAGTCAAAGAAGATAGATTGCCTATAGACTCGGGTAAAGCTTGTAATCCGTAGCATCTGGAAATGTGAAATCTAGTCAAAGAGGACAAATGACCTATCGACTCAGGTAAACTTTTGAGTCCCTCACAGCAGAAAACATGAAAACTGGTCAAAACTGACAAATAACCAACAGACTCAGGTAAAGATTCAAATCCATCACAATAAGCAATGTGAAGGGTAGTCAAAGAAGACAAATGACCCATAGACTCAGGCAATGTTCTTAATTCCTCGCAATTAACAATCTCAAGACTAGTCAAAGAAGACAAATGCCCTATAAACTCAGGCAAAATTTTCAATTCATTGCAACTAATGTGAAGTGTATTCAAAGAGGACAAATTTACGATAGAAGTCGGCAACATTGTCATGCACTCACTCTGTATGTTCAGCTCCTCCAGTTTGGTCAGTTCACCAATGTTACTTGGTAATTCCATTAAGTTTGTGCCATTCACATTCAGATACCTCAGCAACATCTGATTTGTGGTATGATGAGGTAGGTTCTGCAAATTTTCACATGCTGAAAAATCTAGTGTCTCCAACTTCGTCATATTTTCGAAAATGTCACTGTTCTCTGATGTTATAGTGAGCTCCTTGCAACCATGGAAATTGATATGCTTCAGATTTTTCAGCTGCTTAAATGAATCAGGCAACATCTTCAGCTTTCTGCAGTAACTCAAATCTAGATGTCGCAAGTTTGTCAAGAGGCCAAATTCAGTAGGCAGTGATGTTACCTTACTACATGCTTTTAGCTGAATGTGCTCTAGGGATTCAAGTAGACAAAACTCTTCTGGAAGACTTTCTATTGGATTGTAAGCCATTGCTGTTGAAATAGTTGGTCCGGGATCCAGAGCAATCTTTTTCAAACGTTTAAGACATCTTATTGTCCTCGAAAATCTGAAGAAACGTTTGACATCTTTCAGATTCAGCTCTCTCAATTCTAATGGAGGCTGCAGTCACGTTCCATTTTGATTCAGAGGAAACTATGAAAATGATATAAAACCCCTAACGAAATATGTGAATCTATAATTATTGATAAAACAGACAAAAATGCTTACATGTGCAGTGTCGTTCCACAATTCCTCTAGCTTTCTAGCATTTGGAAGTTCTAAAACTCTCAAATTCTTCAACAAAAGCCATGACGGAAGAGCTATCTCGGGAAAGTTTATCCATCGCAGCCAGAGAAGGGCTGGTAATAGTGTTGCTAATTCTTCTGTAAAATTATGTCCTTTGACAACAAGGATAGAAGGTGTAAGGCCCTTGAACTTTGTAGAACAGCATCTCACGAACTCCACACACTCATCAAAAGGTGTACCATGATGGGATGAGCACTCTTCATAGAAATCATCCGTTGCCGCTTTAATCCCCTGAATTAGCACTCTTCCCTGAATGGATAATGCAAAAGCAAAAACCTTCAAAACAACTAAGATAGCATAAGCTTTAAAGAGTACATAAAAGATTGCATCAAACTCACCGTGGTCCATTTCTGAATGTCCTTGATTTGATGTATTGACCAAACACGGAAGGGTGGCCTTCTCCTTGCAATTTCCCTTCCGAGATCCCTAAGCTGATCATGCATTCTGACCTGATTATGCTCGTCTACCTCAACCAAACACTTATTCTCAAGCACTTCCCAACTATGTACGCCACTCCATCCTGACCCATCCCACACTGCAACGGCCAAACTTTTTTCTTCTCCAATGAAGAAACAAGCTATATCCAAGTATATTTCTTGTTCCTCTTCATCTAGAGCATCAAAGCTTATTTTGAGACTCTCTTTAATGGCATCAGGCAAAATTCTTGATGCTTTATCTAACTGAGAATCCCAATACGCTTTAGACTTTCCATAAAGTAGTCCTCCAAATACTTTAAGAGATAAAGGTAACCCATTACAAATTTGTACAAACTTTTCAACAAGATCTTGAATTTCATTTGGAGGATAAGGTTGTAGGAAAGCATGCCAACATAAAAGTTCACTACCATGTCTAAGATTCAATCCTTTCATTTGGTAAATGGAGGTGATTCCCCATGATTTAAGAACACCTAATTCACGACTTGTAACAATAATTAAACTACCATCTTCAAAGTTGTCAATACATGGCAATAAAACATCCATTTGTTCTGGCTGATCCACATCATCTAAAATAATAAGCACTTGAAGAGACCTCATATAATGTTTAAGGATTCCTTTTCCTTCTTGTACGTTATCAAATGGACCAGCATTGATTCCCATGTCGTGCATAAGCTTCTTTTGTCTATTATGTAAATCATTCTTATATGATGCATCTCGAACATCAAAAAGAAAACTATGTTTATCTATAGAAGATACTTTTCTATTATATATTTCTTTTGCAAGTGTTGTTTTCCCAGAACCTCCTATCCCAACAATTCCCACAACTTGTATTTTTTAAGAAGAATCAAATACCTTTCTTTCAAAGTCATTTATTGTCTCATCAAAACCCACTCGATATTTGGCCACCTCCAATTGCACCCTTTTTTTCATGTACTTCATCACAGAATTTACAATACTCTTCAACAACCTTCCTTCATCACTGCAGAAGAGAAAACAATGAAAAAATCATAGTCCATTTTTATTTAATTGAATAGCACTTTCATCAACACACTACATTGTACTATATTGCTCATCAAAGTAAGAATCAAACATCCAAATGTTCTTAGAACTCGTAAATAGTTTTGATTTAGCATTCTATTAACATATTCCCAAAGTGAATTTATATATTTGGTTTTTATTTATGATCCATCAATACATCAAATACATGATGACCTCATCACAAGTTTCAGACTCTTTTAAGCTCAATAAATTTTACATTGATTCTTTCAAAAATAAATAGCTTTTCTCTACATATACATGATGTAATAATAAATTTGAGTTTATGAGTGCTATATAGAAAAAAAATCTTATCATCTTTATTTATATCCTTCCAATGTCATCATGTCTTCCTTTATCGACACCCATATCAAATTCACATTATCCAAGTCACTTCTATTCCTTCTTTCAACCCTATTGTGAATACTATCCATCCTCTTCCAAATTACCATATTCTTGGAAAAACTACTCTACAAATAACCCTCTTTGACCTCATCTTTATTGACCTATAAACCAACCCCAAAGATATCCTAGAATGAACCTTAAGCTCCATAATGAAACCATATTTATACCTACTCCTCGACCATCACCATAACTTACCCTCCCTCTAGAACTTGTGGTCTCATCCAAACCTAAAAGGAAATACATAAGAGTCCTTATTTGGTTTTTTTCTACCTTATCTTTATTTTCCACCCCTTTCAATCCTAATTATCAACTACACTCACCCTTTACAATACTCTCTTTTCTCTCCCTATTTTTTACATCATACTTCCATTGCTACCCCTATTTTGTATTTTCATTCCCTATTCCATGTAATTTCAGTTATAATAATGTAGTCTAATGGTAGTCAAAAAAATTTAGCAATAGATTAAAAAATAACATTTACAACACTATATATCTACCAAATAGAAGCGGATTAAAAGTTTTAAACTTTTAGGCCTATTCATGGACGTAGGAGGGATAATCCTTCCACCAATATTGTTCTTTTTTCTGAAATGGAACCGACCGGAAGAGGGTTGGACAAAGATTAACTTTGACAAGGCATCAAAGGGTAATATTGGGCTCAGTAGAGAAGGATTCATCATCAGAGATTGGGAAGGTAATACTTTGGCTTTAGGAAATAAGAGGTTGATAGAGGGAATAACTAGTAAGGTAGAGGTTCAAGTGACTTTACTAGTATTTCAGAAGGTAAAAGATTTCAGAATAAGGAACCTACATTTGGAGGAAAATTCTTTGATAACAGTCCAAGCCTTATCAAATATGTCTTCTTAAACATGGCATTTGAATAAGTGTGTGAAGCTTATAAGAGGTACATGTTAGATGAATTTGAGAATTATCATACCACCCATGTGAGGAGGGAGACGAATTATGAAGTTGATGTTATGTCGAATGTTGGAATTAGGCTGGAAAATGGAATAATTTAGATCAGTGAAGGGTGATCGGCTAGAATTGAAATAGGTCTAATAAGGTAAGGAGCTTGACCTGATATTAAATTGGAGTGTAAAATTAAGGCTGAATGGTTAAAGTGTGCCAATTTCAAATTTTGATCTTATGTATTTCATTCCTTGGTGAGCAAGGCCTAGATCTCATGTGGGTTGGCATTATTTTTTCCTATTTGAAAATGATGGAGGTGATAGTGAGCTGGTGTCACAAGGATGGCATTAATGCCAAGTATGCGAGGTGTCCTAAGCATTATTATATATGCAGAAAGATCCTCAAGGGTTCCAATCTTTCTAGATAAGCAAATTGAGGGTTATTATTTTAATCTTATTTCATTTTTATGCCGCTTCCATAGTTGCAGAAGTGCTGAGGTGTCGGATCGAAGTTGAGGCAGCAATGGAGGCCAATTTTTTATTGAAGATGGCCCATGTATAATGGCCTTTCTACGGAAATATTTCCAAGTGGAGGCTTAGAGGGATTTTCAAGCTTAAGGATTCTAAATTCCTTCAAATTCTAGATGTCCTTTTAATTGAAAAGTTCATGACAACAAATTATCAATACAGGGTTAATGTGATATTACCTCAGCAGTTTTTGCTTGGGCCATGTATCTGGGGTTGAGGGAAGAAACATTATGGATAATGAGGGCAGTGGTGAAGCTGGAGTGGATGGGTGGAATGGTGCTGAAGATGCTTACATTTGTCGAGCTGCGTTTCAAGTTCAGGGTGATGAAGGAGAGATGGAGAGATGTGGATGGCTCGAGGAGTGCTTTCCAACCATTCTAGGTATGGAGTGCGATTGTGCCTAAAAAGGTTAGGGTGGACGAATCTTATATATGACGGATGAGAACTTCTCAAGGAGTGTGTGCTCGCAAAAGAGGCAGAGGAATTGACTAGAGCCTGTGGATGAGAAAGGAAGAGAGCAGAGTCGAAGGCAAGGGGAGGTTTTGTTCAAGGAAGGAAGGAAGGGCGAAGGTTGGTGGTATGTTTGTCCTAGACATCTCCTCAATGGTGGCGGAACTACGTAAGGAAAAGAAGGTGAAGATGGAAGGGGACTGAGAGGGTGTGTTTGTGTGAGCTCCTTATCTCTTTTTGTGTACTTAGTACATTTTAGCTTATTCGGTACTCAATATGTCACCAGGTTTGAGATAAGTAGATGTAGGGAGGTCCCATTTGTAGGTTGGGATTATGCATAGCAATTACTGTTAATAGTACCCATTCATAGATTTCGGGATTAGCATGAAGATGGAGGTCTTTAGAATAGATTCTACTCTATTTTGTATATGGAACAATAAATCACAGACAACATGCAATATATATTTCTTTTTAATTATCTAATATAATCACAAATTACTGAGCAAAAGAATAAAAAAAACTAAAACTTTTAAAAGCAAGTAGATTTTCAAAGAAAATCATTAGGACTACAAAAAATATACTATTTACAATTGGAATACATCAATAAATATTATTATATTGGTATAGCATAATACTTGTATTGGCACACCCTAGACATCACAATAAACTATTTAAATAAATGCCTATAATATAATGAACTAATATCTCTATATTCAATTCATTGTAATTTATGTCTATAATATAATGAACTAATATCTCTAATATCTCTATATTCAATTAATTGTAATTAACTCCATAACTTTTAAAAGCAAGTAGATTTCCCAACAAAATCATTAGGACTACAAAAAAATACTATTTACAATTGGAATACATCAATAAATATTATATTATTGGTATAGCATAATACTTGTATTGGCCCATCCTAGACATCACAATAAACTATTTAAATTTATGCCTATAATATAATGAACTAATATCTCTATATTCCATTTGCAAGCAGAGTGGTCTTAACCATGGAGGAAACTCATACTTAAGCACACTCGAGCTAGAGTAGTGCTAGGATGGGTGACCTCTCAGGAAGTCCTGGTGCTTCATCTCTGTGAGCATCACCTAGATGCAATAAGTCCTAAGTGTTCCATTCATTCTCATGAGAGATGGGTTCTTGTGACCCACTACTCATGAAACATGGGTCAATGAGTTTGACTCAAAAACATGACATAGTTGAGTACTGATAGCAATATCGCAATTTGACTTGTTGTGGAAAATGTCTCCTACTTATCAATATCTTTTATCTTCAAAAAAATTCTTGAATCTTTATACCCAAAAAAAATCCCATGAAGGTAATTTATTATTTCTTATCTCTTATGCAGATTGTGGTGTCCATTTTTCCTTTGAATATCTATCAGTATAGTGTGGTCCGATGGTTTTTAGCGTTCCTTTAATATAACCTTCATACATACTCCTTTATTAAGATTTAATTTCTCATCCCAAGATTTCTCAAAGGAGGTGAGGTCATATGATGTAACTAAACACCACTAGTATGACTCATGTAACTCGGCTAAGGTCAAAAGGAAAAAAAAACATAGAAATTAACTCTCACATGCTACAAGAACTAGCAAAAACATCATACCAATATCTTAAATGCCTTTATCATTGGAAATAACATTGATATTAATCAATTGTCATTCTGTCATATTTAATTACATTCTATTATATAATGTTATGTGCACTTTCAATAGAGTGGTTTATTATGAAAATATTTTCATTGGATATAAAAAGAGAATTATTTTTTGATAGTTATGTGTTCTTCGCAAGACAAGATTTCATTATCCAATGAAATATTATAAAGGGTCAATTTTGCAAATTAGAGTATTTTTCAATTCTGTGGTCCAAATTCATTCAACTCATTGGAAATTCTTCAATGAGCTTGTGAAATGTCGTTAGGCTCAATATTATAAATTATACAAACACTTGTGTTATTAGCTTTGAGAAAAATCAGCACTTCAACGAAAAACCAAGAATTTTATACATGTGACTAGGAAAAAATATCGTAATAAGTAAAAAATATATAACATTGTAAATTCACAAGATATGAAATAGATTAGACACTTGAGCATCCATAAAAAAAATTGAATCCTCATACAATAAGATTATGATAAACAAACTACTAATATGTGTTCAATGTTAATATTATGATGATTGATAAATACATCACTCAGAAACTTGGTTAAAGATTATTTAAAAGTGTTGTTGATGTACATAACGATTCAATTTCCTCACAAGCATAAATCAATATCACACTTTTCATCATATACTAAATTAAATAAAAACATAAGAAAGAAAATAAAAAGTGTTTTCTCCAAAGAGAAAAAGATAAAAGGTCAACTATAGGAGGATCAAAAGAATGAGTGATGGAGCAAGACATAAGTTATGGATGAAATTTATGTATTATAACAACATCAAAAGATTTGAGGTAACGATGAAATTTATGTATTATAACGACATCAAAAGATTTGAGGTTTGAAGAGCCTTTGGATGCATACATAATCAGATTTTTTATTCGTTTCTTTCAAATTCATAGATTATCATTTTAATATAAACAAATATTTGTTATAAGAAAATATAATTTCATATGATAGGGAAAAAGAGAGAGAGATTGGTACTCACTCGTTATCCTTCACGATTTGGCCAGAATGAAATGAAATGTTGTAGAGGGCCCCTTTCCATTCCTGCAACTTTTGAGGCGTGTATCTATTCATCCTTTCATACTCAGCAAATGCATCAGCAAAGAGTCCTCTCAAATGGCGGACAGCACTGGGCTTAACATTGAAGAAGACAGGAATGATTGTGCTGGAGGTTTTTAGCATAAATGACAACTCAGCCAAACACCAAGGGGAATCTGCATAGTGGGGTGAAAGAATTGCAATGTGAAGGAAGGAACTACTCATGGCCTCTTGTATTTCAAAAGGTATGAAATCGCCTGGATCAAGCGCCTCCCCGTCCAGAAAAACATGAAGTCCCATCCGGTGGAGGGCAGCGTAAATAGAAGAGGCCAGCGAGGTTTTGGTGTCAATACCACGATGATTAATAAATACGTCGTAGGGCACTTTCTTTGATGCGGATGATGTAGATGGCGGGGCAATTTCCTCGAAAGCATTGCTAATCTCCGTTGCTGTGTTTTACCTGATTAGTGACCAAAATAGGGAAGCCAAGAATACCTATGTAATACAGACAGAAAAGGGATAGAAGCTAGCTACTGTTATGACGGTGAGTAATGTGAAATCCTTATCAGATGGGTATAAATAATGTGCGGGAAGAGCACGGAAGGTGTTTGTACAGACGCGTAAGAAGTCAAAAAAAGCCCACAGATTTGTTTTAATTACGCGGTTTTGTTTATACTAAGCATTTGACTGCGTCCATGTTGGGCGCGCTTAACCCACCCTTTCCTTTTCCTACGCGTTTCTTAATCCGAAAGTTATGCTAGTATCTCACATGGCATGAAATTGATTGGTTCTAGAGAACTTTTTTTTGATAGGCAGAGCAATTTCCTGGAAAGTAGTGCTTATCCACATAGCTGTGTTTTGCCAATTAAATGATTAAAATGGTGAAGCCAACCACGAGTAGGTATGTTGATTCCTGAGCAAATGGGTATAAATAATGCGCAGAAACAACAGGGAAGGCGCTTGTACAGAGGGGCGTGACTAGACGAATCTGAACGAAGACAAATGTGTAATATTTCTATAATTGGAAGTCGGTTGATTTAGTATAATGAATAATAAATTTTGGTCTCTCGATAGACTTTGTGACAACCATAACATCTAATACAGATGTAATAGAGACAAATGGGTATATAGATAATGTGTAGAAAGAAGACAGAAGGTGTTTGTACTTAGGGGAGTGACAAACATCAGACACTAATCATATTTCCTTATGAGGTTGCTTAAGTCTATTTTCCGTTTAAAAATAAGTTATGCAAGTGTTCCCATATAATATTTTAATAACAGGGAAAGGAAAATTTAATCTTCTCTTATTTACATGGACCAGTTGTTGCTTATAAAAAATAAATAAGCTGCCAAAAAAAGGAGGGGCTCAAAATAAGTAGCAGCTGCATATTAAAAAAAATGACAGGGGTCTACATAGAAAAAATTTTCTCCTTTTTTTTCATTTACTTTCATTATTTTCCCTCCATTTTACATTTATATCCATAATGTATGTTAAAATGTATAATAATTAATTAAAAATTAATTTTAAGCTGCTTAAATATAAGCAAAAAAAACATAGTATCCATGGGGTCACTCGCTTTACAAAATACTCCTTAAAATATTGAGCAGTGGCTCCTAGCCAAAATAAGCTAAGCAACCGCATGAGGACCTACCCTAAGCCTTTGACCGCTTAGGTGGCTGTGGGTCCAATCATTTCAGTTAACAAACTATTGTCATGTGCTTCGTCCACATAAACAGTGTCGTTAACATTCGAATTTGAATTGTCCCATGTAGAAGTTTCACTGTATGTAACATACCAGTTTCATCCACATCAGTTTTTATTTGCAACTTACTCCTTGCCTGTGACAAAATGGGAGCTTTCGAACAGGGTAGAAATCCATCAAAGTATAACGGAAGGGCATATTACAGTCGGAATGGTCTGGCAGACATTCAGGTAAAATGAGGAAGCATAGACGATGCACAAGAACTATTTGACCAGATGCCTCAAAGAAATATGGTCTCACATAATGCTATGATCGAAGGATATGCACAATATGAGTTTGCAGAAAAGTGTTTGGAGTTTGGACATTGTCAACCAAATGCGATTAGCAGGTGTAAAGGTTTGTCAATATCCTCCAATCTGTGTGAAAATGGGAGTTTTGGAATATGGTATGGATGTTCATCACAAGATAAAATGTACATGAATTTTGTAAGATGTACATCGCAAACATGAATGATTATTAAAATGTAGACTAACATCATAATACAAACACAACACAAAGATCTCACAAAAGCCAACATATTCTTATTGATTTAAGCTTACATGATTATGACAATGTTTAAAAGTTCTCACATTTTTCAATGGGCTCCCTTATATTCTATGTCATAGCCATTTCATTACACTGACTATGAAAATTCAAACATAGATTACACTATAATATAACTTTGTAATTACAAACAACTCTAATCACCTCCACTATGTTACATTATTATAGGAGAGGGAGAGGGAGAGGGAGAGGGAGAGATGAGCATGCCAACATAAGAAGTTAATTACCATGGAGGAAGGAGAATTAGTAGGGGGTTGAGGATGAGCATGTCAATGTAACTTGAAGTTAATTACCATGGATACCTCTAAGACCCTAGTTGATTCCCTTGGCTAGCCACTATGAGAGTGTTGGGTTGTATCATCCTAAAAGTTAGAACCCATTAATTTGGAAGCTCAAGGACCTTTTAGACCCCATTTTAATGATCTCCTAGAACATGGATGTGGCACATTTATGCTTGATTTCCCTCTTTTTCTCGCATTTCCCCCGAAACCCTTAACATCTCTCAGGATCTAGGTTTCTTTTCTTGATTTTTGCACCCTCAGGTATAGGTTGACCTCGACTTGTACCTAGGGTTTTAAATTTTGATTGGCCCCCATGTTGGAAGTCTTATTTTGGAAAGTGAGATACTAAGAATGGGGATGAATCAGTTTTCTATAAAATTTTGTACTTTGAAACCAATTCAACACATTACCATAATCATAAACTTCAATACTAACATGCTAATCACATCCATGAAATGAAACACATAACACAAAGATTTTGTAACCCAGAAACCCTTGAAAGGTAAAACTGGGGTAGGGATGACACCCACAAGTCTTCACTACAGTAGCAATAAAGTGTGCATGTTAGGGCTACAAAGTTTTGATCACTTTTGATGATCTACCTTATGAACAGTCTACCCTGCTAAGAGCTTACAAACTTATACAATCTACCTTGATTAAAGGATTTAAAACTTACAACTAAGTAAGCACTCAGCTAAGAGATTAACAAAGGCTTGTTAGGACTACTCTATTAAGATATTTACCTTGATTTACTTGCTAGAATGTATCAGTACCTGATCCTTCAGTTTGTACTTCAAATGCTGATAACAAATCTCCTCTTTCCAATACTTATCTGATCTCAAAATCAAATATTGCTATGTTATGTCCTTCATTTCTCTGCTCGATCACTCTACTTGATCTCTGCATCTAACAATCAAAATACTACTTCCATCTGCATACATGAGATCTCCTAACTGTTACTACATTTTAGGGTTTTGATATTGAACCTTATATAAACAAATGATCAAGCTCATAGATCAAAATCAACAATCTAGATTCATTACTTATGTTTCTTAAGCATTCCTTTTTCTAATTGGTTACATCGCTTGCATAGGGATTAATGATTTAAATTATGATCTGTAATCAACTCCTTGATTCTCTCTACAATCATTAAATGATGCATAGAAGTTGGTGAAAATGGTTTACCTAGGTGTTTGTTCCATTACAAACACATATATCAAAATTGGTTTACTCGGCATATGAAGTCTCGGATGCTCGGTCAAAACTATTCTCCATATACTAGCACTCGGCACTGACTCTTCTATACAACTCGGCATATATACTACTCGGTAACTACTGAAGTACTCGACAACCTTTGACTTTCTTAGCAGTAACTACTGCTCGGTACATATACAAAATACAAGTCTATACATTACTCGGCCTTAATAGGATGGCTTGGTCGTAGTGATGACCAACAAACATTGCCTTGAAAATGACTAAGTGTTAAAGACACTAATAGACAACATGACTTTGAGATCAACACTCTAGGTCTAATGCAAGGTATCTTTCTTTCTCGCTCTCCTTTTTTGGCCTTCATGGATTTGAACTCCGAGTTGCTGTAAAAGGAGGTATTTTCCCTTCATTTGAGAAATGATCTAATCAAGGATAACCTTAAGGAAACCCCTCTCCCAAAAAGTATAAAATTGTGGCAAATCACATCTGTTTTGGGGGGAAAAATTTTAATAGTGATGGTGAATTATCTATCAAAATATGGATATTTGGTGGCAAATTTTTTAATAGTGTATAATTTTTATAAAAAAATGGCTACTACATATATTTTTTTAATAAAATTATTAATATTGATGGCAAATTATGTTTAAAAATATGTATTTTGGTTGGCGAATATTTTAATAACGGATACCATTTTTATAAAAATATGGTGAAACTATTTTCTAAATATTTGAATTAATTTATTTGTCATGGCGAATGTTTTTCAAAAATTTATAGTTGGTATGGCGATTGAATAATAGGAAATTTAAAGAATGACATGTGTGATGATTCTGGAGATTGTTTTCACTAAAGGAGTTATCGCACCCAATTCCCTCTTAAAGAAACCTTCCACTGTTCATCTCTCTTAATCTAATGGTTGTGATTTGATGTTGAAGTTGCATTGGGTCCCACTCCCATCACAATGACACACGACACACATCCGTCATCTATTGGATTTACAGCATATCAATGGCCAAAGGTGAATTTCAGGCCTATTGTTGGTCTTCATAATATTTATAGAAAACTCTTGGTAGAATCATGACACATGTTCAGTCCCACGTGTCATGATTCTGCTGAGAGTTTTCCATAAATATTATGAAAAACAACAATAGGCCTGAAAATTCACCTTTGGCTGTTGATATGTTGTAATCGAACAGACGTGTGACACTGTGAGTTGGTAATATTAGATAGAATTATTAATTAATGGCAATGAGTAGATGAGTCATGACATCAGTTAAAGTAATGTGAATTAATGATTTCTTTGATGGCGTCTTTCAATTTTCACTGACAGACATGTGTGACATCATATAACTAATAACTATTCAGTACCTTGATTGATTAATGCCTTAAAGTTAAGGCTTGAATGAAAACTTCATATCATATAAGGACATTGTTTTCTAACCATTCGATGATCTTAAATCAATGGTAAAGCTTCATTTCCTACCGCCATTTCATAGGTAACGTACTTTTCTTCTTGTTTATGCCGAGTGGGCATAGGTTTTAAGTTTTTTTTATATTAAAAAATTTTTATGTCCACCTGCATTGCGCGAGCCTTTCGGCCTTCATTATTTCCAAGATAGAAAATGTCTTATCATAAGTGTTGTTTCCAATTTCACCCAATGTGTCATTAAATATGAAAGATTTGGAGATTTTTTGGACATTTACCATTTATCTTGTGATTTAATTAGATCTTTAGGGGAATGATTTCCAATCAAGAGTTATAAATAGATCAATCTATGCTCGTTAATTTATGATTGTGAAAGCATATTTGTGAGAATAGTCTGCAAGTGCTAGGTTCTTTGTGAAAGCATATTTTTTAGAATAGTCTACGAATGGACACTCCAATTTGTTTCAGATGCCCTACCTTGGAGGACCAGAAGGCCTTTTTGGGCCTGGTCATAGGTCGAATCCTAGCATCTATTGCTACGGAGTTTGGAGCCTTCACCAAGGAGGCTATAAGGATGGTGCTTGGACGTGAATTTTTGGAGAGAGAGAATAGGTATAGAATCACCACTGACATTTCATCTCAGTTCTTGGCTTCTCTATTGGAACTGGGGGGAAAACGTGGATATGATTATGCTTCTGAGGAAAGTTTTCAAAGAAGAGTACCTTGGCGACGATGTGCATGTTGTTGTATTTTCTGAAATTAGAGTTGGAATTCCTTGGGCAAATGATTTGCCTAAAATACTACAACCAAGAGTAGTTGTTCCTAGGCAACCATTCCTACTTAACCTTGATGTTGAGCAGCTTAACCGTCATCGGAAGTGAGCAAAGATTGGGAGGGATTTCCTCTGGAAGTGGTACCTATTGGACAAACCCAGGGACTATCAGTGGCTAGATGAATTCTTCAAGATTCTCCTTTCTTCAGACTTCCACATAGAAGGAATGGAGCCTTGGTCGGATAGTCCCTAAGTCTACATAGTCTCTACTCTCTAGTCCCTCTACTGTGTCTCTCTCTGGTGGTAGTAGCTTACAAGGGTTTTTGAAATGATATAAATTGTAAATTGTAATCACGTATGTTGAAAAATATAATATGAAAATGTTTTAAGATATTCAAAGTGCTACTGATTTTCTTTTTTGTTTTGATTATAAGAATCGTTAATAGATATGGTCTTATATAATATAAAAAATTTGAGTTGCGCTTTTGTTTCATGTAATATTTTAATGTTTCCAAACTTTATCATTTAATGGTGACTGGTTCAAATTTCATGGATAAACTATTCTAAGTGAATATAGTTAATGATTAATATTCGTTACTGTGTATTAAATTATTAATATTTAAAATCGTGACAATCGTTGGATTCTGAGAGATGAATGGTTGGAGTTGTATTTCGGAAGTACTATTGGTTTCAAAAAGCTTTTCTAAAAAATCACTCCAGAAACATGACACGTTGACGTGTACTTCGATGAAAAGATTATGTGGTATGTTTTACAAAGATTACGTTACATGTATGTTTTAGAAAGTTTACGTTATGATTATTGTAATAAGTATAATTATATATCGTTACAATTTACATTTAACGAAAGCTTTTTAACATTACTCTTAGTAGCAGAGCTAAAAAGAACTGTTGAACCATCACTGAAGATTTTGAGACTATAATTTGTGAGAGCCTTAGAGTTAGCCATTCTAACTTCTATCTATCCAGATTTCAAAGTTTAATTTTGGGTAAGATATCTAGCCTGATGCATCCCAATTTTGTAATGTCAAAAATTTAGTTTAACTTGATTTTGAAATTACAATTTATAATTGGGGTTTTCTGTGATTTTGTTAGTAAATATCTATGTTGTTTCATTCTTCAGAAGAACAATGGGGAAAGCAAAAACTCAAGACCAAGGGCAAGTAGATGGGAAAACTTTAATAGACTATAGAAAACTAGTAGAAATCCTTGGTTTCACTGATGAGTATCATGATGTTTATGATCCTTTTATCGACGGTGAAAGGAGAATTATAGCAATTAAATATGCATTGTGCAGTAAGGCAACTAGGCCAAAGAGGCCTAATTTTATAAAATTTAACCCAGCGGTAGGTGGAAAAACCAATAAAGTTGTTTTGTGAGATGTTGGTTTGGGTTACATGCTGTTACCTGAAGTTTTCCCTTTCCCAGAAATTATCTTGATTTGTGCAGAAAATTATGATGAAGAAAGAAAAGTAATTGTGAAATAAAAATAATCAGGAAGAAATTTTATCAATAACCGAGAAAGAATTCCTCAGTTTGCTAGACCTAGGGTTTGAGCAACAAAACTGTAATGTCCATATTGACCTGGGATTGCTAGCAGAGCAATATCAAGTAGTCCCACCAAACGCAAAAGATTCATTTATAAAGGGTCTAATAATTGTAGACAAAAAGGCTTCATTGGGTGAGAACCATAAGCCTCCTTATGATTTTAACATTTTTGTGCCATGGGTTCAGGATACTATATCCTCGTTAGCATTCTAAATAGGACTATAAAACAATAGGGAAGTGGGTGCCAGCATTCTTTAATTCATTTGGGATATCCATTGTGTCAATGAACCAGTAAGATATAATTTTGTTGGACACATGGTTCAATCGATGCAAGAACAATTAGCATTGATTAAAAGGGGTAATTCTAAGACATTTAGGTTCACAACCTACTTGTGTTATCTTCTGCTAGCCAAGCATACTGCAATATTAATGAGCAACGGCAACAAGCTTGAAATTTAGAGGGGGACACCAACAGGTACTCCATTTCCAATATATAACTAGACACCTCAGATAAGAATGTATGATAACAGAAGTAATTACAGTAATTTTGTAGACTTCTTTTTGGCACCATTGTACAAAAAAATAACAAGCACTCCAATGCCTAGATTGTCTGCTTCATGTAGGGATTGCATCCAACTTGGAAGCACAATTCAATTGGCTAACTGGTACTTGATGGAAGAATACACTGTAATAAGGTTTTGTGGGTCAAAACTGCAACCCCAAAAACTTCCAATGCATGTGACAAATAGGGTGTTTGCAGTAGAATATGTAGTACAACTAGAGAGCACAAATAGACTCTTCACTGGCCAATTGAAGAAGAGCATATTCCCTTCCTTACCTTTCTCAATTGGAGGGTTAACATTTGAGAGAAAGGCATTCAAACTAGCCAAAAAAAAATTAGATATTTTTCAATTTGATTTAGAGTGGTATTGGAGGTATGATCCACTCAATGTCATTCAAGCAATGCTTTTTGCTAATAAGAACTCTGCAAACTTATTTCAACATGAAAGTAAGTCATTGCTAGAGAAGTTGAAAAACAAGCTAGATAGTTGGGATGACATTAGAAAAGAGTTGGAGAAAGTTTCTGGTGAGGAAAAAAAATTTGTTGAACAGTTGTCATCATAAATTATGACAACAATAAACTAGGGCATTGTATAGCCTAGAATGTCCTACAATTTCTACGAAAAATTTGCTCAGCCATCAAACAAAAAAATACCAAAGAGCTTAGCAGAAGCTTGTACGGATAGAAAATGGACAAGAACAAAAATGGATGATTTTTGGAGTATGAGAAAGGATCTTGGTGAACCAAAGATCAGTGAAGATCTGGATGAAATAGATGAGGATATAGAGTTTAGCAAATTGTGGAATTTGGAGCATCCTAACATGGCATACGACACTGAGGATGAATATCCAAACATTGAGGATGATAATCCACCAATTGCATTTACTCCAGGGAGTGGGAGTCAGAGTGGAACCAACAAGGAACGACATAAACTATATAGAAAAGGGGCAATCCTTGTTGAAAAAATGGGTTATAAAGGTGGTGGTTTGGGTCCCACAAGAGAAGTCGTCTGGAAATCAATTGAGACAGAAAAAAGTGTTTATGATCGTGGTGCAGGCCTTGGGCTTGCTAGTGTCACTGGTGCCAATGGGACTGGCCAACTTATACAACAAGTTCCCTCTCTAAAGAGGAAACTTTCTAGTACACAAAATCCCATAGAAGAAGATAGTGTCAAGAAGCAAAAGCTTTCTGGTTCTAGAACACTGACAACAATGACATTCGATCCTAAAGAACTATTTGCAACTTTAGGTTCAGCAAAACCCTCTAGAAATTTAAATCCTCAAAGAGCATTAGTTAGATCAACATGCATTGCAAGCTCTACCTTTGGATCACCTTTCAAACATCCAAATCCTTCTGCAACACCAAATTTTCATTTCAAGGATTTCTCTAATAAATTGTAGAAACAAGAACCAAGAATATAGAAATAAAGAAAACATTACAGACTTGTGCCCTTAATGCAGCTGTAGAGGAACAACCTGCATCCAATAGGGTTTTACCAACATATGACCCAAAAAGATACATGATGGAGTTCATGGTTGTTATTCCACCAAAAAAAGATGGAAACCCACCAGAGAGTCAGAAAGATCCATCTGAATTTCAAGTTAGCACTCTCAAAATGGATTTTTCCAAAGTTAAAAATGTGGACAAAATCAATGTGTCAAAGTCTACAAACCAAGTGGTCTACAGTGCACTGCTAAAGCTAGAAAGAGAGAAAACCAAGCTCGAGAAAAATATAGAAAAGTTATAGGTAGACATTGGCAATGAAAAAGCAAAGAGGAAAGCTTCAGAGAATAGTTTGAAAGAATTATAGAAAAAGATTAAAAAATCAACCTCTACATTAGCAGATACATAGCAAGAACATGCAGAGGTAGTAGTGAAGGAACATGAACAGGCAGAGGCAGAGCTGAAGGCACTGAGGGGAAAATTGGTAGAAATTAGTAAAAAAATAGAGGAAGAAAAAGTCAGTTCAAAAAAGTTAGTTAAAACTGTGGAGAGTAATGCTGCCTCCAACCGGGAATTGCAAAAGCAATTGGAGTCTCAGGTGGATAAAGAAAATCATTGGGAACACAAAGCAGTGGAAGAGAGATAGAATTTTGAAAAAATGGTAGAAGAACTAAAGAAATCCAATAATACAATTCAAACTTTAACAAATACTAGTAATAATTTAGTGAAGATTGCAAAAGAACACATTTGGGGCCAAATATTGGTGATGTCTAATAGCTTGTATGAGTGGTTTGAAATGCTTCAAAGTATGAGAGTATGCTATTTGAAGCTCCATAAGAACATTGAGTAGAACATGGATGTTTTTAAGAAAGAAAAGGAAGCAAAAGATATTATGCAACAACTCTATAGTAAGAGTGATAGTTATCTATCAAACAAGGGAATTAGCAACTGCCTTGATGCCTCAGTAAAGGTATCAAGTATCATTCAAAAATGTGAGAAGCTAAGGGAAGCACAGGAATTGGATGACAAAGCTAAGCAAAAGATCACAAAGATGGAACAAAGGAAAGCAAACATGGAAAGTCTTGGTTTGCCTAAGGGATTTGACACAAATAACTTCATTGGAAGAGAAAATTACAAAATAAGGTTGTAGGACAAAATAAATACTAATTTACGCTTTCTTCCTATAGACATATCTCCAGATACATTCGTGGATTTCATGAAACCGGTGAGAACTTTGAATGGAGTTTTTAGAAGCAACAGTGATGTCAAGTCACACTTCCAAATATGAATTGCTAACGAAGTTGCAAGAGTGTAACTATACAATGAACCAAATTGTTCTGCCATCAGAGGATGTTTGGACTGGCCTACAAATATTTCTCTGAATTTTGAACTACTGTAAATTGTAATATATTGCAAATGAATACAAAGCAAATTGTGCTCTATCTAATTTTCATGTTTTCCAATTCAATGTATGTTGAGTTACTCTATTTTATTCAATTATTCTTAGTTGATTTACTCTGTTATATGCTATTGGAATACAAAATTTAATTCAAGAATTTCAAATTCAAATATGAATGATCATTGATGATACAATACAAAGTTACAAACTACACTCTACAGTAATAATACTCTTTGTTCTCAAATTTTAATGATGAAACATAATGCATTCTTTCTTTTCTAAAATGAACATTGAATGATAGGATATAGTAATTAATAAGTTCAAAAAATACCTATTGATTGCTATTGCTAATTTAGCAGAAATTTCCTAAATTTTCCAACTCATCTCTGCATCATCATCATCATCCAATTCTGGTATTCCACTTTCTTCATTGTTCTCTTCATTTTCGTTTGTGCCTTCTTCACTCTGACCTCTGCTTCTATGACTCCCGTCGCCACCTATACTTGTCCCACTTGGAGTTTCTGTCAAAGATTGGTTAATGGTGTTGCCCAACCCTCTTCTTTTGCATCTTTTCTTCCAGATTTCCATTACTTTTTGATAAGGAAAAGCATTGACATCATACCTATATGTGTAGACCCTCAAGCATGTTTCCAAATTCTTGTCTAGTTTGTTTCTTAGCTTTGATTTTAGGAAGCCCAAAGCACTGAAAACTCTCTCATCCTCCACTTAACCCAATATCATGGTCTGACATAGATCAGCAAGCTTGAAGAACTTTGAAATTTCTTCACACAAAATTGTGCTCTGTTTTAGTTCTATCCAAAGCCTTGTTGTCGAGCCCTCTTCATGTGGGTTATGCATTAATTGATATTGATGCCTCATAGTCTTTGCAAAAGTGCCTGATTGCTATCTAGAAGACCCTCATCTAAAATTTCATTGATAGTCACTCTATTGAATTCTACAGATTTGCAAAATTCCTTTATCAAAGTCATCAGCCTATTACGATAATCCTCCTTAGAGTTTAAGGTCCAATATTGAGGAAACACAATTGCCATGGCCTCAAGTAGTTGTTCATATGGGAATCGGGATCTTATTTCAGAGGAAACTGTATAGGCTATGGCCCTTGCATTACCTTCTATAGACTAGATGATCTTGGTAAACTCTTCCCTTGTAACTCTTGTAGCTTGCTTCTTTGGCGCACTGTAGCACATTGGTATCTGAAATCCTCTTATACAAACACATAAATCCCCATTTTCAATGATCTTTAAATAATTATCAGGATTGTCCAAATCTTTTAGTTTCTACCAGTGATTAAATATTTCATTAGATAAATTTAGGTCATTTTGATAGAGACTATCGAAGGCTTGGCATGACATTTTACGCAAGTGATCATATTCTGCAATATACATGGCTCTTTGCTAGGCTTTTTTCATCATGAACGTCATTTCTTCTAACATGGGAAGAAGAGATGCTAAAGTCAAAAGTGTCTCTATATTGCTTAACCTCCGAAGCAGGTTGCCACATCTCTGATTTTCTACATTGTCCCGATTTTGTACATCAATCCAATAAAAGATTGATATTCAAAAAAAACTCGATGCGTTGGTCCATCCAAAGAGATCCATCTGGTATCAACATCTTTCAAAAGCTTGTTTCCATTGGTAATTCCATCAGCAAAGTGTTGAAATTCCCTAAAAAATTTGGGACTTCAACAAAAATATGAGTACAACTCTCTTACTAAATCTTCAACCTTGTTTACTAAAGGAAACTTCTTCACAACTCTAAAAGAAAGATTCATCCTGTGGGCCATACAGTGAATGCCAACAATGTATGGCGAACAAGAAGCCTATATCTTTGTGCAAAGACCATTCCTTTGACCTTGCATTACTGAAGCTCCATCCACTCCAACACAGATCAACTTCTTTGCTATTGTCAATTCATCCATACCTCCATATTCAATTAATTGGCTCTTTTCTAATTGAAATAAAGTTTCTGATATCGCATTGTCCCTCAATTTTGCAATAGTTAGTAGATGTGGTTGACGTACATTATTATGTATAGTATAAACATGCATGCATACCCACGGTGTATTATCTATTGTCATAACTTCATCTAAGTACAATGCAATAAAGGTTGACTCTTTTATTTTTCTCTGTACATCCTCTATTTCAACCTGGGCAATACAACTTGCCAATTCCCATCCACTGTTTATTGACCAATGAGTGACAAGATAGTTAGGAACTTTCAAAAAGTGTAACAAACCACTCATTTTTGGATAGTTTGTCATTGGACGCCCTCTGCTCAAAATATGGAAAACATTACTTAATTGAACAAATTTTCCGTGATCTTCTACTTCACTTTCTTTTGAAAAAATAGCATTAATAGAACCTTGAACTTCACTAGGCTTCATCTTAAATTTCTAAAACAAATAATATTCCTCAGCATTCCTTTTATGTTGACATTGCTCCTTTGTTTTATATCTTACCACTTGTATTTCCTTTCCATCAATAGTTGAGGTTTCATAAACCTTACCAACATGTTTCTCTATGGTGTCTAGTTTAAGCTACAACCACTTTTCCTTTTTATACTTCCAACTACAAATCGTACATCTGTATTCTACTGGTGGCTCACCTATAATTGGATTGTCCACAAGTTCAATGAATGGATACTTTTTTTCCCAATCAAATTTAAATCTCCTCGACATCTCCCATTGATGATCAATTTTTTCTTTTGATTTTCCTCTCCCTTTAGTTTTACTATTAACTGAACCATCATCATCACCGAAGTTGATCGCTTCATCCTAGTACTAGTTGTTGACTTGAAATTCTTCTTCAAGGTCATCTTCATCAAAGATATTAGGTTCTGCAACTTCGTCACTAGATTTATAGGCTCCCCAATTTGTTCATTAGACTCTTGTGTAGGTTAAGAACCTTGAAATTGTATAGGTTCCTCTGATGATGTACCTTCCTCACTTTGACCAACACTATTGTGTCTACCCATGCCAAAAGTATGGAGATATATTAATGCATTTCGTTGGTCTCGGGCTCTCTTGGACATCTCCACCTGCAATAGTCCTCTTCCTATTTAACTTTGACTATGACATCTCCAACAAATTAAGGCTACAAATAAAATTTTACTTGAATAAATTATAAGATACTACGGACTGGTAGTCATTTGCTACCAATCGCAAATGCAATTGTGAGCTCAGAATCAACTAAATCTCTTGAAGTCTCTAGCATGTTTCAATAATGAAACTCATATCTCTTAAATAGACAACTACAAGTAAACCATTTTCATATCAGCCATCAGATTTTGCCTCATAATCTCCATCATCCATTTTGACAAAGGGGTCGATAATTGCTTATGATAACAACTAATATCTGGCGAACCTACGTATTTTCAAATAATTGACTGGGCGAATAGGGTGGAAATTTGGGACACAATTATGTATGATGCATCGTGAATTGGGTCCTAGTGTAAATAATTTTTTTACTTGGGACAATGGGCCTTTGGCGAATGTTGATCCTCGATGAAGACACCCAATTTAATCTGTGGTGAATAAGAATGAAATAGAAATAGAAATATGGGTGAAGAACCTGACTACCGTACTGAAATTATGTAAAAATAGTGGCAAACAATCCAACCACTATATGAGCATTTTATAAAATCTGGGTGAACCGGTCAACCACTATACGAGAATTTTATTCGCCAAATTCTATCTGCCAATCGGGACATATTCACCAATTGGCGAATAATCGCCACTAAAAAAATCCCTGGATCCAATACATGAACATTCAATCCATAATATATGCAATCACAAAACACTCAAGCCATCAATTACAAGATATTAAGTTCAAGGTACATTCAAGGAGTTCAAGCAAAGAAAGAAAGGATTCATTGAATATATTCATTTCATTTAATCAAGCAAGCATTTCCTTCCATAGATCCAACTTCTTTCTTCAAGGAGATAGTGGAGTTGGTCATCAAGAGAGGAGATATACATTCATCATTACACAATCATTCAATCATTCAAGAATACTTACATCCATGGTCTATGATTTGGTACTTGTAGATCTATTGCATTGGTGAAGACATCCTATATTCTACATCAACATACACACAAACATTCATACATCTTTGTGGATAGTAGAATTGAATCCATCCATAAAGGTTTGACAAGCAAGGTGGATATTTATATTTTTCTTATTTTTACATGCATTTATTTTAGTTCAAGATTAATTCCTAAATGGAGGCTTGACCAAGGCAAGCCCCTTCCCCTAACAAATTTCCATTTTTCTCATGTAGGAGCAAATTTGTAGGGTTTTCAGATTTTTGGGATCGAAATTGGTAAATCTAGGGTTATAGTTTCTATCGGACATTTAAATCTCATAGTTTTGGATAGTGTAGGTATAGGTCAACCCCAACCTCTACCCAAGAAATTGACTTGTTCTTGGAGCCTTCAAAATTTATTTTACTTTTTTCTTTTCTTTTATCACTTTCTTGCATATTATGCATCTAAGATAGGATAGATTACTTAGGTAGGTATATACTTGATTAGGTTGTGTTTTCATCATATAGCATGTGCTTTCCTAATTTTTTATAAATGATGTACACATGACTACATCTTATTTATACCAGATTTATTATGCATTCACATATAGTATTGTATCAAATACGTATCCACCTATTGTTGTCATTATGTAAATCAATCATGCATATAGAAATCTATTGATTTGTTAATTTGTTTTACTAGCCTTTAGTCTCCTAATATTAGTTATTTTTCATATCCAAATCTTACAATCTCCAACACAAGAGTATTAGATCCCAACAATAAAATTAGGATTAATAAATAAATTCAATATATTCTCAATGTTTAAAACATTTCAAATGGAGCTATGAGAACTATTTATTTAGGATATATCCAATACCTTTGAGTTCTCATTAATGTTCATAAACCAATGATAGATTATATCTTTTAATAGTTGATTTTATTTTTCATATATTAAAGAGAGGAGATGGATCCCTTACCCTTTCACATGAATATTTTTTCAAAAAATGTGAACAATTTATCTCCCTCCATGAATATTACCTTCAAAGGATAATATACATATATTCTACACATTACATATTATATTAGACAAAGATAAGTCAGCTAATAAAGCCAAAAATAAACTTTCATAATTTGAATCCTCTCTATCTATGGTGGCTTAGATGATCTCAACCTCTACTTTCCCATGGTCCACCATATTTTACTCTATCATAGCATTGGAACAACCTCAATACTATAATTTTAGAGAAAATAAACATGGAAGAATCTCAAAATCCAACCAAAAAATTAAATTTAATAATGTCTATAACAACAATAATACACCACTCAATCTTGCATTCTACTCATGTTAAACATGCTAAAGGGAATTGATTGGAGATCAGTCATCTTAAGGATTAATCCCAAGGTAGAAGGTGAGATGGTATTACCTCATGAGATGGATATGTAGCCCCCTTATGAATATCTCATATATTGTATAGCTCATAGAACCTTTCATGTTGTCTCCAATATTTAATTCTTCCAGATCATATACACTATATAGTTACAAAGCATATCAGTAACTTATCACTTTCTCTATAGAAACCATAACAAAGTAAAATATGCTAGTGCAACAACAAAAGAACATGTCTAGCTTGGAATATTCTTCAATTTCAAAGGCTTGGACTTGCGACTCTAAACATAGTGGAAGACTACCATAGATTTGCATTCAAAGTGGTGATTATAAATCCCAAATAAGTTCTAAGACAAAGTCCACCACCTCTACCTCATTGTAGTCCCATTTGAAAGTTTTTTTTGAGATGATGATCCTAATATCATCCAAAAAATCTCTCACTACTACATTTGGGGCCAAATTTCGACAGAAGTTTCCAACAGGTAATTTTTTATTACGAATTTGGTGTTTTTTTTTTGTAATAGGCCCCGATGGTGTCAGTATTCCGATGGGTGTCTAATTGACCATCAGAATTCTAATAGATTCAGGGTATAGATGAAAAAAAAAAGTGAAACGGCCTCATCATTTTTATTTTTATTGGATAGAGAAGGAGCGGGAGAAAAGGAGCGAAAGCTTAGCGTAAGAGAAGGTATGTGATTTCTTCATCTTTCGAGCCTCTGGCATCATATTCGAATGCATTGCACTTTATTTGATCATGATTGCTCTCTAAAATGACCGCATTCTACTGGTGTCATGCCCTAGCCAGTGCTTTATCTCTATTATTTGATGTTATTGGTGCTTGCTCAAGGATATTGATTCACTATTTTCAAATGTTTGGATTCACATTTGTTGATATTACTAGCATGTTTAATGACACCATTGTATATTGTTGTCACTGAAATGACTACATTCTACTGGTGTCATGCCCTAGCCCATGCTTTAACTCCATTATTTGATGTTATTGGTGCTTGTGCTCAAGATATCAATTTTTCTGAAATGTTGATTGTGGTTATCAAATTGACAACCCGTGAGCTTCTAGCTAGGCACCATTTGTATTGATAGCTTAGGGCATCAAATGTATTGTATCATTGATAATTGAGACTTTGTTAAAAGGAAATAGGACAAAGAATGATTTTGATTTAGTTTCTCTATTTTGATCCTATTAGTAAATAGATTTTGTCTTTGTATTTGTCCTTTAATAACTATCACTCTATCACCCTTTCAAAGACAAACCCCTACTAACAGTTGGGTAAGTGTTGAATATAAGTCACTTCCCTCTGAATTTTAAATCTAGGTACAGCTCCCTAAATAGATTTTTATTGAATTTCTCTAACTAAATTTCTCAAATTAGCTTTTAACCTGAAAGCTTTAAAGGCCACTATGTTGTTCTTCAAATGACTAGCACTTTTACAACCTTTTTCTAAGAAAAACCAAATATACAAAAATAGAAAATCACAGTTTTCTATTTTCAATACCAATTTGAGATAGTATGATAATAAAATGGATCAAAGAAAATATGAATTGGATTATAATCAATGATATCCTCAAGATACTGACAAAGATCTATTGCAAAAACAAGGAATGAATAGAGATATCATCACAGGATATAAATTCACTCATTTCAAATTACACAGATCTGAAACCAAAATATGATTGATATATTAACTATTCTTGCGACACAGACAAAAACATGAGAAACAAACTAAGTCCTTTTACAACATACTTGATATATCAGAAGATGTCTTTTAATTGAAAGAAACTTTTAAAAGAAAAATACCAATTTTCCTCCAAAATTTTCTAACCCTTTCTACTACACTACTAAACTACTTATAGTTTTGCAAAGTCGACAGGTCTCTCAAAAAACCTAACCTCTCAGTTAGAACAGTTTACGAGTAACCAAAATAAAAGAGGACACATGGCCCTCAGAGTTTCCAAATAGTTAAAACATAACTAAATTTCAAGATCAGCCTCCTTATTGATAGCACATTCCTCATCTCCCACGAGATTCCCTCCTTCAGCTACGGCAGATTTTGTCACCTCCAAATTTTTGTGTGCCTGAAGCAATTCTTTCACAAGTTGCATATGGGGAACTTTCAAGCTCACTATCCTTGTCATCATCGCTTCTTTTTCCACCTAGATTTCTTGACCTTCTTGATCATTGAAGGGAATTGATCCACACCAAGATACAACATTGATTCAATCCTGGCTACCTGTGTAAGATCTGTAGGTTTAGGGTTGGCCTTCTCTTTGATCTTCTTCATAGTATTCTTGAACACTGCCAGGGCTATTTTTTGATCTTGTTCCCCATGGTTAACTGTGTAGGAATGAGCAAAGTTAATCACTTTAAGCTCAGTCATCATTGCTTTCTACAACTGCCTGATCTCATTTCACTATCTTTATTTTTAGAGATAGTACTCCTGATGGTACTGAGACACTAACTTACATTCTTTCTGAGAATGAAGAAAGTGGCTTCATCATGTGACTTAATAGCCTTTTCTATACAAAACTTTATATATCCATATTTTTCTATCCCTAAGAACTTAGACATGGCTCTAAACCATTTCTCCTCTTTTATCTCCCACACTTGTCTCTATGTTTGTAATTCACCTATCAAGATTTATGTATCATGTAAAACCTCCTGACCATCCTTGAGGTACTTAAGACCACTTTTGATAATTTCACTGATCCATTCATCTATAGAAGTCACCAGGGCTCAGCCTCTCTGCACTTGGTTCAAGAAATTTTTACTCTCAGCAGATTCTGGGTCAAAAATCTGAGACTGGACTAATGGAGTAGCATCAAAACTATTGAAGGTATTGATAAACTGTGATAAAGTCACAATTGTCTACTTCAATTCTTTTTTCTCCTTTCCATCTTGCTAGGCTGAATTCAGCATATGTTGCGCTATTTCTTTGAATAGATTATTCTTGCCAGCACGATCCATGGTACCCAATTCCACCTTGGTGATTTCAAAGTCTTCTGCCCTAACTTCTTGTTCACCCTCTCTAGGTTTGTAAGTCACTACCTCAGCTGTCCATTTTCTAGTTTTCACATCTATGAACATTCAGGCTGTACTTTTCACCTTTTTAGTTTTGGGAGTCTTCTTAACATATTTTCTCACTATATCTTAAACGGGAATAGATACAGGAATTAGATTGCATTTTTTACTTATTATGGATATCGGCCATGGGGGTGTGACTCCAAAACCTATGGATTGCTCAGGTGTCTTTGTTGGTGTACCAATTACCTCCAGTGTGGCATCATCTAATTCAAAAAGATTCTTCTCTACTTGTTCATTTTTAGATATGTGAAAACTCATGTCTTATATCTTGTCCTCATCCAAATTGATCATTAGGGTTTCTTCCTGAGCCATGTTTTTCTTAGTCTTTAACTTGGTCCTAGACCTTGTAATCCTCTGTGAAGGAACAGCTAGGGGAGATTCAGCTATAGCTTTCTTCTTTGTGTTTCTGGCTTGTGACTTCTCAATAGATCCTACATTTTCAATTTGGGTAGATAAATTAGAAATAGAAATAGGAGAATGTAAAGAAGTACATGCAACTTCTTTTTTTTCTATTCTAGGTTCTTTCTGCTTCCTTCTTCTTTGCAGCCACTCATTATTCAACTGGATAACACATAGAGTTTCTTTCTCAATATTATCTTCTTCATCCTTGGACCAGTCTATAACAAGATCACTTTTCTCAACTGGTTTCTTGTAGCTAGGCTCAATCAAATTTGATCCATCATCGGTTACTCCATCTATGCTAATCTATAGTCTCATGGACTGGATTTGAGAAACACAGAACCTACTATGTGCTCTTTCTTCTACTTGTGATTCATCACAGCAATCCTCCTAGTAATCTTCTAAGTGAGGTATAGGAAACATGTGCGATCTAAGCCCTAGATTGCCACTAGAATGGTTCTTATTATCAAATCTCACCCTTTTAGTATAGTACTTGAAGTCAAAATGACATATGTCACACCCAATACTGACAGCGTCAGCCATGGTTTTACACAAAAATCTACCCAGTATCATAGTGAAAGCTTTATCCCACTCTTCTTCAGGAAGAAACCTTTTCAAAAGTATGGCAAGTTGTCAGCAAATCTCAGCTAATATGAAACAATCAAAAGTATATCCAGGTAACCTCAACGGTTGGTCTTCAAAACCCCCAACCCTGATATATGTAAACCTAGGAAATTGAATATAATAGCTCTCGTACTTAGTTACCAATCCTTGGGCTTCCAAACTAGTCCTTTTATCAATCATGCCAGCCAACTCAAAACACAATTTACCCATGAATGTGCCGTGCACTCTCCTATAGTTTTCAACAACTTTATCCTTCCATAGAACCAGATAATATTCATATAAACACATATCTGCAACCCAAGATTCATGTGGCAATCCAGGCCATTGTCTACTACATGCTAAACAATACATGAGATAGGAAGACATGAAGAAGCCGCTACCAGTCAATTTGGAAGTATTGAGTTGTTCTCTTAGGGAACTAGCAATTAATTCAGCCCAATCTAGGAGTTGGATTCCTTCTAGAATTATTTGGACATAGAAGTACATCCAATCAAAAAAAAGATAGGCCACTTCAGACCCGCCTCTTACCCTATGTAGCATCACCATCAGGTCACTAATGTAAGGACAAACATGGGTTCTATTAAATTTCTTGGGAAAATGTGAACCCCCTCTTTGCGGGTTTAACAACCAGCTCTTAGCTATAGAAGTAGGATTGGCGTTCTTGTTCTCATTGAATTTGACAATAGACTACGTGGGAGAAAAAGAAAAGAATGCCCTTTCTGGGATTTGCAGTCCTTGTGCAACTAATTCCCTATTCATAGTCATTAGGACACTACCATCTTTCTTTTTAATTGACTCAGTTCGCGCATCATAACTTTGTATGCATTCAAAAATTGCTCTGGACAAACAATAGTAGGGGGAAAAGTCACTACAGAACACAAACCACTGTGCAGGATTTCCAGAGCTAGGGTACCCTCTAAAGAATTCAAAAGATAGGAAGGCAAGTCTTCAATATCATAGTCTTCTAGGTCAATGTTTGATACTATAGGACCATCACAGACTAAGCTTGTAGTATTCCCAAACATATGAAAAATTGACTTCATACTATAGAAATTAATCTTCTATTCATGCTACAGACTATGAATTTTAAAAATATCACAGGAGTAACAGCCAAACTCACCTCGTTTCTACAGATAAACTTGATCATAAGAGCTCCCAAATTCTACCTCCATGCACCAGCTTTTTAAAATACTTAGGCATTTGAAGAAAAAGAAAGGGTATAACTTAAATAGAACCACAAGAGCACCTGAATTAATTGAAAATATTTCACAATAAATGTCGCATGAATTTGATTTGACATTTTATACATGCAACCATAATTATCACTTTAAACAAATCCTGAGGTCATTAATTATAATGATTATTCTGGAACTCTAGGGCGTACTTAACAAACTGAGACCATAATTAGCATTTAATGTCATTCCCTTGTGGGTCCCACTTCTTAGGTGTCATCAGATTCCCTTTTCTTCTGTGACCTCATCAGATTCCTCCAAACAAGAAAGAACATAGTTCATGGGAGTTCAATGTTGTTCCAATGTGTTCAAGACTGTTCAACATTTACAAACCTTTGACTTAACTCAATTGAAAATTCACATGTCTGAGAACATCACGAATAAAGGACCGTTTTGCTTCAATCTACTTCAGTGCCGGTGGCAAGAAGAATTCCTTCTTTATCAACCTATCATGTTTTCAAAAAAGATGAAAATTATGTGAACATCATTGAACGAGTATGAACACCATTCAAGGTTGTTCACAGGTGTTCAAGAGTGTTCAAGAAAAACAAGGCTCACAAAATTCCCAATGACTAAAGGCACAAGCAGGATTACAAAAATGATTAACGAACGTGATGCACATTTTATGGAGGAAACTTTTGATAAAAGGATGAGGTTTAAACACAAAACCATAATCAAAGAATATAAGGGACTAGACTCAAACTGGGACTAACAAATCCCTAAGTGGCTTACAACCCTAGAGAAGTATATGCAGATTTACGAATGCAATTGCAGGATACATAGTAGCTGATAATTCACAAGAAATCCATGTATCCAATTTGAATATAAATTAATACAAATAAATAGGGTCCTCCAATGGCCCAATCATCCAGACCGTGACAGTCCCCTCAACCAGTGACCCTTCAAAACTGGGTTATCATGCAATCAGTGAGTGAACCTTCATTCTCCTAGTTTTCCCTACATCCAAACCTATTGGAAATACACAATACAATGATAATAAGTCTTTCACAATCCCCCTTCCCTCAAGGAGCAGTATCAACCATCCCTTCCACATAGCATTTCACTATTTTATGAGTGGATTGTTCAGGAACAGTTAACATTAAACAAGGAGTAAACTCCTCAACACATATTGGAAACCATTGAATTCAATAATAAATGAAACCTAACATAAACACTATTCCTTCCATAGTTGTAGGATACATAGCAGTCGATAATTCACAAGAAATCCATTCATCAAATTTTTATAAGGATATCCTACTAATCAATAGGAATTTTCTTGAGATGACCAGTGATTATGCATTTTCATGGTAGTGTGCTAGTTCAAAAGGATAATATAAATCTGAAACAATTTTTTTTTATTTTCTCAAACTATAAATGTGGTTAAAGGGAAAATATTATGTGGAAAACTCACAAACCAAACTAGCAAATGATTGTACATCAAATTATTCCTATATTAATTCAAGTATTGATATGCTTCAGCTACTTGGTCTTTGAGCTTCATCTAGAGGAATGTGTAGCTTTAAGATAGAGTTACTTCTTGGGGCTTACAATAGGGTGGAATATGGTCAAGATTTGTTTAGGTTGTATCTTTGTTACCCATTGTTAGGTTCGTATGGTTCATGGTTTGAAACTATTATGGTTGTGTAAGGGATTTGTAGATGCTTTTTCTAACATAATTATTGGACACCATGATTGGAACAACTGGTTATTGGCTATTGTACACATGAATCATAACTATCAATGGTTCTTTGTGTTCAAGAATTCGTTGATCAATCTTTGAGATTTATTGTCCCAGCTTTAAAAGAGTGATAAAAGATATAGTGAGTGCTATCTTTTCCAAGTGTTTTGTGGGTGTCATTATCTTCTATGAGTAATGCTAGAACCAAATTATGTTCTTTGCCTCTAGTAAATATTACAGACACAATCATCTTCTTGGTGAAGGGTTGCTTCCATCCCCATGAGGCACTATTGCATGGTTTCCATTCCCTTGTAGTATAGTAAACCTAATTTAATACAAGTGTGCACTATTTTGGGATCCATAATTTATGGCCCCTACACTATGGTTGTTAGCCTAAGACAGGCCTACCTTTGCATATAATAAGAGACCAACATGAAACGAACATCCAGAAGTTAGGGGGTTGTTCCCTGTCCATAATTTATTATTTAAGTGCTAAGTGATGATGGGTATATCATTTAATTCATACCTAGTGTGTCTCTTTCTTTTTCTCCACATTTCACATTAGGAGTATATGCTATAAAATACTAATGAAATCAACTATTGGTCAAATCTAATCAAAATTACAATATAAAGATTAAAATAAATCTTGAAGAAATATGGGAACCATTTTTTAAAGATATTGTACAAATGAAGAGAATACTCCCAAGAGGAAATGTTTCAATGTGGAACAATTGAAGGACAATATTTTACTTTTATATGCACATCTGCAATTTTTTTGATATTTTACTTTTATATGCACATCTGCATTTCACTGTTGTATGAGTGGATTGTGCAAGAACAGTTAACATTAAACAAGGAGCAAACTCCTCAACACATCTTGGAAACCATTGAATTCAATAATAAATGAAACCTAACACCAACACTATTCCTTCCATTCACTTCTACCAAGAATAAAGCATTTAATCCATTCAACATTACATATAATCATTAGACAGTTACATTTCCTAACTGTGTAGAGGAACAGTCACGACCAAAATGATCAAAACTACTTTCACCATTGCACAAGCTATTCAAAACTTCAAGTAAAATGAGCAATATGCTATATCAAATCATTCATATTCATAGTAACCATTCAAAGGATCATTTTGTCAATGAACCCTCTGACTGTACCCCTGCGGTAGAGAAAGGAAACCTCAAAATAGAGAAAGGAAACTTAGTAAAACCAGTCTATGCCACTGTTTGTGAGGGAAACTTAGTCATGACATCAAGTATCATCTCATCATGGTCTATTCACCATGTTTCAACACCCCATTCACTCTGATCTATTCAACTTACACCATTCTTCTTCTCCAGGACTCAAAGCCTTGAAATAGTATATGTGGTAAAAATTCATGAAATACTAAAGAAGACCTGCTATTTGTCAGACAAATCTTCATTTTCCCCCACAATTCATTAGTTAAATTTTTCAATTTCATGTATTTTTTCTCCTATTTATCAGGTGCATGAGTTGAAGGTTGAATGTAAGAGTCTTATAATGTTGTGTTACCTTTGGATCTCGAGTTTATGATACTCCTATGATGATCTTTATCAACAAGTATTTTATTCTATTGGGGTAAGTGCACAAAAATGAGGGACCAAAAAGATGCCACTTTTTTTTTTGGCCCCCCACTACTACATTTGGGGCCAAATTTCAACAGAGGTTTCCGACAGGTAACTTTTTCTTATGAATTTGGTGTTTTTTTTTTTTGTAATAGGTCCTGATGATGTTGGTATTCTGATGGGTGTTTAATTAACCATCAAAATTCTGACAGATTCGGGGTATACATTCAAAAAAAAGTGAAATAGCCTCATCATTTTTATTTCGATTGGAGAACAGGAGAAAAGGAGCGACAACTGAGCATGGGAGAAGGTATGTGATTTCTTCATCTTTCAAGCCTCTGGCATCATATTTGAATGCATTTCATTTTATTGTTGAGGGAGTTGCTCTCTGAAATGACTGCATTCTACTGGTGTCATGCCCTAGCCAATGCTTTATCTCTATTATTTGATGTTATTGGTGCTTGTGCTCAAGGATATCGATTCACTGTATTCAAATGTTTGGATTCACATTTGTTGATATTACTAGCATATGTGTTTAATGACGCCATTGTATATTGTTGTCACTAAAATGATCGCATTCTACTAGTGTCGTGCCCTAGCCCATGCTTTAACTCCATTATTTGATGTTATTGGTGCTTGTGCTCAAGGATATCCATTTTTTTGAAATGTTGACTGTGGTTATCAAATGGACAGCCCATGAGCTTCTAGCTAGGTGCCATTTGTATTGAGAGCTTGGGGCATCAAATGTATTGTATCATTGATAGTTGAGACTTTGTTAAAAGGAAATAGGACAAAGAACGATTTTTATTTAGTTTCTCTATTTTGATCCCTAAGTGGCTTACAACCCTAGAGAAGTATATGCAGATTTACGGATCCAATTGCAAGATACATAGCAGCCAATAATTCACAAGAAATCCATGCATCCAATTTGACTAGCAATTAATATAAAGAACTAGGGTCCTCCAATGGCCCAATCATCCGAACCTTGACTATCCCCTCAACCAATGACCCTTCAAAATTGGGTTATCATGCAATCAGTGAGTGATCCTTTATTCTCTTGGTCTTCCCTACATCCAAACATATTGGAAATACACAATACAATGATAAAAAGTCTTTCACAATCCCCCTTCCCCCAAGGAACACTATCAACCATCCCTTCCACATAGCATTTCATTGTTTTATGAGTGGATTATGCAGGAACAATTAACATTAAACAAGGAGCAAACTCCTCAACACATCTTGGAAACCATTGAATTCAATAATAAATGAAACCTAACACCAACACTATTCCTCTCAACTTCCCCAACCACTCCTAATCGGTTAGAGGGATATTTCTAGAATCTCCACTATTCCTATCCTTACCAACAATTCTTAAACATACTTTATCTGATATGATGATAACATGGTAAACTAAACCAATGGCATGTTCTTTGTGTGGTACAAGGAAGATTTGGCTATCAAGTCTTCCTTCGTGCAAGCTGAGCGCGAGAGAAGGTATGTGATTTCTTCATCTTTGATTGGTATCTTTGATGGGCAATGTCTTTCAAGCCTCTGGCATCATATTCAAATGCATTTTATTTTATTGTTGAGGAATTTGCTCTCTGAAATGACCGCATTCTACTGGTGTCATGCCCTAGCCAATGCTTTATCTCTATTATTTGATGTTATTGGTGCTTGTGCTCGAGGATATCGATTCACTGTATTCAAATGTTTGGATTCACATTTGTTGATATTACTGGCATATGTGTTTAATGATGCCATTGTATATTGTTGTCACTAAAATGACCACATTCTACTAGTGTCATGCCCTAGCCCATGCTTTAACTCCATTATTTGATGTTATTGGTGCTTGTACTCAAGGATATCCATTTTTTTGAAATGTTGACTGTGGTTATCAAATGGATAGCCCGTGAGCTTCTAGCTAGGAACCATTTGTATTGATAGCTTAGGGCATCAAATGTATTGTATCATTGATAGTTGAGACTTTGTTAAAAGGAAATAGGACAAAGAACGATTTTTATTTAGTTTCTCTATTTTGATCCCTAAGTGGCTTACAACCCTAGAGAAGTATATGCAAATTTATGAATCCAGTTGCAGGATACATAGCAGCCAATAATTCACAAGAAATCCATGCATCCAATTTGACTAGCAATTAATATAAAGAACTAGGGTCCTCCAATGGCCCAATCATCTAGACCTTGACTGTCCCCTCAACTAGTGACCCTTCAAAACTGGGTTATCATGCAATCAGTGAGTGATCCTTCATTCTCTTGGTCTACCTTGCATCCAAACATATTGGAAATACACAATACAATGATAAAAAGTCTTTCACAATCCCCCTTCCCCCAAGGAACACTATCAACCATCCCTTCCACATAGCATTTCACTGTTTTATGAGTGGATTATGCAGGAACAATTAACATTAAACAAGGAGAAAACTCCTCAACACATCTTGGAAACCATTGAATTCAATAATAAATGAAACCTAACACCAACACTATTCCTCTCAACTTCCCCAACCACTCCTAATCGGTTAGAGGGATATTTCTAGAATCTCCACTATTCCTATCCTTACCAACAATTCTTAAACATACTTTATCTGATATGACAATAACATGGTAAACGAAACCAATGGCATGTTCTTCATGTGGTACAAGGAAGATTTGGCTATCAAGTCTTCCTTCGTGCAAGCTGAGCACGAGAGAAGGTATGTGATTTCTTCATCTTTGATTGGTATCTTTGACGGGCAATGTCTTTCGAGCCTCTGGCATCATATTGGACCATAAATTTCAAATGCATTGCATTTTATTTGATCATGAATGCTCACTGAAATGACCACATTCTACTGGTGTCATGCCCTAGCATGTGCTTTATCTCCATTATTTGATGTTATTGGTGCTTATGCTCAAGGATATCGATTCACTATTTTCAAATGTTTGGATTCACATTTGTTGATATTACAATTCATCATATCAGATAAAGTATGTTTAAGAAGTTTTAGTGTCAAAAAACTCAACTAATCCCTCTAACTGATTAGGAGTGGTTGGGGAAGTTGAGAGTAAAGTTTTAAAACATTCATATGCACTTATTGAATGCTTTGGAGACTACTGGTTTGATTGTCCATGCGTTAATTGTTAGGATTAACAAGGCAGAAATAACAATTATGTGCAAATATAACTAATATCAGAAAATAATAAACCACACACAGAATAGAACACAATGGCACACAGATTTAACGTGGTTCACCCAATCCCTGGGCTACGTCCACCAACAGTGAGTCCAATATTATTATTATCCAGTGATTACAACCTGATTACAATCCGTAATCCCTTACAGCCCAATTCTGCCGCAAGTACTAAAATCATACTTCATAAAAATCCCTAACCCTAAGCCATATTATACAATATTTTTTTTTTTTCCGCTTTAGGGTTAGAATGAGTTATAAGTAGTCGGCCCAAATAACCGAAAAAAGTAGTCGGCCTCAAAAAAAAAATTTGGATAATACAGTACTTTCCTGGATAGTACTTTCCTGATTAGTCACCACAAGCTAACAATCTCCCACTTGGTGACTGATCAGTATCCACACTATACTAAAAAACCTCCCACTTGGAGACTGATCCTGTAGCAATACCGCTACCCACATGAGGCTCCCACTGGATTGAACCACCTTGGACTCAGTTGTTCCTTTATTTTGTTCAGTCTAAAAAACCAACTGAAGCTGAACATGAGTTCAACTTCTCCCTTGTTACTACCTTGGTAAACATATCTACTGGATTATCATCAGTATGAATCTTTTCCAGCCTTAACTGTCCATCATCCAAAACTGATCAAATGAAATGGTACCGCAACTGTATGTGTTTTGTCTTTGAGTGCAAAGCAGAATTCTTTGCAAGATGAATGGCACTTTGGCTATCTGTATGTAGAAAATTATCCTTTTGTGGATGTCCCAATTCTTCCATGAAGAATTGAAGCCATATCATCTCCTTGGCTGCCTCTGTAGCAGCAACATACTCTGCCTCTGTAGTGGATAAAGCAACTACCTTTTGTAGTCGAGAAATCCAACTCACTGCTGTCCCACCAACAGTAAATATATAACCTGTAGTACTCCGCCTGCTATCTATATCTCCTGCCAAATCTGAGTCAACATAGCCTTGTACAGTAGTAGTAGAACCCCCAAAGTGTAAACACTTACTGGATGTGCCTCTCAAATATCTGAGAATCCATTTGACTGCATTCCAATGCTCAATACCAGGGTTACTCATATAACGGCTAACGACTCCCACTGCGTGTGCAATATCTGGCCTAGTACATACCATAGCATACATTAAGCTCCCTACAGCTGAAGCATAAGGTACCTTAGACATTTTAGTCTCTTCTTCTGGTGTCTTGGGACACATATCCTTAGTCAATTTCAAATGACCAGGCAAAGGTGTGCTGACAGCTTTGGCATTTTCCATAGAGAAACATTGCAACACCTTCTCAATATAATCAGCCTGAGATAGAGACAATTTCCTATTTTTTCTATCTCTACAAATTTTCATACCAAGGATTTGTTTTGCTGCCCCCAAATCCTTCATAGCAAAAGATTTTGCTAACTGTTGTTTCAACCCCTTAATGTGATCCATGTTAGACCCAGCTACAAGCATATCATCAACATATAAACATAAAATAATGTAGCTGTCATCATCCAACCTCTTAAAATAAACACAATGGTCAGAATGACACCGACTATATCCATGCCCATTCATAAAAGTGTCAAATTTAATATACCATTGCCGAGGTGCTTGCTTCAAGCCATATAAACTTTTCTGCAATCTGCACACCAAATTCTCCTTACCCTTGACCTCAAATCCTTGTGGCTGAACCATATATATTTCTTCATCCGAATCACCATGAAGAAAGGCTGTTTTAACATCAAGCTGCTCTAAATGCAAATCTTCAGTAGCCACAATACTTAAAACAGTACGAATAGAAGTCATTTTAACAACTGGAGAAAATATCTCATCAAAATCAATACCATGTTTCTGTGCAAATCCTTTTACAACTAATCTGGCTTTAAATCTTTTCGTACCTCCATCCTCTTCTTTGATCCTGTAAACCCATTTATTCTGTAAAGCCCTTTTACCTGCAGGTAACTTACATAAATCCCATGTCTGATTTTTCAGCAAAGAGTCCATTTCATCTGTCATTGCAGACTCCCACTGAAGCTTTGTATCCACCTGCACAGCTTCATTATAACATTCAGATTCACCAGCATCTGTTAACAGAATAGAATACAAAGATGGAGAAAATCTTTCTGGAGGTCTACTTAGCCTTGTTGACCGTCTAACACTCACTGGGGTGTGTGGTATTTGTTGTTGCTGTTGTTGCGGAGCATAAGGAACTACTGGAACATGAACTTGTGGAGTATCATCCAGTACTACATAGTCATTTTCTTTCTTCTCATGCTGCAGCAACAGATCTTTGTACAATACTTTCTCATTGAATATGACATCCCTGCTTCTTACAATTTTATGATTTTCAAAATCCCAAAGCCTATAACCAAATTCATCAATGCCATACCCAACAAATACACATTTCTTTGACTTAGCTTCCAGCTTGGTTCTATTTTCAGAATCTATAAGTGCAAAAGCTTCACAACCAAAGGTTTTGAGAAAAGAATAACTCACCTTCTTACCACTCCATGCTTCCTCTGGAATACCACAGTCCAAAGGAGTAGAGGGGCCTCTATTGATTAAATAAACAGTAGTGTTCATTGCCTCTGCCCACATATTTTTGGGCAGCCTAGCATGCAACCTCATACTCCTTGCACGCTCCATTATTGTCCTGTTCATGCGTTCAGCCACTCCATTTTCTTGTGGAGTCCTTGGTACAATTTTCTGCCTACGAATACCATTAGAGGAACAATATTCTTCAAATTCTGTGCTGCAATACTCACCACCATTATCAGATCTGAGACATTTTAACTTTTTACAAGTCTCAGTCTCAACCAAGCATTTCCATTTCTTAAAAGTTTGAAATACATCAGATTTCTGTCTAAGGAAATAAATCCATACTTTTCTTGTTGCATCATCTATAAATGTAACATAATACAGAGAGCCACCAAGGGAAGATACCTGAGCTGGTCCCCATACATCTATATGCACAAGCTCTAATCTCTCATTTTTCTTTTCCTTCCCACTCTTCACAAAACTAACTCTCTTTTGTTTTCCATAAACACAACTTTCACAGAAATCCATATTGACACATTTCAGACCAGGTAAAACTTTCTTTGAATGAAGTAATTTCATACCTTTTTCACTCATGTGCCCGAGTCTGTTGTGCCACAGTGCTGTGTCAAAATCTACAGCAATAGTTTGATGTTCTTCCTGCTCAACTGCAGCCACTGTTCCTGAACATTCATTATCTTCTGAAACAATTAAAGTAGAAGGAATAGTATAACCTGTACAAAGATATAAGGTGCCTACTTTCACACCTTTTGCTACTACTAAGGAACCTTTTGAAACCTTCCAATTTTTATCATTAAAAGTAACTGTGCAACCCTCATCACCCAGTTGCCCTGCTGAAATTAAATTCCTACTCAGCCTTGGAACATGTCTTACCTCTTGTAGTAGCCAATGACTCCCATTCTGCAACTTAATCTTAATTTTTCCCTTTCCAACAATCTGACAGGGTTCATTATCTCCCAAATAAACTAGCCCAAAATCCCCTTGGACATAATCAACAAAATAACTTCTATGGGGTGTAGCATGAAATGAAGCCCCAGAATCTAGAACCCATGAATCATCAATACTTTCTAAGGACAAGAGCAAAGCATCCTCCTCAGATTTTTTACTTACCACATTTGCCTCCTTGTTTCCATCATTTTTGTCTCCTTGATCTTTCTTCCGAGACCAACAATCTTTCTTCTTATGACCTGGTTTTCCATAGTACCAGCAATCATTTGGCCCTTTAGATTCAGACCTCTTTCCCTTTGATTTTCCTCTTGATTTCCCATGATTTCCAGAGTTGTTTCCTCTATCTCTTGTTCTGCCTCTGCTTTCTGTGTTCAATACACTACCCGATGTGGATGCCCCTGAGCTTTTCCTATGAATTTCCTCACTCAATATAACACCAATAACATCATCATACTTTAGGGTATTAGAACCAGAAACAGAATTACTAACAGCCATTACCAAGCCATTCCAGCTTTCTGGCAAAGAACACAAAATCAAGAGAGCCCTAACCTCTTCATCAAAAGTAATTTTAACTGAGGTTAATTGACTTGTAACTGTATTAAACTCATTCAAATGATCAGTAACTGATCCACCTTCTACCATTTTCATATTAAATAAACGCTTCATAAGAAATACCTTGTTTGAAGCTGAAGGCTTTTCATACAACTTCGCTAGGGTTTCCATCAGATCTTTAGCTGTCTTTGCTTCAGTAATATTGAATGCCACCGATTGTGCCAGGCATAGACGAATACTCCCCAGTGCCTTCCTATCCAAAATATCCCAATCCTCCTGAGACATTGATTGCTCTTTCTTGGCTACTCCCTCTAATGGCCGCCATAGATCCTTCTGATAGAGATAATCCTCCATTTGCATCTTCCATAACTGGAAGTTCTGCCCATTAAACTTATCAACCTTCAGCCTACCCTCTTCTGCCATTTCTCCCACTTAACCGAGAGACTCTCCCACTAACTCGTGAGACCTGCTTCAGAGAATAGATGAAAGAACGAATGAAATAACCTCGCTCTGATACCACTTGTTAGGATTAACAAGGCAGAAATAACAATTATGTGCAAATATAACTAATATCAGAAAATAATAAACCACACACAGAATAGAACACAATGGCACATAGATTTAACGTGGTTCACCCAATCCCTGGGCTACGTCCACCAACAGCGAGTCCAATATTATTATTATCCAGTGATTACAACCTGATTACAATCCGTAATCCCTTACAGCCCAATTCTGCCGCAAGTACTAAAATCATACTTCATAAAAATCCCTAACCCTAAGCCATATTATACAATCTTTTTTTTTTTCCGCTTTAGGGTTAGAATGAGTTATAAGTAGTCGGCCCAAATAACCGAAAAAAGTAGTCGGCCTCAAAAAAATTTTCTGGATAATACAGTACTTTCCTGGATAGTACTTTCCTGATTAGTCACCACAAGCTAACATTAATGTTTAGAAGAGATAAATGAAGTATTTAAAGACATTCTTACATGTTTGGAGAGGTTTAAGAGGCACTTATCATGATTGTACCCTCACAAAAAGTGGCATAGACTGGTTTTACTAAGTTTCCTTTCTCTATTTTGAGGTTTCCTTTCTCTGTTGCCGGGGTACAGTCAGACAGTTCATTGACAAAATGATCCTTTGAATGGTTACTATGAATATGAATGATTTGATATAGGATATTTCTCATTTTACTTGAAGTTTGGAATAGCTTGTGCAAGGGTGAAAGTAGTTTTGATCGTTTTGGTCGTGACTATTCCTCTACACAGTCAAAAAATGTAACTGTCTAATGATTATATGTAATGTTGAATGGATTAAATTCTTTATTCTTGGTAGAAGTGAATGGAAGGAATAGTGTTGGTGTTAGGTTTCATTTATTGTTGAATTCAATGGTTTCCAAGATGTGTTGAGGAGTTTGCTCCTTGTTTAATGTTAATTGTTCCTGCACAATCCACTCATACAACAGTGGAATGCTATGTGATTGACAATTTCATACAACTAGTCCTTTGGTGTGTATTAAATACAATCTAGTCACTTATTGAATGCTTTGGGGACTATTGGTTTGACTGTCCATGCGTTACTAGTGTCTGAGATTCATTAAAGGATACAAAACCCTTCACTTTGTGGTTATTGTGTGTGTATTCAAATGTAGGTTTGATTTGGTTAATGTTTAGAAGAGATAAATAAAGGATTTAAAAAAAATCTTACATGTTTGGAGAGGTTTGAGAGGCACTTTTCATGATTGTACCCTCACAAACAGCAGCATAGACTGGTTTTACTAAGTTTCCTTTGTCTATTTTGAGGTTTCCTTTCTCTGTTGTAGGGGTACAGTCAGAGGGTTCATTGAAAAAATGATCCTTTGAATGGTTACTATGAATATGAATGATTTGATATAGCATATTTCTCATTTTACTTGAAGTTTGGAATAGCTTGTACTTGAAGTTTGGAATAGCTTGTGCTTGTGCTGGAATTCTTGGTAGAAGTGAATGGAAGGAATAGTGTTGGTGTTAGGTTTCATTTATTATTGAATTCAATGGTTTCCAAGATGTGATGAGGAGTTTTCTCCTTGTTTAATGTTAACTATTCCTGCACAATCCACTCATACAATAGTGAAATGCTATGTGATTGACATAAATTTTCTCACAACATTTGTGTATTAAAACTATTCACAACTTAATAATATTAGGTAATCAAATGCTTAAATCAATGTATTCAAGTTGTGGGAATTCATGGGGCTATTCTTTACCAATAGAAATTTCCAATGGGTAACTTTTTCTTACAAATTTGGTGTTTCTGATACCGCCATTACTATCTTACATGTGTGGGACAGATCATTACATTTGTGCCATTTGAGAAAGACTGGCCTACTCCAAAAGTGGCAGGAAGGCACCATCATTTTGTACCTTACGTGCTGAAGATGACAGCTAGGCATTAATTATGGCCATGCCTGTCACAGTCAGGAGCAAATCAATTCCCAAGATAGGCATGGTAATAATTAATGCTTGGTTGTCATCTTTGGCATGTAAGGTATAGAATGACGATGCCTTTATGCCACTTTTGGAGTAGGCTAGTCTTTCTCAAATGGCACAAATGTAATGAGCTATCCTAGACATGTAAGATAGTAATGGCGGTATCAGAATGCTCCTAGATAATAATGACATGTTTCAAAGATATGATGACAAGTATGTTACATGTATTATTATTTGGACATCATTACCTATGTTTATGCAATATTATAATTATTGCTTTACCTACTTGACATTATAAGATTTAACTAGTGTCTTTGACATTTTAAGACTTAACTAGTGGATTTATATTTAATCTTAAAATAATATAGTTGCAATTGATTCAAACTTTTTAAATTATTCTTTCTTTGCCTACTATTTCAGTGAACTTACGGGTGCATGTGTGTTAGATATAGAATAGCCCTGTGAATTCCCACAACTTGAATACATTGATTTAAGCATTTGATTACCTAATATTATTAAGTTGTGAATAGTTTCAATACACAAATGTTTATGCCTCAGGTGATCCCCAATCTGCTATCAATCACATGATTTAACATATAGTGTTTTCTTGGTTGTTCCATTTGTTCATTGACCTTGACTATGGATTGACTATTATTTTCAAGCTTGAGCGTGGCTTCATACCATGCACCATCCATAGATTTGTATGCAACGTTGATTTACGAACGTAAATAATGCATTGAATGTAATCTACAAACATGCATGGTATGAAGTCTTGCTGAAGTTTGAGCATCATCCCTTTATTCCAATGAGGGATTGGAATGAGTTCATTTTGGATGCAAAGGAGAAATTAAATTAGACTTACTATCCAAAATACATAAAAAACATGCACATAAACACGACAACTGAGAAACATAAATGTAGATTTCACAATAGCTAAGAAACATAATTGTAGGCATCATAGTCACAATCTTTTGGAGATAATTGTGTTGTTGCTCTCGGAATCAGAGGTGCAAGAGTTGCTCTCCACCGTCTAGGTATACAACTCAATTACATTATCTCCAAAAAATTGTGACCACAATGCCTACAATTATGTTTCTCATCTGTTGTGTCCTAGGACCCCTTATGACCCTTTACAACCATTGATGATCCCTAAAAATACATCTTAGAGGTCTTAAATTGTCATAAAGGGTCATAAGAGGCTCCTAGGAGGGGCCAGATGAGCTTCCACCTTCATGTGGTTGGCCCTGTTAAGTAGAGAATGTTTAACTATTCTCGAAACAAAGAGAAGCTCAATAATTTAAGGTCTCAGTCCATCGAGATGCTAAAAAAATGACAGGAATCAACGATGGAGAGTTTTTAGATTTTGAGAAGACGTATATGGAGTGGAGGCTAGATTGAGTACTAGTGCAGAGTGTTAATAATTATAGCCTTTCAGCCAAGATCAAACTGATCAAATAAATACCCTTGTGCAATTTATAATAATAAGGAGATTATTATTTCATCTATATATATGTGTGTTGGTTGAATTAGTTAAGGGCCCAAGGTTGGCCTCTTGGCTTTAACATTAAATATATTTAATCAAACCAGGCCGGCCCTCTTGAAGATAATTCAATTCATATATATATGGTGTTGGATTCTAGGGAGAGAAGCACCAAAAACATAACATGCTTCCCGTTAAGTTTTTGGATCAGATTTATGCCTTTTTAAAAAATTTCTTATCATACTGAATATATTACCTATATTTCATCAAAATATACATATATATTTATTACTGATATAGTAATAGATATATATATAACAATGATATTCTTTATTACTATGATGCTGAGATATGGCAATATCTATCCTAAACAATATATTAATCTACACTGTTGTACATCATTATTTTCCTGTAAATATATTTTTATCTTACAAGAATATCACTGAATTATTTTATATCAATATTGATCTACAATTGATATCTAATATGGAAACTCACTATTCCATATTGATATCAATATCAATATGATTATATTACTGTTTAATATGAACTCCACCAATATATAAGTAGATTGTATGTACTTCACGTGTTACAGATTAAATCACCAATATTGTTGAGTATCGAGAATGAGATCGATCACCAAATGGCTTCCTTAATAGCTTTATGTCATTTCCTTTCACCAATCTATCTTGGACTATATATATATGAGTGAGGAGACATATCGATAGATAGACATGTCTCCACATGTGTGGAGACATGTCTCTCCACTGATATGTCCCTTCATAATCATTGCAACTGTGATTCATAATTAATAGATTATAATCTATGCAAACCGATTCATAATCGGTAGTATATAAACTGATTCCTAATTAGTTTATTATTATAATAATATCATGATAATAATCAGTTTATTTTCTCTGATATATATAATAAGATCATTATTATTATATATATCAATATGTGTATATAATGTATAATAATATTATCTCATATCACTTCATAACAATATTATTAATTCAATGATGTTTATTTAATATTATAAGTTTTTATATTAATATAATAATAATGTCCATCATTTATGTATATTAATATTGTGATCATTTTATCTGATCAAAACTATAAACATCAACACTTCCCTCCCCCAAAACCTTGATTCTCTACCTTAAGAAAACTTAGAGGAAGAAGGGAATTTAAGAGCAATGTATGGAGGCAGTGGTGAATTCATAGAGGAAGCAATGAATATGGAGTCAGTTGTGAATGCATGGAGATAACAGAAAATTCATCAAGGAGCAATATTCAGTGATTGTTATTGGTGTGAACTACAAACACAGATCAGCATATATTGGTGTGAAAGATAAGTAGCTTCGGCTAATAGATAAGAACAAGTCTGAGCATGAATACAGATCAGATTATGATTTGATCCATACAACCACCAATTATTGGCAATGTTTACTGTGAGTTGATTAGGGTTGGAAGCCTCTGTTAGGAGTGGACTCTTCCTCAATACACTAACACTAAGGTACTAATCAGGTTCTCCTCAGCACCTTTGTTAGTATAGTTTGGAGGCATATAGACTGGAGTATACTTGGTTGATATCCGAGTATCTTCTATCCCTTCTTGTTTACTTTATTCTATGTTTAGCTATGTTAGATCTCTATAGTTTTTTCATTCCGAAGTAGAATCTAAAATATATCAACAAGAGATGATGATTTAGTAACCTTCATCTAGAAAACCTTCACAATTATCCCTTCTTTGGCCTCCACTTTTTCTTCTTCTCAAAAATGGTTATCTAGAAACTTTGGATACTGTTTCTCATCCATGCACAAAATGTGCTAGTGATCATATAAAATTACTTTAGACCTCCAGTATTGATGAGATGTACAAGAGTAAAATGTTTTTGCAAGACTGGGATCAATTTGTGTAGTGTACATAAATGCAACGCGATGATTATTCTCGATGATCGATAGGTATAAGTCTTCCAGGCCTTACCCAGTAGCTAGGACTAAAGATAACACAGCTCAAGAGACCATCATAGGTTGTCTCTTTCTTCAGTCTATATTATTGATAGAATGTTTTACCTTAGCTCATCAAATCTAGGGATTTGAAAGAATTTAATAGAATATTTTCATGACAACGTATATTATTTAAGTTGACATTGCACAAATTTATCTACTTCATGCACTTGTAGACTATTAGGATGGTGATAAAGAAGCATTTGATGTTAAGTTCCAACATAAAGTGAGTAAATTTGTTTTAAGTAAGAAAACAATGATAACATGAATGCATATGAAATTGAAATGCAGCCTGCTGATTCTTGCCATACACAACCTATGCGTGTTGATGACAATGAGGACGTGCATCACAGTAATACAAGTAAACATCTTAAATTGATTGGTGTAGTAATACAAATTTAAGTGCAATTGGTGTTTGGATTAATGTAACAATTTGTATTGCAGTTGTAGAGAGTGTAGAGGTTGTTGTTAATGAGTAGGTTGAGGTTGAGGCCGAGGCCAGACAAATGTCAAGAGTTGAGAATCAAAACAATCAAAAGACCATGAATGATCAACAACATTCCATCAGAAAACAAAACACTAATCTATGTTATCATTAAGCCATAAAATATTTCTTTAAAGTTTAGAAGCATCACAAAAACTTTCAAGAAACATAGTACTATCCAAAATATGTCTTTAAAGTTTATTTCTAATGATTATGATGATGTCTATAATTTATTTCACTTACTGTTGCTTTCCTAGATTAAATTTTGAATTGCTAGGTTGGAGAACACTTTCAAAGTTTAGGGTATGTTCCACATGATACTCTTAGTTACAGCTCAAATGCAACTCAACATATTTTTGATGCTGGGCAACCCACTGCGGAAACTCATCCGCAGGTGAAATTAATGCTCTGAATCTTGGCATTGTTAATGTTATTACTTTTCCTCACGTTTCATATTTGTGAAAATGTTTCTTGGCACTATCTTCTTTTTCAATTCCTATATTTGTAGCTTTTTAGATCATTAACTTAAGCATCACATGTCTTTGTTCAAAGTTTATTCTAACACTATATTATATCTTATTCTTAGTACAATGTTCTTTGTTGTGGGGCAGGAGGTCAATCTTTATTGTCTTCATTGTGGGGGACAGTGAAGATTTCTCTGACAAATAGTAGGTCTTCTTTAGTATCTTATAATAACATGCTAAACTGATAAAGGTGTTATGGGCATTTAATCTACAATTAATAATAGATTAAGCATATTATTACTATGCTTAATGTTCCATTTAAATGCATTTAACACAAAAAAAAAATTTACAAAAGTGAACCAATGGCATGTTTACAACAAAGATGTGTTGAGGAGTTTGCTCCTTGTTTAATCTTAATTGTTCCTGCACAATCCACTCATACAACAATGAAATGCTATGTGGAAGGGATGGTTGATAGTGTCCCTTGAGGGAAGGGGGATTCTAAAAGACTTGTTATCATTGTATTGTGTATTTCCAATATGTTTGGATGCAGGGCAGACCAGGAGAATGAAGGATCACTCACTGATTGCTATTCAAATTGGATGCATAGATTTCTTGTGAATTATCAGCTGCTATGTATCCTGCAACTGCATTTGTAAATCTGCATATACTTCTCTAGGGTTGTAAGCCACTTAGAGATAAAAATAGAGAAACTAAATCAAAATCGTTGTTTGTCCTATTTCCTTTTAACAAAGTCTCAACTATCAATGATACAATACATTTGATTCCCTAAGCTATCAATACAAATGATGCCTAGCTAGAAGCTCACGGACTGTCCATTTGATAACCACAGTCAACATTTCAAAAAAATGGATATCCTTGAGAATGCGGTCATTTCAGTGACAGCAATATACAATGGCATCATTAAACATATATGCCAGTAATATCAACAAACGTGAATCCAAACATTTGAAAACCAATGACATGTTTACAACAAAGGTCTAATAGAACTCCCAACAATTCTTAAACATACTTTATCTGATATGATGAATTCTTAAACAATTAAGGCTGGTGTAGACATAGTTATCACACATTTTTTTTGTGTGGTACAAGGAAAATTCAGCTAGGTCAAATCTTCCTTCCTGCTAGCAGTCTACAGAATTAGACCTTTATTAACAATTGATCATATCAGATAACTAGTATGTTTAAGAATTGTTGGGACTGGTCCTTTGGTGTGTATTAAACAGAATATATAGAATTTTCAGCATATTATTATCATTCTATTTCTTTGTTGTAAACATGCCATTGGTTCAGTTTTGTAGCTTCACTATTGTATGAGTGGATTGTGCATGAACAGTTAACATTAAACAAGGAGCAAACTCCTCAACACATCTTGGAAACTCCATTCACTTCTACCAAGAATAAAGCATTTAATCCATTCAACATTACATATAATCATTAGATAGTTACATTTTCTGACTGTGTAGAGGAACAGTCACAACCAAAATGATCAAAACTACTTTCACCCTTGCACAAGCTATTCCATACTTCAAGTAAAATGAGAAATATGCTATATCAAATCATTCATATTCATAGTAACCATTCAAAGGATCATTTTGTCAATGAACCCTCTGACTGTACCCCTGCAGCAGAGAAAGGAAACTTAGTAAAACTAGTCTATGCCGTTGTTTGTGAGGGTACAGTCATTATAAGTGCCTCTCAAACCTCTCCAAACATGTAAGATTGTCTTTAAATACTTTATTGATCTCTTCTAAACATTAACCAAATCAAACCTACATTTGAATCCACACACAATAACCCCAAAATGAAGGGTTTTGTATCCTTTAATGAATCTCAGTCACTTGTAACGCATATATGGATAGTCAAACTAGTAGTCTCCAAAGCATTCAATAAGTGACTGGATTGTATTTAATACATGCCAAAGGACCAGTTGTATGAAATTATCAATCACATAGCATTTCACTATTCTATGAGTGGATTGTGCAAGAACAGTTAACATTAAACAAGGAGCAAACTCCTCAACACATTTTGGAAACCATTGAATTCAATAATAAATGAAACCTAACAACAACACTATTCCTTCCATTCACTTCTACCAAGAATAAAACATTTAATCCATTCAAAATTACATATAATCATTAGACAGTTACATTTCCTGACTGTGTACCAGAGGAACAGTCCAACCAAAATTATCCAAATATTTGAAAACAGTGAATTGATATCCTTGAGCACAAGCACCAATAAAATCAAATAATGGAGATAAAGCACGGGCTAGGGCATGACACGAGTAGAATGTGGTCATTTCAGAGAGCATTCATGATCAAATAAAATGCAATGCATTTGAAATTTGTGGTCGAATATGATGTCAGAGGCTCGAAAGATGAAGAAATCACATACGAAGAACATGCCATTGGTTCAATTTTGTAAATTTGTTTTTTGTGTAATTAGTAATTGGTAGATTAAATGTAGATAACACCTTTATCAGTTTAATTAGCATGTTATTATCATATCAGATAAAGTGTGTTTAAGAATTGTTGGGACTGGTCCTTTTGCGTGTATTAAACATAATAGAATTTTCAGCATATTATTATCAATCTATTTCTTTTGTTCTAAACATGCCATTGGTTCAGTTTTGTAGATTTGTTTTTGTGTTAAATGCATTTTTCATGAGGAGGGGTCTTGTTTTGAGGAGATTGATGAAGGTTGTGCACCTGAAAAACCAATTCATAAGGTACCAATCCATGTTTCCTATTCACTTATATTTTTGGTTTGGTAAATCTCCTTATAAGTTTCATGTCCTTTCTTTTGATTACTATGAATGAGATATATATCTTACATTTAACATTCAACTTCTTTACATTTTAGAGCATGTAGTGTGTTTTTTGAGGATTTTACCAAATCAACTTTAAACATAAACTGAAAACACCAAACTAATATCTTGCCCTTGCAACGTGAAAAAATATTTGCATTTGACCAATAATTGCAAGCAATTAAATGATAAATCCACATACCTGTATCTTTGTAAAATACCTGGAACATCAAAATGATGGCTAAGTGGCTGCCACCATGATTTTTATCTACTGAATATGGGAAAAAAAAACACCAAAAAGAATCAAATAGAAAACATGATTGGTCATTTCAGAGAGCATTCATGATCAAATAAAATGCAATGCCTTCTCTCACGCTCGATCAGCTTTCACCCACTCGTTTTCTCCCACTCTTTTCCTCTACAATTGAAATAAAAATGATTTGGCCATTTCAAAATAGTGAATCGATATCCTTGAGCACAAGCACCAATAACATCAACTATTTTCATTTGTGGGTACCCTAATGTTGGCAAGAGTTCTTTTATTAATAAGATTACTCTGCAAGCTTGAAGAAGCGATATATTTTGGCAAATGAAGAGTGGAAAGACGATGATGTTCCTGAGATCATGGATGGACACAATGTTGCAGACAGAATGGGAAGACATCTTTCAAGCTTGGCCCTAGATCCATTGACAATTAGGGTAGGATCTAGACCCAGGCTAAAAAGATGTCTTCCTTTTTGTTGTGGAATATAGGCTCTGTTGTTGCAACGACAGACTACGATGTACATATAACAACAATTGAGAAACATAAATGTAGGCATCATGGTCACAATTTTTTGGAGACACAACATAATTGAATGCTATACCCAGAAAATGCAACACAACCACTACTCCTGTAGTTCTAAGTTGACACTGCTGGATCTAAAAACCATATATAGATTCCTTATCTTTGGTTTTTGGATCCCGCAGTGTCAACTTAGAACTGCAAGAGTAGTGGTTGTGTTGCATCATCTGGGTATAGCATTCAATTATGTTGTGTCTCCAAACAATTGTGACCATGATGTGTACATTTATGTTTCTCAATTGTTGTGTCCCAGGACCCCTTCTGACCCTTTATGACCCTTTATGATCCCTAAGAATACATCTTAGAAGTCTTAAAGTGTCGTAAAGGGTCATAAGAGGCTCCTAGGAGGGGCTAGGTGAGCTTCCACCTTCACGTGGTTGGCCCTGTTAAGTAGAGAATGTTAAACTACTCTCAAAACAAAGAGAAGCTCAATAATTTAAGGTCTCAGTCCATGGAGATGTTGAAAAAATGATGAGAATCAATGATGTAGAATTTTTAAATTATGAGAAGACGTATATGGAGTGGAGGTCATATTGAGTACCAGTGCAGAGATGATGATTTGGTAACCTACATCTCTAAAACCTTCACAATTATCCCTTCTTTGGCCTCCACTCATTCCTTTTCTCAAAAATGATTATCTAGAAACTTTGGATAGTGTTTCTCATCCATGCACAAAATGTGCTAGTGATTGTATAAAATTACTTTAGGCCTCCAGTATTGATGAGATGTACAAGTGTAAAATGTTTTTGTGAGACTGTGATCAATTTGTGTAGTGTACATAAATGCAAGGCGGTGATTATTGTTGACGATCAACAGGTAGCTAGGATAGTAGCTAGGACTAAAGATAACACAGCTCAAGAGACCATCATAGGTTGTCTCTTTCTTCGGTCTATATTATTGACAAAATGTTTTATCTTTCATTAGCTCATCAAATCTAGGGATTTGAAATAATTTAATAGAATATTTTCATGACAACGTATATTATTTAAGTTGATGTTGCACGAATTTATCTACTTCACGCACTTGTATACTATGAAGATGGCCATGCTTTTTTATCACCGTCCTCATAGTCTACAAGTGCGCAAAGTAGATAAATTTGTGCAACGTCAACTTAAATAATATACGTTGTCATGAAAATATTCTATTAAATTCTTTCAAATCCCTGGATTTGATGAGCTAATGAAAGGTAAAACATTTTGTCAATAATATAGACCGAAGAAAGAGACAAACTATGATGGTCTCTTGAGCTGTGTTAACTTTAATGTGCCTATCCATCGGTTTTTTGACAATTTATAATTAATTTTGATAGCAGTGCTATGCCTTTGACAGACAAAATGTTAGAGAATCATAATTTAAGACAATTCTTCTGATAGTAATGCTATACGTTCGACAGGGAAACCTGTCAGAGAATGTTGTACAACTGTCGCTCTTCTAATAGTTTAAGTGTCGTAAATAGAAAATTTTCAATAGAATCTTTGACAGTAAGGCCATATCACCGATAGGTAGATCTATCAGAATTTGGTGCAAACTATCGCTATTCCAACAGTACTAATGTCAGAAATAATATTTTTTGACAGTGCGTCCGACAGAGACTCTATATTTCTGACAAGTCATCTTATCAGAATTCTGATGGATGAATCGTAGAAAATGTCATAATGAAGTTGTTGTCATGTGCAAGTTTTTGACATGAAATGGTGTTGGTAAATCAATGGGTATGTCTTCTGTCACAATTTCCAACTCAAAAATGATGACGGACGTATGTGTGAAAATTTTGATAAATGAGCGTTGCAAATCCGACAAATGGCCATCAGAATTTGACCTCAAATGTACTAGTGCCCCATCGCACATAGTGCGCACGCACTAAAGGGCATGTACCCTATAGGGTGCACGCTCTATGGCTTGGTAAATCCAAGCCAAAGGGTGTACGCCCTATAGGGCGTACGCCCTTTGTAAAAACTTATATATTTTTGTTGCACACGTGTTTGAGCTCATTTTTCTTTCTCAAACCCACGTTTTCAGCTAAGAGAAGATTTGAAAGTGCGTACGCCCTATTATAGTTTCTTGTGAGTCAATTATTTTTGTTCATCCATCGATCAAATGGCTCCATGGCATCGTCAAGTTCAATCCAAGAGAAGAGGTAAGTGTTTTTACAACTTATCATGCCTCTTATTTGTTTTAAAGTTTTAGTTTTGTTGCAATTTGTTTTTGTTTAAATTTATTTTGTTCAAATTTTTTTTTGTTTAAATTTGTTATGTAATCAATATTTTAAAATGTAGTTTTTTTAATTGCCAGGAAGAAATAATCTTCCCCCACCAAACCCTCCATCTCCTCATGAAGAACCAAATGAAGAACCGAATGAAGAAAGAAATGAAGAAAATGAACCTCAATTGCCTCCACCAATTGAGAAACCTCCTCCTAGAACACAACAAAATTTGTTTAACCAAATTGAAAGAGGGCAAAAAGAATTAGAATCTTTAATTAATAGGTTAAAAGATTCTAGTGGTACAAATCCTAGAAGGGAAAGACTTGCAAAATCATTGGAAGTAATCTTGACCCACATAAGCGTAGTTAGTGGGAAAATTAATTTATGGAGGGATAAAAGAGAAGAACAAAAATAATATTATGCAAATAAATTATCTTATGTGGACATAAAAAAGAAAAAAATCACAAAAGATGACATTTGCCAGCTATTTAAAAAACCAGGGGATGCAAATACTCTTAGAACTACAACAAGGAGGTTCTCAATTCATTGGTGCGTAAATGAAGACATTAAAAACAATTTTTGGGAGAGATGGTGGATGGTATTTGATTCGCCTCCTTGTAACAATTATGAGGTTCCTATATATTTCTTGAGGAAACTCTATTGTGAGTTTGTACTCAAGGAGGTGCCAAATTATTTTGGCATGTTGGATTCTTAGGGTAGAGGAGGGGGTTCATCATTTGATTGAGCAGGGGTACATCATGACCCTAATGCACCTAGGGTTATTAGTGGCAAGCCACCATTGGATCATGTTAGTATTCCTTCCATTGTGAAGGAACATGTAGAGGCAGACACACTAGGAACGATTAGTGCTCTAACACAGACTCTCATTCAGTGTGCCACTCCTTTAGTTGAAGGTGACTATGGTCAATCCTCGAGGGGGCATATTTGTCAGTCATGTGGATGCTTGTGTATATTTGGTACTGGCGAGAGAGAGAAAGAGGATTCTGGATTGATGATTGATAACTTTCTAAATACGACATTTGGCATTGACACACAGGTAAATATTTCCAAGTTCATTAAATTGCTTTGATCATATTTCATTTATAAAAGAATAACTATCTAATTTAGTATCTATTGTTTATGATAAAAATTCAGGGCAAGAGTGTCAGTGGTGGTGGCAGTGGCAGTGGAAGTGGAAATGATCCTAATGTCCCCTTTTACACATCATCATCAATTGCACAAGTATGTATTGAATAAAATATTTAATTAACATATTTGATTATTATGTAATTATATGAATAATTGTATCCTAACTTACTGTGCATGTGCATTAGATGTGCACTGGTGGACCATTTACGTTCACAGCAGACAAGGAAGGGCATCATGAAACTTTCCTTGAGGTATCTTTATTTGCATATTAATTGGATTTACTTGATCATATTTAATTAATGAATGAATGACTAAATTACTAGACAAATTATGATCAAAATCCAGAGGCACGATGATTACATTCTTTCACCTGGGTTTGTGAGGTCACCATTGAGTCCATAGGTATACATGTAATAATGCATTATAATTAACATGTCAGTAGCACATTCTTATATGAATGGTTATCTTATAATTTTCCATGTACATGTGCACTAGTTGAATGTCAGAGCTTTGACTTCGACATTGCACACCGGAGGACGCGGTGGAACCTTCACAGAGGTATCATTTACTCATTAGTAGGGTTGTAAAAAATATATGTAATCTTGATAACTGTATAATTTAATTTTTTTGTTTCATTTTCAGCTTTTGACATCAAAGACTCCTCCTTCTATCCGTGATACTTTGGATCGTGGAGTAGCTGCAGCAGTAGCTAGTTCTGAAGCACTGACTGAGGTATGAAAGAGATCACTTAACTTTAATTGTTATTTTAATAGTTTTTATTGAATTTTATAATGATATCCATGTATGTATTTTAATTATTATTTTGATCATTTTTTTAGGGACTTATGACTCCAAATCGCCAGCATGCGCCTTCGGTGGATGAACATAGTGACTATTTGCTAGCGGTAAGCCAATATTCAATTTTATGTCATTGTATAATTCAATTTTGATGTATATTAGTTATCTCTATCAAAAAAAATTTTATCAGGTCAAGCTACAGAAGAGTCTAGATAGGAGGATGAGTGAGCACACTCAGAAGACTACGGCATCCACTGCATCTCCATCGACGTGATGATCAAAGATAGCTCGAGATTTTTTTTCTTCCCCTAGCGGGAAAGGACTATATTAGGGATATGGATTGTATGCCTAGATGGCATTAGTGGACATATTTTTTGTATATTGTATCAGTGATACGTTGTACATCCATTTGGCTTTGAGGAAGCCAGTTCTACTGTATTGAATATATTCAATGTATGACATTATTGGACATATATATTTGATTTCATGCCCTAAGAATATATATTTTTTATGTTTTAGGTATGCAATTCATGTGTTTGGTGTATTGATGTATACTAAATTATGTTTATGTTCATGTCTTTTCTTTGTAAATTTCTCATGCCTTATAGGTATGCTTGTATGTTTAACTTGTTGACTGTGCTACAAATGCCAGTCACTGTCCTCAATAACAATCAATTCCTTAAATGTAATAATAACAAAAGTAATGAAATGAATGCATAAATGTATAAATATAATATGTAAGAAGCCTAAGTGGCTCTTTTTCTTGCAATGATAATTTTTTAAAGAAATTCTGGCAAATCCAGATACTAATGCTTCAACAATTTATTTATAGCTTGGTTGAAAATTCTTCATTTAAATTTCAAGGCATTCGATAAATTGAAACTCCATGTTCATTATTATAATTTATAATATTTCATAATCTCCTCAAATTAAAATAACATTCATGCACCTGTTATTTCATCTGCTATGAGTGAAAGTATAATCTCCAGCTGAAATTGCTCACGCAACTTCTGTTATTAAATTTGTGGCTACTAGAATGTAATAGAAAAGCATCAACTCCCACACCCGATAATGTTATCAAACCTGCGTTTGCTGGGAAGAACCGTTTGTAGAAGACTTACGTCTGGCAGAGAATTGAAAGACCCTATGGTTATGATAATAAAGTGTGGTCACCGCAGTCTCTGTATTAAAATATTCAAACAACAAACCTCCTGCCGTTAATTCACAGCACTATCAGAAACACACCCAAATTTACTAACCACCCACCACTTTCAAAACTCAATGGCATTCTTAGTATTATTCGATGGCACAAGACTCCATCTCACAACATAGTGCCTGAAAGAATTGACATTCTTCTTGGCAATTAAACCCTAGTCTCCTTAGCATTTCAAACCATTACAGAATTCTTTATTTAATCAAAATATAACATAATCAATGAAATCCATTTTCGCAAGTCGAAGGCTTTTTAAGAAAAAACTTCAATCTTCTTCATCACACCAAACTCTAGCTTCAAATACACACTTCTCACTTAAGTTCCTTGAAGCGTCAAGCACACACTTTTTAATTAGAACATAAAGTAACATGATAATAAATTAAGCCAAGCTTAATTGTATAAGATATGAAGATAGATGCACATTATGAACCTAACTAAAGAAGAATGAAGATCAAACCGAAATCCAACTACCTTGCCTAAAATAGGAGTCACTAACTGACTTACTATAAATAGTAAGTGCACACAGAGATCCCCTAAACATTCCATTAGCTCACGGGAATCGCATTAATGAACTGACAATAGCAAGCATAGGTACTTGCTAAATTGGGGACATTACATAATATAAGGATTCTTGGGGTACCCTAATGTTGGCAAGAGTTCTTTTAATAATAAGATTACTACGACAGATGTGGATGTGCAACCTTATGCTTTACAAACTAACTTCTAATTGTCTCCTAACTAACTGATTGTTAATGACAAACACTAGAATACATATTTGCACTAATCCTACTACTCACCCCAGAGTTGTTGGTGTCGTTCAAATGACTGTGTGTGCCAAAAAAGGTTGTCAATAGCATTTTTCTGACCATTCAAAGTTGTTGGAACAGACGGTTTGATGCTATGACCGATGGTTTGAAAGATACACAACGTTGGCCATTTCAACTGAGGAAGACTTTGAGTTCTGACACCGATCGAGAATGTGTTTCCAAATTTAAAAGAAGTTGAATCTCTAAAAATTGAGACTAACTTTTGTAGGCCTCGGCAATATGGTCCTGTAGCACCTGATAGATAGATTCTACCTTGCACGAGCTCTGAGATATGACCCCACAAAGATCGTTGATTTCATGCGTAAGAGACCTTGAGGGACACTTCAGCACAGAGTCATCGGCGGGGTTCAAATGACTATGCATGGTAAATGAGGTTGTCACTAGTGTTTACCTAGCCATTCAGAGCTGTTGGAATAGATGATTTGATGCTACGACCGATGGTTCGAAAGATATGCAACGTTGCCTATTTCAACTAAGGAACACTATGAGTTCTGACACTGATCGAGAATGTCTTGTCAAATTTAAAATAAGTTGAATCTCTAAAAACTGAGACAAAAGTTTGTAGGCCCCAGCAACACGGTCTTGTAGCACCTAACGGATCAATTCTACGTCGCATGAGCTCTAAGATATGACCCCACAAAGATCGCTGATTTCATGCTTAAGGGACCTTGAGGGACACTTCAGCACGGAGTCGTTGGCAGGGTTTGAATGAGTGTGCATAGTGAACAAGGTTGCCACTAGCATTTACCTAGCCATCTGGAGCTATTGGAACTGATGGTTCAATGCTACAACCGATGGTTTGAAAGATACGCAACATTGGCCATTTCAGCTGAGGAACACTTTGAGTTCTGACACCAACCGAGAATGTGTTTCCAAATTTAAAATAAGTTGAATCTCTTAAAAATGAGAGAGGCTTTTGTAGGCCCTAGCAACACGGTCCTGTAGCACTATATAGATCAATTCTACCTCGGACGAGCTCCAAGATATGACCCCGCAAAGATCATTGATTTCATGCTTAAGGGACCTTGAGGGACGCTTCAGCACAGAGTCATCGGCGGTGTTCAAACGACTATGCGTAGTGAATGAGGTGGCCACTAGTGTTTACCTAGCCATTTGGAGCTATTGAAATAGATGGTTCGATGCTATGATCGATGGTTGGAAAGATACGCAATGTTGGCTGTTTCAGCTGAGGATCACTTTGAGTTCTGACACCGACCAAGAATGTGTTGCCAAATTTAAAATAAGTTGAATCTCTAAAAATTGAGATAGGCTTTTGTAGGCCCCAATAACACAGTCTCGTAGCATCTAATGGATCAATTCTACATCACACGAGCTCTGAGATATAACCCTACAAAGATCAATGATTTCATGCTTAAGGGACCTTAAGGGACACTTTAGCACGGAGTCATCGGTAGGGTTTGAACGAGTGTGTATGGTGAATGAGGTTGCCACTAGTGTTTACCCGGCCATCTAGAGCTCTTGGAACTGATGGTTCGATGCTATGACTGATGGTTTGAAAGATACGCAACATTGGCTATTTCAACTGAGGAACACTTTGAGTTCTGACACTGACTGAAAATATGTTGCCAAATTTAAAATAAGTTGAATCTCTAAAAATTGAGAGAGGCTTTTGTAGTCCACAGAAACACGGTCCTGTGGCACCTAATGGATCGATTCTACCTTGCACGAGTTGTGAGATATAACCCTGCAAAGATCACTGATTTCATACTTAAGGGACCTTGAGGGACACTTCAGCACAAAGTCATTGGCGGCGTTCGAATGACTGTGCGTGGAAAATTAGATTGCCACTAATGTTTACCCAATCATTTGGAGCTATTGGAATAGATGGTTCAATGCTATGATCGACGGTTGGAAAGATATGCAACGTTGGCTATTTTAGCTAAGGAACACTTTGAATTCTGACACCGACCGAGAATGCATTGCTAAATTTAAAATAATTTAAATCTCTAAAAAATAAGAGAGGCTTTTGTAGGTCCTAGAAACATGGTCTCATAGCACCTGATAGATTGATTCTACATCGCACAAGCTCTGAGATATGACCCCGCAAAGATTGATGATTTTATGCTCAAGGGAACTTGAGGGACACTTCAGCATGGAGTCATCGGCAGGGATCAAACAACTGTGGGTGCCAAACGAGGTTTCCACTAGCATTTACCTAGCCATCTGGAGCTATTGGAACTAATGGTTCGATGCTATGACCAACGGTTCGAAAGATATGCAATGTTCACCATTTCAGCTGAGGAACACTTTGAGTTCTGACACCGATTGAGAATGTGTTGCCAAATTTAAAAGAAGTTGAATCTCTAAAAACTTAGACTTTTGTAGGCCCCAGCAACATGGTCCCGTAGCACCTGACGGATCGATTCTACCTCGCACGAGCTCTGAGATATGACCCTGCAAAGATCATTGATTTCATGCTTAAGGGAACTTGAGGGACACTTCAACACAGAGTTGTCAGCGGGGATCGAACGACTATGGGTGTTGAATGAAATTTTCACTAGTGTTTACCTGGCCATCCAAAGCTATTGGATCTAATGATTTGATGCTACAACCGACGGTTTGAAAGATACGCAATGTTGGTCGTTTCAACTGAGGAACACTTTGACTTCTAACACCGACCAAGAATGTGTTGCCGAATTTAAAATAAGTTAAGTCTCTAAAAACTGAGATAGGCTTTTGTAGACCCTAGTAACACAGTCCTTTAGCACCTGACAGATCAATTCTACCTTGCACGAGCTTTGAGATATGACCCTGCAAAGATTGATGATTTCATGCTTAAGGGAACTTGAGGGACACTTCAGCACAGAGTCATCGGTGGGGTTTGAATGACTGTGCATGGTGAATGAGGTTTCCACTAGCATTTACCCAGCCATTTAGAGCTATTGGAACTGACAGTTTGATGCTATGATTGACAATTGGAAAGATACGCAACATTGGCTGTTTCAGCTGAGGAACACTTTGAGTTTCGACACCAACCAAGAATGTGTTGCCGAATTCAAAATAAGTTGAATCTCTAAAAACTGAGATAGTCTTTTGTAGGCTCTAGCAACACAGTCCTGTAGCACCTGATGGATCAATTCTACATTGCATGAGCTCTGAGATATGACCCCGCAAAGATCATCGATTTCATGCTTAAGGGACCCTAAGGGACACTTCAACACAGAGTCATCGGCAGAGATCGATCGACTGTGGGTGCCAAACAAGGTTGTCACTAGCATTTACTTGACCATCTGGAGCTGTTGGAACTGATGGTTTGATGTTATGACCGATAGTTAGAAAGATACGCAACGTTGATCATTTCAGCTAAGGAACACTTTGACTTCTGACACCAACCGAGAATGTGTTGCCAGATTTAAAAGAAGTTGAATCTCTAAAAATTGAGATAGGATTTTGTAGGCCCTAGCAACATGGTCCTGTAGCACCTAACAGATCGATTCTACCTCACACGAGCTCTGAGATATGACCCCACAAAGATCGCTGATTTCATGCTTAAGGGACCTTGAGGGACACTTCAACACGGAGTCGTCGGCGGGGATCGAACGATTATGGGTGCCAAATGAAGTTTCCACTAGTGTTTATCCGGCCATTTAGAGCTATTAGAATTGATGATTTGATGCTATGACTGATGGTTGGAAAGAAAGGCAACGTTGGCCATTTCAACTGAGGAACACTTTGATTTCTGACACCGACCGAGAATGTGTTTCCAAATTTAAACAAAATTGAATCTCCCAAAACCAAGATAGGCTTTTGTAGGCCCTAGCAACATAGTCTGGTACCACCTAATAGATCAATTCTACCTCACATGAGCTATGAGATATGACCCTGCAAAGAGCGTTGATTCCATGCTTAAGAGACCTTGAGGGATACTTCAGCACGGAGTTGTCGATGGGGATCGAGCAACTGTGGGTGTCAAACGAGGTTTCCACTAGCATTTACCCGACCATTTGGAGCTGTTGGAACTAACGGCTTGATGCTACAACTGAGGGTTGGAAAGATACACAATGTTGGTCGTTTCAGCTGAGGAACACCTTAAGTTTTGACACTGACCGAGAATGTGTTGCCGATTTTAAATGAAGTTGAATCTCTCAAAAATGAGATAGGCTTTTGTAGGCCCTGGAAACATGGTCCCGTATCACCTAAAAAATTGATTCTACCTCACACGAACTATGAGATATGACCCCGCAAAGATTGTTGATTCCATGCTTAAGGGACCTTAAGGGACACTTCAGCATTGAATCGTCGGCAAGGATCGAACGATTATGGGTGCTGAATGAGATTGCCACTAGCGTTTACCCGACCATTCGAAGCTATTGGAATTGATGGTTTGATGCTACGACCGATGGTTGGAAAGATACACAACGTTGGCCGTTTCAGCTGAGGAACACCTTAAGTTCTGACACCGACCGAGAATGTGTTGCCAATTTTAAACGAAGTTGAATCTCTCAAAACTGAGATAGGCTTTTGTAGGCCCCAGCAACACGGTCCTGTATCACCTAATAGATCAATTCTACCTTGCATGAGTTATGATATATGACCCCACAAAGATCACCAATTTCATGCTTAAGGGACCTTGAGGGACACTTTAGCACGGAGTCATCGGCAGGGATCAAATGATTGTGGGTGCCAAACAAGGTTGCCACTAGCATTTACCCAACCATTCAGAGTTGTTGGAATTGATAGTTCGATGCTACGATGGATGGTTGGAAAGATACGCAATGTTGATCATTTCAACTGAGGAACACTTTGAGTTCTGACACCGACCGAGAATGTGTTGCCGAATTTAAATGAAATTGAATCTCCAAAAACTAAGATAGGCTTTTGTAGGCCCCGACAATACGGTCTCATAGCAATTAATGGATCCATGCTATCTTACATGAGATCTGAGATACGACCTGACAAAGATCACTGATTTCATGCTTAAGGGACCTTGAGGGACACTTCAACACGGAGTCGTCGGCAGGGTTGGAATGACTGTGTGTGGCATGTACTTGCATGAGGACATTATATATTATAGAAATCCTGCATAGAAGCAGCTGGCAAGATGCTCAAAAAGTAGTAACTGATAGCAAGTGGGATAATGCAGATGCTTTAATAAACCATTATCTTCTTTACTCAAGCAACATCTAGTTCATCTGCTCGACTGGGGCATGTTTGGGAACAAACAGTCTCCATTTAAAGTCAAGTCTCTGGAAGTAGTTATATTTGTCAGTGGAGGAGATACACCCATTGTATCTACAATAACTTCATGCTCACTAGAATTTCCATTACTCTTCAATTGGGATACTCTTTCCAAAATTGCCTCTACCCTTTTACCAATTAATGGGTCTATTTGTGGACCTCGAAGGAGTTGGTCACCTAAATGAGAACCTTGAGATGAAGCAGGAACTTCTCTACAAAAGATATCAGTACCTTGAGAAGCTCTCCACTTGTCAACTGAATTAAAACCTTGGACCATAGATGGCTGCCCTTTGTTGTAAAATGAGGAGTGAGACTGCCTTGCCAAAGGTGGCAATGAACTTGCCAAGGCTGTCCCGTAAATGCAAGGCCATTGATCAATAGGCATTTCTAATAGAAATATTTGTGGTGCTAGAATGAAGTGCATGAACAAATTCTTTTCCTGCTAATGAACCAATTTGGGAAATTAATGGGTCTATTTGTGGACCTCGAAGGAGTTGGTCACCTAAACAAGAACCTTGAGATGAAGCAAGAACTTCTCTACGAAAGCGATCAGTACCTTGAGAAGCTCTCCACTTGTCAGCTGAATTAAAACCTTCAACCATAGATGGCTGCCCTTTTTTGTAAAATGAGGAGTGAGACTGCCTTGCCAAAGGTGGCAACGAACTTGCCAAGGCTGTCTCGTAAATGCAAGGCCATTGATGAATAGGCATTTCTAATAGAAATATTTTTGGTGCTAGAATGAAGTGCATGACCAAATTCTTTGTTTGCTAATGAACCAATTTGGGAAATTAATGGGTCTATTTGTGGACCTCAAAGGAATTTGTCACCTAAATGAGAACCTTGAGATGAAGCAGGAACTTCTCTACGAAAGATATTGGTACCTTGAGAAGCTCTCCACTTGTCAGCTGAATTAAAACCTTGGACCATAGATGGCTGCCCTTTGTTGTAAAATGAGGAGTGAGACTGTCTTGCCAAAGGTGGCAATGAACTTACATTTCAAGGATAATGCCCAAGTCCCATAAATGCAAGGCCATTGATAGATAGTCATTTCTAATAGAAATATTTATGGTGCTAGAATGAAGTGCATGACCAAATTATTTTCCTGCTAACAAACCAATTTGGGAAATTGATGGGTCTATTTGTTGACCTTGAAGGAGTTGGTCACCTAAATGAGAACCTTGAGATGAAGCAGGAACTTCTCTATGAAAGAGATCAGTACCTTGAGAAGCTCTCCACTTGTCAGCTGAATTAAAACCTTCGACCATAGATGGATGCCTTTTGTTGTAAAATGAGGAGTGAGACTGCCTTGCCAAAGGTGGCAATGAACTTGCCAAGGCTGTCCCATAAATACAAGGCCATTGATGAATAGGCATTTCTAATAGAAATATTTGTGGTGCTAGAATGAAGTGCATGACCAAATTCTTTGCCTGCTAACGAACCAATTTGGGAAATTAATGGGTCTATTTGTGGACCTCGAAGGAGTTGGTCACCTAAATGAGAACCTTGAGATGAAGCAGGAACTTCTCTATGAAAGAGATCACTACCTTGAGAAGCTCTCCACTTGTCAACTGAATTAAAACCTTGGACCAGAGATGGCTTCCCTTTGTTGTAAAATGAGGAGTGAGACTACCTTGCCAAAGGTGGCAATGAACTTGCCAAGTCTATCCCGTAAATGCAAGGCTATTGATGAATAGGCATTTCTAATAGAAATATTTGTGGTGCTAGAAGGAAGTGCATGACCAAATTCTTTGCCTGCTAATGAACCAATTTGAGGCTTCATTTCACATTACTCTGTGGATAATTCCACAATACTTTTTACTTATCTATCTGAATTTTTGTTGTCAGTGTACATGTGCACTGAAGAGATTTTGTCGCTACTTGAGCTACTAGCAGATGGTGAGTAATCATCATCATCGTCTGACATAGGATCACAGGCATGTCTTACTTCTTTCCTTTGCCACTTTCCCTTTCCTAGCTCTTCCTCCTTATCTGTAACTTCTATCATGGGTCCAAGAAGCTCTTCCCACTCTTTCCCATTAACTGTGGACTTTGTCTCTTCATCCTAAGTAATTGGCATACCTTGGATGGCACTAAGATAACCATTTTCTTTTGAAATGTCATATTCTCTCACATTAATATCTCTATTAAGAAGATTTTCTATATCTTCCTTTGTATATTGAATAGATGTAGCTACAATCCCATGTTCATCAAGAATATTCCTTGCATCATTGAGTATTATATCATGCAATTCCTTGATAGTTTCATTCTTAATAGAATTCATAACTAGATTTTCCATAGCCAATTTTCTTCTTGATCTTTGCAATATTTTGTCCTCAACTGAACATTTTGTAATCAGTTGATATACAATCACAGTTTTCTCTTGGCCAATCCTGTGGGCTTGTGATCTGGATCTAGAAGAGTAGTATTAGGAAGAAAAAAAGGGTTGAAATCTGGATCTGTGGGATCTCAAATATTCAAATTTGGATTCACTAGAAGCATTAGTTCTCAAAAAAAAAATAGTAAAACATACCATATATAATGACTGTGTTGAAACAAGTGCATCCCTCCAAGGGAATATCTAGTGCTGCCATGGATATCATGGAGAGCTTCATGATTGATATTTTTTATAAGATTACTCCTGAGGCTGCTTCTCTACTAAAATATAACTTGATTGTGACACTTTCCTCGAGAGAAATTGAGATTGTTGTCAAGTTTTTTCTGCCTAGAGAGTTGCTAGGCATGTTGCTTATGAAGGAAGTAAGGCTCTTACCAAGTTTCCTACTGCTCTAGGTTACATTTTGTTGGAAGATTTTAGGTTTTTTGTATGTGGTATTTATGGCAGGCTTGTTTAGAAGTTGGTTTTGGCTTGGGTTTATGTGTTGAAGTTGGTTTTTGTTGAAGAGTTTGCAAGTTGAGAGTGATTGAAAGTGTTTGATGAGTTTGAAGGGTGCATAAGGGTCATCAAATTGGTGCAAGGGTACAGCAGTAGATGTTCTAGCCTTTGGAGGGGGTATTTTATACATGAATCCATCATAGGATGGTCAAATGATGGTGAATCAACTTTAGTTTAGTTTCTATGGTGCTGGGAGACAAGACATTGGGTGAGCCCTAGTTTCTAGGGGGTTTGGGGACCAATTTGGGGTTTTTACATCTAGAAGTGTCAAATATTCAAATTGATGGTAGAATCCTCTAATTAGAGTCATCGAGTATTTTTTGATGGTCCAACCAATTGGAAAGCTTAAACAAGCATGAACCAAGAACTTGTTTGATATGGTGGATATGGAGTTGTTGAAGGAAACCTAAGGTGTGGAGTCTTAAAGAAGATGATGTGAAAGGAGAGAATGAAGTAAAGGATTCTCCAAAGATGAGAAAAGAAAAGAAAGTGATGTTCAAGCCCACAAAGGATTCAGTAGTCAAAGCAATGAAATCTGAGAATACAAGGTGTTGAAACAAGTGCATCCCTCCAAGGGAATATCTAGTGATGCCATGGATATCATGGAGAGCTTCATGATTGATATTTTTGATAAGATTACTCCTGAGGATTCTTCTTTATTGAAATATAACAATATCATGACACTTTCCTCCAAAGAAATTGAGATTGTTGTCAAGTTTGTTCTGCCTGGAGAGCTGGCTAGGCATGCTGCTTCTGAAGGAAGTAAGGCTATTACCAAGTTTCCTACTGCTCTAGGTTAGGTTTTGTTGGAAGATTTTAGGTTTTTTGTACGTGGTGTTTATGGCAGGATTGTTTAGAAGTTGGTTTTGGCTTGGGTTTATGTGGAAGTTAATGTTGAACTGGGATCTTAGTGTATGTAAGAATATATGAATTATGCAATGTATGCTGTGAAAAATCTCTAAACTATATCATGCAATTCCTTAATAGTTTCATTCTTAACAAAATTCATAACTAGATTTTCCATAGCCAATTTTATTCTTGATCATTGCAATATTTTCTCCTCAAATGAACATTTTGTAATTAGTTGATATACAATCACAGTTTTCTCTTGGCCAATCCTGTGGGTTCGCGATTGAGCCTATAGTTCCACAAAAGGGTTGAAATCTGGATCTAGTGGAAGAGTAGTATTAGGAAGAAGTCATTCACTAACATCTCATCTTTATAGAAACT
>BSBK01008916.1:235000-412570 GCA_027943335.1 Chamaecyparis obtusa | reverse complement strand
ATATATATATATATATACATATATACATATATACATATATACATATATATGTATGTATATGTATGTATGTATGTATGTATGTATGTATGTATGTATCTCCAAAAATAATCTATATGGTACCGCTTGCTTCATTCTTGATGACGTGTCAACCTTGTTTGGGGTTGTGAAATGTATCTTACACCATTCAATAACATCATGTGCATTTTTTTATACAAAACTCCATGATAATTCATTTGATACATTTGCAAAGCACATTTGATGTAAGCTCCAACACCATCATGTTTACCTTTTCCATGTCCACTCTCACAAAAACTCCATACATGTTGTATGTTTTCATTATATGATATCTACATAATGCATAAAATGGTTTGGATGATTTAAATTGTGTCACACATCCATCTGACCAAACACAATGCTTATCAATTTTTATGCCCCTTTCTTTCAAATTTGCAAAAAACTTCTTAAAACAATGTTCTACATTAATGAATATCATGCTCTCTACCATCACTTATATAAAAGTGATATTCTTTGTTTGTGACCCGTGCTTCAAATGTTCTTTGAACATCATCCAAATTTAACTATGCATGTCCATAACACACCTATACCATATAGTAATCTTCCCTGAAAAATAATATTATGATTGAATGGCCTTTTTATGAATAAAGAAATAGTTTTCAACAAAATCAACAACCGGTAGGAATAGTTCCAAGTGGGAAATTGTTTTTTAGTGTTTGGAATTGTTATGCTAATTTCCACTTCGCAAAAAAAATAGAATGAATGTAGGGTTGAATCAATTTTTTAAATTATCCATAAATGCTCCAATAGTTATGTCCTCTTCAACATATTTTAACCTATTAGATTCTTTCCCAAATTTTATTTCATTCCTTACATATTTGTAATTCTTTCAATTTACTATCTTTCTCACAATCAATGTGTCCATTTTTCAAGGGAAAAGAGCCAGATTAGCACATGTTTGACATATTCCTTTTATGCAATTTATTTGGCTAGCTACATCATCTCTTTAATCACATAAAATGGATGAGATGAACTCACTTCATCTACTAGGAAGAGAATTTTCAAAGCCATAAGTGTCTTATACAAAATTTCAGAAGACTTGATAGTGGAGATCAAATTCAATATGATAGCGTCAACAACAAGTTTCAAAAACTTTGTTTGTCCTCACATAATATGGCTTCAATATTTCCAAATAATGTTTGTCCAATCTTATAATAGGATTTGAACTACAAAATGACACATATATTTCATGTTGCATTGTGTCCAACCAATGTTTTGTATGATATTCATATTCATTAGCTCTATCCTTGTGTTTGATAACATCTCTACTATTTGATGACTTAGATGGGTATTATCATTTCAAAGTGATGTGAGAAAATTATTGATTCCCTCGCTCTACACATAATTGCTTAATTTCCTTACAAGGAGATATCATCCAAAAGAATTCTCCTCTTAACATATCTTGATATTGTTTTCCTACTAAAACCAATCTGAGATGAAACTAAAGATATTCATCTATTTCAGGACATAGTGTTAGCTATAATGAATGTCAACATCACTCTTCTTGTAATGTCCCTATCTTAGATCGAGATTTCTTCCCTACAAAGCTTAAAAATTTCCTAATATTTTGAATAATATCAGTTTGCATGTTATATTTTTTTTTTCTCTTTTTTGATGTTGTTATCGACAACTAATAATTTTAATGGCTCTTGCAGCATTTTTTGTATAGGTACAATCAAAAGAAATTGGGATTGTTTTGATTCTTTTAAAATTATAATATTAAGACATTATTTCCCTTGGTATCTTATTCATTGACTTCTTCTTAGAGAGACTTAAGGGTTGAACATCAACACGAGATCTTAATTTCTACACATCTATTGTAAGTAAATGATCTAGGTTTCTATAATTATTTTTTTCTTATAGTTTGAGTTATATTAATATGTTCATCCCTACTAGTAGGAGAAAGTGATCCTGAACTTACTCTAACTTCCATTGCTTGGGCTTCCGTAGGGAGTGATTATAACCTTCTCCAAAATCATTTTTTTCAACTAGGGTTGACCCTGTTGCCTCAACTTCTCCTTCATCTTGTACTTTTTGATTACGAGCCATATACACAAAAATGAATCAAATTAGAAGAAAATAGAGAAAATTGGAAACAAATACATATAAAACTCAGGCATGTGAAATTAGAGATGCATACCTTCTTAGTTTTATAGTAATATGACAATGAAGCTTTGCAATTTTTCTGTCTCTACCAGGTGTCCTTTTCTTGAATATTTAGTGTTCCTTTCCTTATTGTTTCCCATCTTTGTTCCTCAAAAAATACCTTTGAAATAATTACCGGATGTGAAAAAAATTCATATATTAACTTGCCTATGCTTCTATAAAAAAAAAATTGAATAAATGGATTTTTGGGGTTTTTAAAGAAAGAAAAAAAACACTTGTATTTTATACCCAAATGAAAAGTCACAACCCAAAAAAACAACTAGACCTACCTACTTTGGGTGAACATGCCTAGCAAAAAATTCTAGCAGTGTCCTTTTTTCATACGTTTCCTAGGGGTTCTTTGTGTAAAGGGGCCTTTGCACGAAGGCCCTTTAACCCCTTCATGTGAAGGGGTCTTCATGCGAAGGCTCTAAAAAATGGATCTTTTTTAAGGAAAACAAATTTTTGTAGAATTTTGGCTTTTGGAGGTCTCAACCAGGGCCAAATAAGACAATCTTCTAAAACAAAAAATTTCAAATTATGCTACTATAAACAATATTTACAATGAATATAATTTGGATATATATTGAGTTCATTGTAAGTTTCTAGTTTTAGTTTAATTAAACATAGGTGTCTAGCCATTTAGAAACCTCTCTCTTAGATGCTTGGGAAAAATAGAAAATTTGGAAAAAAATTTATGAAAAATATGTGTCCAGTAGGTATTTATGTTACCTTTCTATCAAAAAAAGAAAAAATAAATTTCGATACATACAAATCAAGTTAGAGAGAACTAAAGAAACCTATGTCTAAATTATATATTTTTTTTAAGTAAACCATGTTTTACAGGGTTCCTAAAATCCACATAATAAAATAAGAGTTCAAGACATAACAAAGAAAAAGCAAATGAAGAAACAAGCCATTGGCAGGATGAGAGTCATACTACCACAGTGTAGTTAATAGTCAAAATAGAGAAAAAAAGGGATAGGAAGAATGACACTAGGAGCAGGGATTAGGCGAGGTTCTTGAGCATCATGGTAGCATTTCTTTGAGAAGCTCCATCTTCTCTGCTACCTCTTTGATCTTCTGAATGTCATTGGAGCCTTCTTCGTCCATGTTTCTCTTTGACCTGGCTCTAGTTCTCTTACCTAGACCTTCATTGGGCTTCTCCTTTTTTTACTCTTTGGTCACCTGCTCATCTTGCTATCGATATTCTCTTCCATTTTGTCTATAAGCAATTTGATGTGCTCAATTGGAGGCTTTAAGTATATTGAAATTTTTCTCTGCTATGCCTTTGAGGGTTTCCTCAAGGCTTTTCATTTTACCTTCCAGTAGATTGATCCTTAAGTCCAGGTAACGAATATCCTCTATGGGCTTTGTGTTCCTTATTGTTTGCAATACTCTAGGTTTTTCCTTGAGTTCTTCAAGTTCATGGAAGAGCCATTTGAAATACCTGAACTAGTCCAACATGTTATTCTTTACATTTTTTAGAAGATTCTTCTCCATTTCCATTGCCTTGTCAATGAGGATGACTAGTGCAGGGTCCTCCTTCTAGATTCTACCATCGATGTCCTTGAGGATTTTGGGATTCACGGCTCCCTGATAATCCCCATCCACACTGTGTTCCGTTGAAATTCTGCCAAACATTTTTCCCCTTGCTAGAGTCTTCACTTTGATACTCCCCTCTAGATTGCTTTTTTTCTTTAGAGAGGTCTTCAGTATTGGGGGAATGGGTAGAAGGATCTCCCTGGTCATCATTGGGCTCCTCTGTGTTAGGGCCCTGAGTATTTTCATTGGCTCTTGAAGGGGGAGGGGGGGTATTATCTTTGCTAATGGTAAGATCAATAGAAAGATGGCCCGAGCTTTCCCCCTTTGTTATGTGTTTATCTCCTGTGGTCTATTTACTTATCTTCTTGACCTCACCTTCAAAATTACCCTCCTCTTCATTTGTATAGTTAATGTCACTTCATAACTCAATAAACTATAAAAATTTAAACCAAATTGAGTGAAATATTACATCATCTAGTTATTGATGTTACAAACCTAACCTTAAAATAATTACGTTTTTATCATATTTCAAAAGACGTCATGTCAAATCGAGTGACTATAACTTTTTAAAAATGCTGATTTTTCATAGAGACCACATTTGGAAGGAGAAGGAAAAATTGATGTAGGGGCATCCAAGGTTGAGGTAGGGGCATTCTGTGTCCTCAGTGAAACTGCATAGGTGTTTGTATTTTGGCTGGTTTTTACTCATCAGCCACAAGTCGACAAGATGAAACCCATAGCTCTTCCTAACAAATATAAATGCCATACAAGTTGACTTATAAATTGTGTTGAGTATCCCACTGTGTAATTCTGAAGCTACATGACCTAAACTATCCTTAATTGGATCCTTCTAGCCTTGGTCTACATAAAAAATGGATACAAATAAATTCATTTTTTTTAATAAAATATATTTAGAAACTAGAAATAAATTCTAAAAGTCACTATTTAACATAATCTTCAAATTCTTAATGATTTTTGCAGCATGTGTTTGAAAGTAAAGTTTTTTTTTAGAATGTTTGTTTCAGTGTCAAAGTTGGCCAAAAAGTGGAACATAGTATTGTGGGGAGCACCCATGAGCTAAGCATAAATATCTCCTAATAATACTTATATATATCACTAATGTTAGAGATTAAATAGATACCAATGTTCTTAGTAATGTCAACTTTATAGGCATTGGCTGCAAATTTCTTCAATATCATGTAAGGACCTATATCTTATATTTTAACTTGTTATAAGTTCCTTTTTGGAACCTTTCCTTCCTCAAATGAACCCAAACTAACTCCCTAACTTGAAATTATTGCTCTCTTCTTGTAGGTCAACATAATCTTTGTACTTTGTAGTACTCTTTTCCAACTTCTATTTTACCTTTTTATGCAAGTCTCTAATGTACTTTGAAAAATTCTCTACCACAACACTTGTCTATACTAAAGTTGCACTATCCCTGAGTTCATCTCTACTTTTTGGGTTGTAACTATACACTATATTTAATGGACTCTTAGGCACACTCCTATTAACCAAATTATTGTAGGAATTTATGCCTAAGGAAACATCAAGTCCCACTAGTTTAGTTTATCACCAATCAAACATCTTAGCAAATTTTTGAAACTTTGATTGACAACTCTAGTTTGACCACTAGTCATATGTATGGTACACTAAATTGAAATAGAACTATGTTTTTGAATTTATTCTATAATATACATAAAAAATTCCCAACAAACTTTGTATCACAATATGATATCATTCTTTTAGGAAAACCATATAACCAAGCTACTTCTTTGAAAAAAAAGTTTTTCAATGTCGGAAGCATCACTAATCTTTTGATAGGGAATATTAAATGATACATTTTAAAAATCTATCAACAATTACAAAACTAAATCATTACCTTGTTGATTAGAGGTAGTCCTAGTACCATCCTAAAAAGTTAGCACCCATGATTGGATTCTTAGTTAGGACCCCATTTTAGTGATTTCAAGATTTCATGTCTGTTATGCTTGACTCAACTACCTATTTTTTCCTGATCAGGCATCTACCCTATGCTTTATGCTTCCATTCAAATTTTGTTTCTTTTTCCTAGGAAAAAAATGCTAAACATTTTTTTTCCCAAGAACATAATGCCCAATACATTTTGTTCCCTGAGGAATGGACGCAAATTTGAACAAGAGCCTCATTGTGGTTGTTTGGTTGGTAAATTGGATCCCATGGATAGCCTAACTTAATTTTGAATCCCAAAATGTGTGATGAGGTGTAAATTAAACACCCTATCTCTCTATATTTTATCATCCATCCATTATTCTTTATTTTTTATCACATTTAACATTTTTCATTCAAGAATTCAAGAAATTAAGTAAATTCAAGGTTTGAAGGAAAGCATCCAAGATCTAGTCTCTCTCCAAGTATCTAAGGAAATTTGAAGGAAATATTCTCCATTGAATAAAGAATATCTCCCATAATCTAGACAATTAGAGGAGCTCCCAAGCAAGAAAGAATATCCTTTGTCCACCCTCATACATTATCCTCCATAGCAAGAGTTTAAATAGGCATAAAAACTTGAATATCTAGGAGTGACATTCATATATCTATACATTTGTGAAGGCATCCTTAATTCCAAATTACATTTCAAGGTCAACAAATTCAATTCAAGTGACATTCAAGCATATTCATGAATATTTGTGATCTCAATATCCATTCATGGTGGTATTTCCAAGGTAGAACTAACATTCACCTTCAAGTTTATTTTTATTTTATATGAAATCTATTCCATTTTAAAAGTTGATTCCTAAATAGGGTTTTGACCAAGAAAACCCCCTTTCTGCAACCATTTCCATATTTTTGTGTGTAGGTACATGTAGTGCATCTATCGAAATAGATATAAAAAGGTTGGGACCTGTGAGGATTGTTAGTCAAAATTATGGGCACATTCCTAAGGAGAAAAACAACCTCACACATTTTGTTCCCTACAACAAAACACGCAAGGAATTTTGTTCTCCTAGAACAAATTTAGATTTGGTATACAATGTTGATTAAATGAAATCTCTAATGTAGATGGATAAGGAGACAATTCCTTCCTTTCATTAATCGTTTACATGACATTATTATGCCTTGTTGCATTATTCAATGGATCTCTTTGTAGACTATGCTTTCATTAGAATTTCCACCTCTTTAATGGATCCCTTTCAAAGACAATACTTTCCTTAAGGACCATTCCTCTTATGACATATTTCTGAAGTAGACTATGCTTTACTTGGTTATCCTTTTTGGATGGATTGACTAGGATAACACAAATTTATTGACAATAAATTCTATCATTTAAAATAATATTTTCTCTAGCATGGCTCAAATTAAGTCAAAACCTATTAGGCTAGTTGCTCTCTCTCTCTCTCTCTCACACACACACACACACACACACACATTTTGAGTGTTTCTTATTTTATCTTGGTTTTGGGCTTGATGAGGAACTGAGTCACATGGGGGTTTGGTGTCTCGTTGACCTTGATAATGTTTTCCAATGCTATGATCTACTTTAACTTGAGCAGACAAAATATCATACTCCTAATAAAGTGAGGATAAATTTACCATTGTAAATTGTAAGAAACTACAATTAGATGCTCAATTAGGATCCATTCCTTTTCTTCAATATTTAATATCTATTATACTTGATTTGGCCCCGCATTGTCTACATTTCTAACTTTCTTTTCACCTTCATGAATCCCAATTTAATTTCATCATATTTTGGTGGGAAGGTATTTCCCAATCCAATCTCTTCTTGGGAAGAGGTCGCCCAAGCCAACCTCTACCTTGGATTTTTCCCCAAAATTTAAATCGGGACTTGTCTCATTAATTTAGCAAGATCATAGATTCCTATTATCTTCCTTCAAGTTTTGAGCTTTGTAATAGTGTGAGAAGTACATAAAAATTAACCTATCTCTCATCATTTTGGTAACCATGATCAACATTTCCAGTACTCTCAATATTTTTAAGAAAAGCATTCAAGTTTTCAAGATCAAGGCTTCATTTGACACATTTTTCAATCATCTAAAGCATATTCGAAGAAAATATTCTCCATTGTAGAAATATTCTCTCCAACAATGTCCAAGTAGAGGAAACCTCAATCAACCAAGAAGATCCTTTGTCCATCTACATTCATTCATACATCCATTCTTCAAGACAAGAGTCAATCAAGCATAAAAAAATTGAAGATCTTTGAGGAGTATTCATGGATATATTCATTTGTGAAAGGCCATCCTTGATTCTTCATCACATTTGAAAATTCAAAGACCATATACAACTACATTGAAGCACCATACAAGTATCTTCATAGACATCACAATCTCAATATCATTTTATGGAGGGGTATGCATTTAGAAAGTAGATCTAATATTTATTTTACATGTACAAGATTTGATTTCATGCAATTTCATTTCTATTTCAAGCTTGATTCCCAATCAGGGTTTGACTAAGTCAAATCCCTATCTACACAATATTTCACCTATTTCTATGTGTGTAGGTACAAGTGGCATTCACACCGACTCAGATTTGGAAAGTTTAGGGCCTTGAAAATAGTCTACAAATGATTTTAGTCAAAACCATAGGGAATATGACACACCAAGAAACATCTCCAAAACAAAATCAAATTGAAATCTTAGGTTAGTGGTGTTCTCTAGTTTCTATTTCTGATACTTGTATGGAGCTGCCTATTTTCTATCTGTCTATGTGCACATAAAAATGATTATTTCCCCAATTCCCTCTTAATCCTAATATCTTGGACTATCAATTTTCCATATTAGTGATGGAATCTAGATACCTATTCAATGCTTGGATCTTTCTAAGCCTATTGGGTTATCTCTCCTTCCTAATGTACATTAGGAAATAAGGATTAACCACCTCATCATCCCTATTTATATTCATATCTATAGTTTCCTTATTCATATTTCTTATTGTATAACTTAAAACTTATAATTTTTTTGTAATCATGTAATCCTTAATAAAAAGAATAATTCTTAAAAAGTTAGTTAAATCTAAACTATTGTTTTAACACGATATTATATAATGAGGCTTTAACGCATTCATGAAGTATGCATTTTGGGAGTGTTCTACTAATAAACTATCATATCAAAGAAAAAATATTTAATAATTTGTGCATGTTTAAACAAATTGTAAAATCACATTCATTTGTTGATCAATAGTTTTACATTGTGAAATAAGTTGAGAAACAAATTTCAAGAACACTTGTTTGATGTGTTGAATTATTCAGAGTTGCCCAATGTATAAAAACAAAACAAATTTTTGGATTAATATAGCCTGAGATTAATAAAAAGGACTGTCAAAAATATCTTATAATAAATGAAGAAAGATTAAATGTTTAATATGTCAAAGGCATGAAATGACATAAGTATATCAACAAAGTTCTGAAATGAAAACCCTAGAAAATATCTCATCCCTCAAACATCCTATCTTTATGATATAATCATCCACACTCAAATGTGATTGATATTTAGATACTTCGCAACATTACAACATTTGAAAATTAATTGAATAAGGAATGAGAAAATTCAGAGTTTGACTAGTAAGATACATTAAATATAATAAAATGATTTTCACATAAGAATTTTATTAAGTATAATCTAGAAATTGAATTCTTTGTAAATTAATATTAAAAAATAGTTATAATATTCAATGATGTATATTGTTTTGGTCAATATATTACCTATGTTGTGTGTGTGTGTGTGTGTGTGTGTGTGTGTGAGAGAGAGAGAGAGAGAGAGAGAGAGAGAGAGAGAGTTAATTTTAATATATTAATAATTTAATGTATGTACAATTATATTTATACAAATGTATATATTTGTACACATACACACACAACGTTAATTCTAATATATTTTTCTTTTATATTATTTTACCATATACATGTCTTGGTCATTTTTGTGGTAAAGGAATTTGATCTTTGGCTCTAGATTTGAACTCTACAAGTTAAAAGATACAAAGATGATGACGTTTTGCACATTATTTTTATGTTTGGAAATTATCAAATATATCTTTTTATGATTTATTTCTGTCTTTGTATTTAAAGACATGCAATGACATTTACTTATCATATTATTATACTCCATCTTATTCGGACTTATCATATCATTTGCAAAATAATGGTAGTAAGTCTTACATTATAATACTTATGAGAATGTAGATCTATATAATTAGTATAGAAAATTTGCATAGAGGAAATTTGTTGTTTTTTATCATTGGCACAATCATAAATTCTTTTTTTGTATAAGTTCACATTATAAAATGTGAAATCTAACAATTTTGGTTATCCTCTACAGATATTTTTACTAGATGACAAGATACATAGAAGATAAACAAAGAAAAAAAAAACAATAAATCATCAAACAAAAGAAAATAAAACAATCACATAGTTTTTTTATTATTCATGACCGCATATAGAGTTATGACAAATTTACTCTTTCTAGGCATCATTTCATGCTAAAGATAAATGCTTCATCTTTCCCATTTGTGTCCTACTTTAACTATTTAATGTTTGGGTATTGTTTTCTTCATTACCACAATAATAAAAATAAATAAAAGATTACTTTTATAGTATGTCAAAGTATGCTAGTTTTTATTGGCAGCGGTTAAGCTCCTTACAAAATGTACTATAGACAAAAAAAATGTCAAACTTATTTTTTTCGAGATTTGCGAAAACACAGTGATTTTGATGGTGAAAATTTCGAGAAAATCTATTCTGTTTTAAGTTTTTTGAAATTTGGTCAATGATACATTTTGTAAAGAGCTTAGTCCCGTCCCTACTTTATTAGCCTACAATAATATTAGATAAAAGTTACTAATCTGTATCTGACTAATATTATTATTCGATATATTTGAATGTTCAAGTTTTAGATTTTAAATGGTATAATTTAATGGTGTAAGACATATTAATAATAAATTAAAACATATTATCTAAAGAATGCAACTACGTATAAAATATGTCGAAATTAAATTTATTGAATAAATAAAATATCTATAAATTGAGATAAATAATTAAGGAAGCATACACGCAATTTAATTGGAACGTAGTACTGCACGAAATAGACATTTCTTGTCGGAGAAGTCTCCTCCATGATTTGCACTCCAATCTGTAGCGTACGAAAAAAAGCTAGCTCCTGAAACGGTTCCATGTGCTCCTATGACACCTATATTAATGTCTACGCATTAAATTCAAAGATATGATATCAATGGTTAGGAAAATACAGCTATCCTAGCCGTTCCAAGTTGAATTGGGCTTTTATGGTCGAAATTGCTGCAGAATACTTTCACTCGGAAGAATCAGTTGTCACCTTGTTATACAAGTCTCTTTGTTTAAATCTTGCCCCACTTGAAGGTAATTTTGGCCTGAAAATTATCAACAACTCCAGCCATCAATAAATTAGGAACATGCAAGATTATTTGAGACTCATTAAATCCCTCGCTATTATGATTATGTTTACAATTTGAGAAGAGACAATAATTGTTTTTATTGTAACGGCTACCATAGCACACATTTGAGAGTATTCAATGTTAATTGATTATTAAAAAATAATTAAAAATTCATAAAAAATAAAACAATTTTAATTGTAAGGGAGAATGATGAGATGCAAATTTTTATTTCAATTGTATGTTTTTTAAATCAAAATTTTAGATTATATTTAATGATCTATTATCATATGATACATAGTTTAAATTAAAATTCTTAATCACTATTTCATAAATTGATAGAAATTTATACCAAAAATGAAAAATAATATTAAAAATTTCTCCATAATTTAACTAGACTAATTAATTTATTGTATATGCCTATTTTGATCACTGAAGTACACTCAATTGGGATTTTTGTATTGAACTATATATCGAATGTAGACAGGAGAATCTAAATACAAAAATTAAACTCCCCGTTTTTTGTTAAATATAATTAAAATGAATTAGAGCACTGAAAGATTGGCAATTACCTTCCCTCTATAACAGTTCCTCTCATAAGATTGCATGCCAGTAAACTATAGATAAGGCAAATGTTTATATTTTGAATGATTGGTGGGACCATTCTATGGTTATTTTGGATTCAAGTGGTGTATGGGACATGTTGGATGATGGATTTCTTTCTTTTCTTATTTTACTTGGTTTCTATTTATTTAGTTATTTAGTCACTTATTTTTATTTTTTATTGATAAAGATTATTAATATTTATTAAATTAATTTCTGGAGGGCTCATTGAGAACCAAACAACTTCAGATAAGTTCGATAAGAAATACAAAGAAAATAAAATCTAATTAGATTGTTTGTGTATATAGAAATATACATCATCATAATTCATTAATTCATTGACACTAATAATCCAATAATTCTTACTCTAATAAAATGTTATATTTAACATTTGAGTTGTTTAAGTTAGTCTTCACACTATATTAGACATAGTTTATTATAATAGTTAAAATAATTAATATAATTTGAATAAATATCTATTTAACATAATTTAATAATTTTTTTTGAAGATTTATATAGATGTATAAACTATCATTTTTATTAAAAAATATTTTATTTATGCTATTGTTTACTATTTATTCTATAAAAATAGTGTATTGACATTTAAAAGATTAGTTTGTTTTATTTTTAGTTGAAAATTGTGTAAATATTAAATACTTCTTATGTTAATTTTTTAAAAATTAATTTGATAATTTTAATTGTTCTTTTAAAAAAAATAAGATATGTTTCTATGTACATGATTTGATAGGATCTTTTATATTTTTTTGTCATTTTAGATCACCTCTTAAATTAGTTAATTATATGAGTGTGAGGTGTTTCCATTCATTCTCATGAGTGATGGGTTCATGTGAACCACTACTTATGAAACATGGGTCAATGAGTGTGCCTCAAAAAACTACACTGTTGAATCCTAATAGCAATATCAAAATTTGACTTGTTGTTGAAAATATCTCATACTTATTAATTGATGAGCTTAAGGGGTCTTCTAATGAATGGTTCATAAGGAACAACACTTGGTGAACGTTTATCAAATGAGGTTACAAGAAGAGTGGGTTTAACCATGGAGGAAACTCCATAGTTAAATGTACTCGAGATGGAGTAGTATTGGGATGGGTGACTTCTTGTGAAGTCCTGATGCTTCACCTTTATGAGAATCACCTAGATCCAATGAGTTCTAGGTGTTCCATTCATTCTCATGAGAGATGGGTTTATGTGAACCACTACTCATGAAACATGTGTCAATGAGTTTGACTCAAAATGCTACACAATTGAATCGTGATAGTAATATCACAATTTGAATTGCTCTGGAAAATATCTCCAACTTATTAATTAATGAGCTTAAGGGGCTTTCTAATGAATGGTTCATAAGGAACAACACTCGGTGAAGGTTTTGCAAATGGGGTTGCAAGAAGAGTGGGTTTAACCATGGAGGAAGCTCCATAGTTAAATGTACTCGAGATGGAGTAGTACTGGGATGAGTGACCTCTTGTGAAGTCTTGATGCTTCACCTTTATGAGAATCACCTAGATCCAATGAGTTCTAGGTGTTCCATTCATTCTCATGAGAGATGGGTTTATGTGAACCACTACTCATGAAACATGTGTCAATGAGTTTGACTCAAATACTACACAGTTGAATCGTGATAGTAATATCATAATTTGAATTCTCTAGAAAATATCTCCAACTTATTAATTGATGAGCTTAAGGGGCTTTCTAATGAATGGTTCATAAGGAACAACACTCGGTGAAGGTTTTGCAAATGGGGTTGCAAGAAGAGTGGGTTTAACCATGGAGGAAACTCCATAGTTAAGCATGCTTGAGATGGAGTAGTACTAGGATAGGTGACCTCCTAGGAAGTCTTGGTGCTTCACCTTTGTGAGCTTCACCTAGATCTAATGAGTGCTAGGTGTTCCATTCATTCTCATGAGAGATGAGTTCTTGTGAATCACTACTCATGAAACATGGGTCAATGAGTTTGACTCAAAAACTACATTCCTGTGGAAAAATAGGTCGATGCCAAAATAATAAAAAGCTTACTTGAATTATTTCGCTCAGAACATTTTTTAAAAGAGCTCATGGAAAATTGAATCTTGATAGCAATATCACACTATAAATATGATTCAATCAACCAATTAAATTACACTACTCTAGGTTTCTATTTTTTATAACAACAAATATAATGCTAGTTTAAAAATAATAAAAATATATTATGTTAAAAATTATTATTTCAGGAATTCGACTTACTACATTGTTACTCTAATAATTGATATAAGAATATTACACATAATTTTATTCAAATATCATTTCAAAATTAAAATTTCAACTCTATAAATCGTTTGTGTTAATAATAAAATTACATTTCATAATATATAAATTTGAATACTTTCAGGTGAGTAATTTTAAGATCATGTTTTTGTAATTATGATTTTCTTTCAAGATTGAACTATGTAATTTTTGAGTGGAACCCATTGATTCATATTCCACAAGATCTTATCATAACATCTCTCATAAGCATATAAATGAAATATTATTTTAACACATTTGATTTTAATAAATACTTTAACAATTAAATTTGTTTGAGTTAGAATATTATAATTTTTTAATGTAATTAATACCAAATAATTTTGAACTTATATAAAAAAAATTCACATAAACTACTACTACTTTAATATATAAAAAAATGGCTCATAAATTATACAATTAAGTAAAATGCAGTAATCTAGTTATTGAAATAAATATTTATCTAAGTAAATTATGAAGCCTAGCTTTGTATTGAAACGATAGACTATCTCAACACATATGTCTAACCACAAGTCATGAACACTCGTAACTAATCAAACCATAGCAACCTCCAATTTCAACATAACACTTTTTGACGATTATTACATTATCAATTAGGTTTAGCTCTTTACTTTTACATAATAACCTGTTGTTTTTTGGATACAGTTTATACAACTATTTGTGTTACAATTGCTCTTGAGTTTTGTACTGCCTATTTAATAGGCAACATTTGGTTCAATAATACATCAAAGCATTTACCTTTCTCTTTCACATGTGCTATTAGAACTGAAAATTTGAGTATGTGCGATGAATTGGTGTGGATTTCTGCAATGAAGAGTGTATCTTTCATTGCCACCTATGAGGATATCATGTTGTACAAGCCACTAAAATTAGTGTCTATTTTATGTATCGCATGGAATTGTTGACCCAGGAGGAGTTTTTGCATTTAGTGCAAACTCTCTTTCATGTCAGTGAAGTTATCTGTGTCATGGAGGAGGCGCTGAAGGAAATGAATTTAAGAGTTTTTGGGTACATGCCATAGGCATAGATCATAACTAGTGTAGAGTAGTGAAAAGTATGAATGTGGAGACCTGTACATGAAGGCGGCTAAATTTCTGCTACAACATTGTGATATGTATTTAAAGGACAAGCTAAGTTTTATTATAATCTTCTATGATATGTATTCAAAGGACAATCTAAGGCTTATTATAATCTTCCATGATATGTATTCAACGGAGAATCTAAGGTTTATTATAATCTTCTAAGGGTGTAGAATTTCTATGAGAGCAATGTGTGTAAAGGGTATAGTTTTGAGGGAGGATGATCATTTTGTTTCTATATTAATCAAGTCATATAGATTACAAAAATTTGCCCCGACCAATCTATAGATGTCAAAAATGGTGCTACAATTTTGGTAATAATGGAGTTGTAAGAGTTCTTTTTATCATTTGTTGTTTTGCGTCAAAGTGGCAAATTCTTGTGGTTGTGAAAGATAGATATTAGCATTGAACTTTCTTACTAGGTGTCTGTAATTGAAGTGTGTTGGTTTTCTCTATAGTAGAAATGCGTGTAATGCAATGTTGACAACATTGCTTAAATTTGCTAAGTAACAAGTAACAAGGACAAGATAGAAATTAATTATGTAGATTTTAAACACTAAGATTTGTAATATTGGTTTGATGATGTCATCCAAGGTGGCATGAGATTAGAGAGTGTCAAATAATGAAAGGAGTATAAATACAATTCAAAGGTATGTATGAATATAATAAAACATCCTTTTATTAAAAAGGTCTGATCAGTTATAATTATGGGTGGCACCAAAAAAAATTAAATAAGGGCATTTTTATTTTTTATTTATTTATTTTGAAATAAATTACCTCTTGTTAATTTTTTTGTATATGTGGGTAAAATATTTAATATTGATTGAATTTTTATTTTTATTTTTAATTTTTTCTATCTTAAAGATTAAATTTGATGGTTGTATAACAGGGTATTAGAAAAAATTATATTTTTTCAGCTTTACCTAAAAGGGTCAAATTTTATATCAAAATTAATCGCTTCACCAATCTCGATCTAATGGTGAAGTCTATTTTTCTCTGAAAAGGATACTTTTGGAAAATTCCTCAATAAACCCTCATTTAAATGCATTTCCAAAAAATCCATTTAACCCAATTTTTCTCAAACTCCAAATTTGTAAACAACCCATAATAACAACAAACCCAAAACTCTTAAATTTACGATAAATCAACATGTAAATCTGTTTCATATCATGTAATGTCTTAAAAATCCTTCATGCATATCCATGGCTTTATTTGGTACATTGTCCACTCAAGCTAGGGTTATAACTTTAAATAAATCACAAAATCTCTAATACAACTTCTTACAAAATAATACATTTGCATAGTTAGTTTAATCTATTTTCTATCTAACACATGATAGATAAGCATACATACAAGCTTATATTATCACCATTATGCAAAGTTCAAATAGACAAGCCACAAGACACTACAATCTATACCCTAGGAAAAATCTCATGAGAGAAAAAACTAACCTCCAAAAGTATCCATAATCAATTGTATTATTTATTCATAAACTAATACAAATCAAAGTTTATATAATTACAAAGAGGAGCTCTAAAACATCAAGCCCCACCAATACATTTACATGTGTCCAAGCATATATAATATCCACACATCCCATGCTATGCTTTAGAAATGTAACCTTCAAAAAGACTCAATAATGAAATCTGAAACCACCAGCCAACCCAAGCCACTAACATGTGTTTACTTTTATAAACACAAGCTCACACAAACTATGTAGTTAGTGGAAAAGTAAAACCATGTGCCACAAAGCCATATGTAAACAATACCATTCAACTCCTCATTTAGTATTGGATACTAAGTTTATAAATACATTTCCCTAATATTGAATAAAATAAAATATTATATCCGTGTATGACACCCACATTAAATATAGTCCCAATGTTGCAATATAACTAATCAAGTGGCCCCAAGAATGCAATTTGTATGGAATCTTCAAGGAATCTCTACATGATGCACATCCATCTTGTTCTCCTCTGTAAGAAACACTTAATAATAAAATATACCATTACAAATATTATTCAAGCTATATAACACTTTTTCCAATAAGAGAAATCCCTCTAAAGATCAAATTATAGGAGACACAGATAGGGGAGTTGAAACCCAAAAAATACTAGGAGATACAACATGAAGAAGTTCCCTATGTCCTATTATCAAGACAAATAGTTATGAAAAGGGAAGTAAGGAGAAAGGAATGTTAGGAGAAATGAAGGAAGAATTAATTTAGACTAAGAAGTATGAAACTTGGGAGGTAATTCCAAGACCTAATGACAAAAATGTCGTAGACATCAAATGGGTCTTTAGAAATGAGATGAATGAAAAAGGAAAAGTTATATAGAATAAGACCAAACTAGTATGTATGAGATATGATCAAGTTGATGGAGTTGATTTGAGGAGATAATTTCTCTAGTGGAAAGATTAGAGGCTATTATAATGTTTCTAGCATAGTCAACATTTAAAGTATTCAAATTTTATTAGATTGATATTAAATATGTATTTCTAGATGGAGAATTATAAGACAAATTCTATATTTAACAACTGGAAGGGTTCTATTGTTTATACAAATTGAATTTTCTATTCAAGGTAAACAAACCTTTTTATGGACTCAAGAATGTCCTTAGAACTTGGTATTCTTGATTGGATATATATATATATATATATATATATATATATATATATATATATATATATATATATATATATATATATATATATATATATATATATATATATATATATATATATATATATATATATATATATATATATATATATATATATATATATATATATATATATATATATATATATATATATATATATATATATATATATATATATATATATGTCTATGTCTATGTCTATGTCTATGTCTATGTCTATATCTATATCTATATATATAGAAAGTGATACATTTTTTATTATTGTAGTTTGTTTTGATGACATTATCTTTGGAGGTATAATTGATAGCACGTGCAAAGAATTTTAGAATTTTATGTAGAGATTCATATGGTTAATAAAAATTAGAATATGTAAATCTATCAATGATTGGTAATCTTTTGTATATTTCTTCTTCTACATAGTACATCATGTAGATAGGTGGTATGATTGCTAGAATGTAAGAAGCACTTATATAAAATTATGTCAACTTGGTGAAGGAGATATTCAAATATGTGAAGGCAACAATAGGTTTTGGTCTATGACACTCAAATAGTGAGAATTTCATTCTAATTATATAAAAATATACAAATTGGGCTAGAAGTATAGATGACCAAATAGGCACAATTTGTGGTGTTTTATTTTTTGGTGACAATATTGTATCTTTCTTAAGCAAAAAATCTAGATTCTACATTTTTAGCTATAGAAAAAGTGTAATATATTGCAGTAGTTCCCTATTGCACTCTAGTACTATGAATGACATTGAATTTGAAGGACATGAGTAAATTATTTATTATTACCATTCTCCTTTTCTTTCTAGTTCATCTCTTGACATGTACTCTTTTCATTTATAAAATTTTGAACTCCTTCTTTATTTGCACTCTTCTATCTTATAATTTATCTTATTTTAAAAACATTTTACCTCCTCCTTCTATTTCCTTTTTTTCTCATTTATTTAATCTTCTTTATTTTCTCCATTTTCTAGTTCCTTTGTTGTATGGCAGGTCATTACCAACTCTTCACAAGAAATTTTTATATATCTTCATCCTTACTATTCTAAGTGTACAATCGTCACTAGTCTCTTCATGACCTTGTTTGTCTTATTTATTAAATATGTCTTCTTCCACTTTTACATGTTCTTCAAAGACTCACATGTTCCTCTAAAATCACAAATTCTACCTATAATATTTTTTTAATTTCTATGATATTAACCCTATATAGTGAGAGGACACACAATAAAATATCTATATTTCCCAATAAAATTTTTGAAAAAAATATTCCTTCCAAATTTTCATACTACCTTTTTTGCCTTCTGTGGTTATAGAGCACTTATAACACCAACAAAAAATCCTCCAAGACTAAAGACCACTACAATTTTAGGATCTTTTCAAGTAGAGCTCAATCTGTCTATAGTTATAAAATCTTCTCTTTTACATTAAATCTCTTAAGGTTATCTACAATACCTTTCCAAAATCTACGACTATCCCATCTTCATCTTCTAATATCCTTTTGAATTCTTATCAGTTTTAAACAAACTTTCTCTCTATATTCTAGTCATCAAAATTTCCTTCATAAAAATAATTTTATACATTATTTGTTATCAACTTGCTTGAGAAGTCAAATTAAGTTCACACTTATCTTGGTAAAACTTCACACTCTCATATTTTATCATCTTTCTCGTCTTCAATTATTTCATTAACACACATGGAGGAAAAATATTGACAACATGAATAATTTTATTAAAAAATGGCAAAAAATATAAATTTTTGCAACTAGCAAGAACATATAGGCAACACTAAATCAAATTTATGTTATAGAATTTAATTTCTAAATTCTTCGTAAGTCAAACAAAGAGAAAAAAAAACTGATGGCAACATCTCCCTTAAATATAGTGTATAGAAAATGATGAGAGGGACATACCCTTAAATATAATGTATAGAAAATGATGAGAGGGATGACTTTAATATTTATTATTAATAGTATATAAGTCATATCAAAAGTCAGCTTATTGTATTGATTTAAAAAATAATTACACAATTAAAATTATAAACTAATTTTAAAATTCTAATGGATTGTGGAAATCTGATTATATAAATATTACATATTTAATATAATTTGTGTTAATTGTGATCTTAAATATAGTCCAATGTACTAAAAATATTCAACAATAATATATCATAATAATGACTTTTAAAAAAAGGAAAATAGTTTACTTTTAAAAATTTGAAAATTCACTCTATACTCCCCAAACTATGTCAACCATTGGCATTGAAAACAACTAATTTAAAAGATTTATTAAATAAAAAATCTTACATCTTTAACTTAATTAAAGTTAATTTGAAATTACCTATAAAAACACTTAATTTGAAATTAAAATAAAATTCTTAAACCATCATAATTGGTAAAGAAATTATTTAAATTTTTAACCTGTCAATAAGCTAAGGTAGGTGATGGCAGCCTAGCAAGTTCAGGAGAGGATGCGACTAAGCTCCCTACAAAATGTACTGTTGACCAAATTTTAAAAAACCGAAAAACACAACAGATTTTTGTGAAATTTTCACCATCTGTTCTTTAGGATCTGCATATTTTGCCCTCGAAAACCACAAAAAAATTGTAAAAAATCAATGTATTTTTAGAAATCTGAAAGAAAAAAAAATTTGACATTTTTTTTGTCTTTGGTAAATTTTTTAGGGAACTTACTCGCTACCTTCAAGAGATGAAGATGATGGTGATGGTGTTGATGTTGATGTCGATGTCGAAGAGAATGGATTCACCTCTGTTCATTATGGAACGGATGGAAAATCATCTTTTCTGTTTTCAACCCCTACAGAATTCTGGGAGTTTCTCTGGTCGTGGCCAGCGTGGAGGGCTATATGCTTGGGTTGTGCTCAAGCTTTGGCTTTGGTGGGGCCCTTCTCTTTTGCTTGAGGGCTGGGAGGTTACTCGAGGGGATTTTTCATCTGCATGGGAGGAGAGTTTCTAATTTGGGTTGATGCTGAGGTGGACGGGAAGGCTTTGTGGAGTGTATCTGATGATAAGTTCTCGCCCCTTCCTTTGATTTTGTTCTGCATAGGAGCTTCGTTTCCCCTGACGAGGTTTCTTTGGTTTATGATATTGGATTCCCTTTTAGGGACCAGCTGGGTAGCATGGTAGAATATGAGTCCATGGTCCATCTCTTCTCTTCCCGGGGTAACCTAAGTAAGGTTATTTCCAAGATGGAGCTATCTCTTTCAGGTGATGGTAAGTTTATTTTGTCCCTTATGCTAGGAAGTGCGAAGAAATCTCTGTGCCTCCCGATTGTCTTGATATAGGCGTGCAACTTAGGGTCTCCTTCCCAAGTTGAGGCCCCTACATTATTTTGCTCAGGATGTGCATCCTCCTCAAAGTACCTTTGAGGGTTTCGACTTCTACGAATCTGCTGCACCCTGCCACTTCTGTTCGTGATTCTTGGCTTATCAAAACTTCCTCTCAGTCGAAATCTTGAGTCATTGGTGTGATAATTCTATTGTAGTCACTGATTATTAATTTCCTATATTATAAAAATTATTTAACTGCCGAAAATAAATTCATAGCTAATATTGAAAAATAATACAACTGCAACTTCACCAATAAAATACGCGGAAAGAAATATGCAACATAAAGAACACAATATTTTTGGACAATTGTCCTCGAAAAACCCCGAGGGGAAAACCAGTACTGCAAATGAGAAATATATTAAACTTCAGCAAATTAAGAGATACAAAATTCCTTGCCTCTCACTGGCAGAACTCAGACAATCTCCCAATTCCCCCTGCTGATATTCCTCCACTGCTATCCCTAGCGCTATCACTGCGCCCCTTGCTAACACTGCAATACTTGTTTTCTATCACTACAAACACATTTGCTATCACTACAAATGCTCTCCAAGTTGTGTTTTCCAAATGCCCCTAGACCTCCTTTTATACTACTCTCATTGGTAAACCAATGGCCGAGATTGATTCTCAATCAACAGTTGAGATTAAAACAACTCAACAACTAATAACAAAATCGGTTTCTAGTTGCTTCCAAAAGTAGTCAATTAATTAACAAATAATTGTCCCTACTTTAACTAATTAGTTAGTAAAACAATTATTTACTAATTAATGGCATATGAACAAACAGCTGTCCAAGCTAGGAAACTAACACTCCCTCTTAGCGAGGAATCTGTTTTGCACGACACCTAACTTATCTCTGAAGAAGATGAATTTTGCCTTCCCCAATGCCTTTGTCAGAATGTCTGCTACCTGCTCGTCTATAGGTATGTAGTGTAGCTGAACAACCCCCCGTTGTACACAATCCCTGATGAAGTGATACTTGATGTCTATATGTTTAGACCTATCATGAAACACTGGATTCTTAGACAACTTGATGCAACTCTGATTGTCGCAATGTATCACAGTAGTCTCAACCCTCTGACCAAACAAGGCTACTAACAACTTTCGAAGCCAAATAGCTTCACATGTCGCCATGCTAGCTGCTATGTATTCTGCTTCTGCAGAACTCAAAGCCACAGACTTCTGCTTCCTGCTGAACCAAGAGACAACTCCTGATCCCAAACTGAAACAACACCTTGAAGTGCTTCTCTTGTCTGTTGTACTACTTGCCCAATCTACATCAATATAGCCTATCAACTTGTTACCTTCACCTCGAACATATCTGATCCCGTACTCAATTGTACCACGCAAATAACATAGCACATGCTTCGCCACTGTCCAATGCACTCTCTTTGGCTCCACCATGAACTGACTAAGAGAGTTCACTACAAAGGCTATATCTGGCCTAGTGTTGACCAAATACACGAGTGAACCAATCAACTGCTTTTATAAGCTGGGATCTACATCTTTCTCCTTGGATGTATCTACCTTCCTCCAATTCGTGATCATGGGTGTAGACATGGCTTTGCAATCTTCCATCCCGAATCTCTTCAAGATTTCAATGCAATATTTCCCTTGCCCACGGAAAATATCTCCATCTGTCTACCACACCTCCATACCTAGAAAGTAGTGCATAAGTCCTAAATCCTTCATCTCGAACTGTGCTTTAAGATCCTTCATGCACTCGTCTATGAGCCCTAGTGAACCTGTTAGAAACAAGTTGTCCACATATAGAACAAGAATGAGAACCTCACCCCCAACCACCAAGTAGTAAAGGTTAGCATCTGCCTCACTCTTCACAAAGCCCATTACTTGCAAGTAAGTATCAATGCGCTCATACCATGCTCTAGGAGCTTGTTTGAGTTCGTATAAAGCTCTCTTCAATCTAAACATGTGGGTCTCTTTACTGTGTGCCTTCTGGTTGCTCTATGTATACCTCCTCCTTCAACTCACTATTGAGGAATGCTGTCTTAACATCCATTTGATGGATCTGCCATCCCATCTGTGCTGCAAATGAGATCACAACTCATATAGAAGTATACCTGGCCATAGGAGCAAATGTCTCCTCATAGTCTATTCCCTCCTTCTGAGAGAACCCCTTTGCCATGAACCTTGCCTTGTATTTCTCGATGCTACCATCTGCACCATGCTTGATCTTATAGATCCAGCATGATCTAACCACTACCCTATTTGTTGGTCTAGGCACTACCTCCCACACATCATTTTGCATTATTGAGGTATATTCCTCAACCATCGCATCTCGCCACACCTGATGCTGTGCAACATCCTGATAACTGGAAGGTTCACTGTCTACCAACTGGCTGACTAAAGCCACATAGTCATTGAACTTGGCTGGTTGTCTCCTTTCTCTCGTACTCCTCCTAGGAGCTCCCACTAACTCCTAAGTATCCCTTTGTTGAACCTCACAGTTCCTACTGCCAACTGTAGAGGATGAAATATCAACCTCCATATCTTCTAGATGCATATCCTGTTGCACCAGTTGCTCCATACTCTGCGAAATCTCACCACCTGAGTCTATGCTAGTACTAGTAACTGTACTCGAGCTTTGCTGCCCTTGACTCGGTTGAGCTACCCCTGGACCTTCTGTTGGCTGCTCACTCTGATCTTCTACTGGAAAATCTCTAGACCTCCTAAATGCCTTGTCCTCCATGAACTTGACATCACGTCTTACTATAATCCTCTTAGCCTTGGAATAAATATCCAATATGCCTTTGAGGTTTCACTATATCCAACAAAGTACCCCCTCTCTGCAGTCTGATCTAACTTTGTACATGTATCACCTGGAATATGGAAATATGCCAAACTTCCAAATATCCTGAAGTGACTGACATCTAGCTTCTTCCCTATGAAAGCATCTTCCGGTGTCATCTTACCTAGTACCTTATGTGGAACCCTATTTTGTATGTACACTACTATACTACATGCCTTTGCCCATAAGTAGCGAGGCATATCCTGGTCATGTAGCATAGCCCTTGTTGCCTCCGATATGGATCGGTTCTTCCTCTCTGCAACCCCATTCTACTGTGGATTGTAAGGAACAATCCACTCTCTCTTGATTCCTTCTCTGGTATAAAACTCTTGGAATTCATTCCCTTTGTACTCGCCTCCATTATCTAACCGAAGAACCTTAATCTTCCTTCCTGTTGGGTTCTCCACAAGAGCCTTGAACCCTTGGAAGTGACTGAAAACCTCATCCTTGGTCTTCAAGAAGTATATCCAAGTCTTCCTGGAGAAATCATCAATAAAAGTAACATAGTATTCATATCCTCTAAGAGACTTCATTGACATTGATCCACCTACATCTGAATGTACTAGATCAAGAACATCCTCAAATCTGGTGTCACTCCTTGGAAAAGATGCTTTTGCAAACTTCCCCAACATACATCCCTTACATACATCGTCGTGCTTTGTGCTCACCTTAGGAACACTTGTCATTGTCTCACGAAGCAATTTAAGTGCTCCATGATGTATATGGCCCATCCTCCTATGCCACAGCTCTCCAAGATCTCTAGGATTACTGCTGGTCATAAGTGCCTTAGGAGTGTCAAACTGCAGTCTATAAAGGCATCGGCTCCTAACTCCAATAGATACGAGTGATTTCTAATCCTTGTGCTTGATCAACACATGTGTCCCTCTAAAAAGTACATTATACCCTTTATCCTGAAGAATAGATACATAAATAAGATTCATACCTAATCCTGGCACATGCAACACATCACGAAGGGGAATAATCTTCCCATTCTCTCTTTGAAACTGAACAGTCCCTTTCCCAATTGAGTTGAGTTTGGACAAGTTTCCCATATAAATCTGGGTACTGGTACTCTCCTCCTTGTAACTGGAGAAGTACTCTCTAATTCCCGTCATATGAAATGATGCCCCACTATCTATATACCAAACACTCTGTGAGGTTGAGCTAACCATACAAGCTATGAGTGCGAACTCATCTTCCAATCTACTAGAGAGCTCATCTACACTTGCTGAAGCTGCCACCTGCTTCTTGCCCTTATTTTCATTCTTCTTCCTTTCTGGGCAATCACTGACATAGTGGCCAAACTCATGACAACCAAATCACTTAACCTTAGATAGGTCCTTCTTCTTCTTCTCACCTTGTGAGCTTGATCCTTTGCTAGACCCCTTCTTTGATTTTCCCTTTCCTGCTAGGGAAACATTTTCTTGTTCCACCTCACTCTTCTGACTCTTGGTGTTGGTTCCATTGCCAAGACTAAGTCTAAACTCCTCCTGAGTGAAATCACTCCACAGTCAATCCCAATTGGGTAAGGTGTCTCGTCCACTAACAATTTGAACAAAGACATCCCACTGTTTAGTAAACCCATTTAGGGCTATTCTGACTAGCTCATCATCACTGGGGCTATCTCCAACAGCTGCTAACTCATCCTTGACAAGCCTAAGCCTGGTGAGGTAACTTGTGATGTCTTCTCCCTTAATCATCTGGGTATTCTTCAACTTTTCTCTGAGAATCAACTTCTGATTGGTGGTAGCATTTTGGTATAGATTCAGAATGGCATCCCACATCTTCTTTGCAGTATCTAACTCTTTAATATGTGGAACAATATGATCCTTGACACCATCAAGGATTATCCTCCTCGCCTTGGCATCGTTCTTCTTGTATGCTATGAGTTGTCTTGCATCTGAGGGTACAGCTAAAACAGTGGTAACATACTCCTTGATACCATTCTCTTCTAGTAATAAAGAAATTTTGGCTTTCCAAACACCAAAATTTGAGGCACCATCCAATTTGTCCTGATCTCTCAAACCAGTTACAGCCATCTCAAAGAAATAAAGAAATAACTCGAAAGAGGTCAAACTAGGTTTTATAAACCCTTGATTTCTTTCCTTCCTAGGGCAAACCTTTTCTACCCTCAACTTAGCTTTGATACCATGTGAAAATTCTATTGTAGTCACTGATTATTAATCTCCTATCTTATAAAGATTATTTAACTGGCAAAAATAAATTCACAGCTAATATTGAAAAATAATACAACTGCAACTTCACCAATAAAAATACATGGAAAGAAATGCGCAACACAAAGAACACAATATTTTCGGACAATTGTCCCTAGAAAAACCTCGAGGGGAAAACCAGTACTGTAGATGAGAAATATATTAAACTTCAAAAAATTAAGAGATACAAAATTCGTTGCCTCTCACTGGCAGAACTCAGACAATTTCCCAATTCCTCCTACTGATATTCCTCCACTACTATCCCTAGCGCTATCACTATGCCCCTTGCTAACACTGCAAGACTTGTTTGCTATCACTGCAAATGCTCTCCAAGTTGTGTTTTCCAAATGCCCCTAGACCTCCTTTTATACTACTCTCATTGGTAAACCAACGGCCGAGATTGATTCTTAATCAATGGTTGAGATTAAAACAGCTCAACAACCAATAACAAAATCAGTTTCTAGTTGCTTCCAAAAGTAGTCAATTAATTAACAAATAATTGTCCCTACTCTAACTAATTAGTTAGTAAAACAATTATTTACTAATTAATGGCATATGGACAAACAGTTGTCCAAGCTAACAAACTAACAATTGGGAGATTTATTGGTCATAGACCAAAAATTGTTTATAGCCAGCCATAGCTAGAATGGTTCACTCTTGGTAAGTGCGAAAGGCATTGATGAATGATTGCCTCTTATTCTCCTTATATTCCTACGAAGGCTGCTCAAGTGTTTTTAGAAAGGCCGTTGGCTTTCTGATAAGATCTTTCCTCACCTTCAAAGAAGGCACGCTGATATTGATGTTTCCAGAACTAAGTGGGTTTTGATATGGGTTCAGCTCTTGTAGCTTAGAATGTTGAGATGGATGTATCTTCCGTGACATTGGTGATGTTGTTGGTTATTTTATTTCTATTAATGATATTATAAAAAATATATTTAGGTTTCTGTTTGTTTTTGATCTTGTGTTTGTATTGATATTAATTTGAAGTTTCTTAAAAAGTTATGTTGAGCTCTAGATTAGGTCTTTGGGAAGAGAACTCTTATAATTCGAAACCCATCTGTTCTATTTCCATAGGGTGACTTCTTGCTTGTTTGGTCACGTTGCTCATGATTATGTACACTTTAATGCTGTCATTAGGGATGAGGTTCTTCTAGATTTCTTCTAGTAGAAATGCTAAGGTGGAAGTGTGTTGAGGTCCCTCTTATAAGGTGTAGAGGAATCATGTAGAGGTGTATGATTTATCTATGTTTCCTAAAAAAAAAGTGTTAAAAAGACATTTCTTTCTAGCCCGCTTCCTTATTTAGGGCTTGGTCGCCTTAAGTGTTCTTTGTTTCATTGTTAAGTGAGGGTTTTTCCTAGTTCTATAAAGCTTTTTATAAGAGTTTCTATATGGTTTTGGTTCTCTTCTTTTGAGATTTCTGGGTTTTGCTATTTTTATTGTTATCATGTTGTTTGTTTTCTTCCTATTGTAATTGAGTTTGCTACTTCTTCATTTCAAATAATATTAAATATTTAATTTATAAATAATCATGTCTATTAGTTGACATCCTCTTTATAAATGATACATTATTTTAATATAGTATATAATTTTTGGAGTGTTTTGACAATCCTAAACATTTAATTTTCAAAGGGTGTCATAAATATTCTTAATATAGTAAATAATGTCTTTAGTATATTTAATATTATAAAGTTCATACTTGGAAGTATGTTATATTATCTTTACCAAAAATGAGTACAATTAAATGCTTTAATGCTCATTTTGAAATAAGTGTCTTGTGAGGTTTAAATATTTTATAAAAATATTAATATATATTTAAAGACTTAAATTCTCATGTCCAGCCAACTAAACTTCAATAATAATCTTAAATTAGAGAAACATTAAAATTCTTAAATATTGAAAAGATTTTAAAAATCAAGTTAGAGTGATCTTCTAATTTTTTTAGCAAAATAAAATGTTAAATCTACAATTGTTTGTGAAAATAACATCTATTAACAAAATAAAATAAAATACATAAACAAATGAAACATGGTAACAAAATTTAAAAATATGTGATCGAAACTTTTAGTCTTTTTCTACTTTACAAAAATAATTCTCTCAATAATTGCATAAGATCGATTTCTCAATCACCTATATAAAAATATTTATGTATTTAATATAATATATTTTTAAAAACATTTGAATCATTTTGAATTCATTTTTCTAAACAAATCAAATAAATTGTTAATTTAAAAAAAAAAACTTGATTAAAATATTAATTTATAATTAAATTATATTTTTAAAAGTTTTAAAGCAACTAACTGAAAAATAATAAATAAAATTTGAATTTTCCAAATGTAAAATTGTCTTTGTATTATTATAACTCTAGTTTAGCAAACTTTTAACATTTACTTTCTTGAATTGTACAAAATTCACTGTTTTTATTATACATAGAAAAGTGTCTCTTTGGAAATTTATCCAGATCATCAAAAACATAAACTAGGAGCTTGATAAAAGACAGAAAAACAAATTTTAAAATTTGGACTGCAACTAAAATTATTTGAATCGCAATTAAAGAAAGAAGATTGAACAAAGTTTCAAATTTACAATCTTGCCAATTATTTTATTATGATAGCACTTTTCAAGATCACTACAATATGATATTATAGATTCTATGAGTAGCTGCTATTGAATAAGGATATGAACTAAATTATGACATGCATATGACAAATTCTATATAAACTATCTATCTTACAAACTATCTAACTTACGCAGAATGAGCTTGCTGTACTGTTCAGTCATATCTTTGAACTACAATCAAACTTTCTATCCATAGCTTTTATATCATGCATGTAAGGAAGACTGAATATTCAAAGGCGTTATGGCCTGTAAAGTCCCCAGTCATGGTTTACAACACTAAAACTTCCATCCACAACAAGATTATGACCGCTCACATATTTAGATTCGTCACTGGCCAAATACAGAGCAGCCTCTGCAATATCCTCTGCTTTAAGTATCACTCCCTTCAAGTTTGCTACGCTGCAACCCCACGCCTCCACTTCATCCTTCCCTTTCCCTACAAAATCCATTACAAGCCCGGTTGCAACAAGAGAAGGCGATACACAGTTGACTCTGATACCATATTTCCCAAGCTCAGCTGCACCGTTTTTAGTCAGCCCTATAATTGCATGTTTTGAGGCAGTGTATGCATAAGGCGTAACGCCTCCCAGATTCCCTGCAATACTGGCTGTAGAAATATTACACCCTTTTCTGTTGGGTATCATAACGCGGGCTGCATGCTTAATGCCGTGCATTACTCCTTTCACGTTTACATTCACGGTGCGTTCAAATTGGTCCATCTCGTACTCTGCAACACTATCTCTATGCCCATCTCCAGTACCTGCGTTATTAAACATAATGTCTAGTTTTCCATGCTTTTCCTTTGCAGAATCTACTGCTGCTCTAACGTCTTCTTCTTTACTCACATCGCAGTGAATATAGGTTGCCGACTGTGACAGGGATTCTGCAAGCTTATGACCAACATCATCTGCAATGTCTGCGATTATGACTTTGGCTCCATGTTTGGTGAAGAGGTGAACAGTGGCTTCTCCAATTCCATGTGCTCCGCCTGTAATTATTGCAACCTTTCCCTCCAATCTGCAATTTCAAACCAGATTTCACGATTATCTGCATATTATAAGAGTAAGTGAGCTGAGTTGAAAATTATGGACATCGAAGCAGTTACCTTCCCTGTAATACAGATGTAGTCATAGTTCTTTCCTTGCTAAAGTTGAGATGGCATATAGTAGAAAAAGAGATAGTTGTATGATGATTTAGAGAAGCCATCAACTATAAATTGCAATCCGAAAAAGTAACTGGTTGGGATTATTTAATAGGAGGCTCGAATGAAATCTAAATTCAGACGACACAGTTCGAAATTTTCAAACAGATATAAATTAGATAGTTGGATTTTAGATTTTAAGTTACATCAAAATTTTAGAAAGATGGTCAGGTGAAAAAGTTAAATTTAATATTTGTGGTGATCAGTTCAACAGTGTCCTTGTCAGTGAATTTCTAGATTAGCATCGCGCTATTTAGTCATCGTGAATAAGTCTTAAAGGTCTCACAGTTAGTTCTATACCTCTAACTTTCAAATCAGCATCTTCAACACCTCTGAGTTAGAAATTTAGCAGTCCTATACCTCTAACTTTCAAATCAGCATCTTCAACACCTCTGAGTTAGAAATTTAGCTCTATTATCACATCAAAACTTTATAGATATTAATGAACCTCCAATCTTCACTTGTAACTAAAATATTAGTTTATAATTATAATGATTGATGTAACATAAACAATAAACATACAAAGGAAATCACTCACCATGGTCCACAATCCATTATGTTTTTCAACATATTGCACCATATAAACTGACAGCAAATACTCAAAAGGCCCTATTGGCGGCTGAAGAAATTGACGTTTCAATTTAGTCATCTACGATCGAAACATTAAGTAGAATATTATTTAAATTTTATGAAAATTAATAGTATCTGAACTCTCTTGATCTTTTTTTTTTCAGTACCTTCGTTATTACTGCATGTGAACATTAAGAAACTAAATACAACAACTATTCATATTGTTTTTTAATTCATTATAGAACATTCCTGGTAGCCTCTCAATATTGATATGTAATATTAGAAATATTATATATCATATTAATTAGTTCAATAATTTGTAATTGCATATTTTCTATATTGTTTTTTATTAAGTTAGGTGGGTAAAAGGTCCTAACCTGTTAAACATGCAAATCAAGAACTAACATAAACAAAGAAAGTACTAGGGCTTGGAGAGAAAGCCTACTAGGTAGTGAACAATTTATGACAAAATTATAACATCAGTGACATAAAGTGTCGTGATAATAAGCTAAAGCTAGCTAAAAGTAGAACAACAAAAACAATCAATAGAGGATTTTCATAATCAACTTCATTAAAAGTCCAATTCTTAGATTGATCCTCATGAGTCTTCGAGGTTAGAGGGTCATTAGCAAGGGTCTTTTTAAATTTGGTGGCGGAATTCAACTTTGCAAGCCTAGAAGACCTACATTCTCAAGAACTAGAAGTTCTAATTTCCTTAGCAACACCACTTTGATAGACCTTTGTAGAAGGGGAAAGGAAACTACTAGGTTGTTGTTTAGGGATTTACTCACAATCATTTTTGTTTTATTAATAGACTTAAGTTAGGCACTACTAGGGCTAGGATTCTCACCTTTCTATATAGAAGATGGATCATCTTCTTTAAACATGATTTTACTTGTACAACTACCTCGCTAGGGAAGATTTGGTTCTTTGTCTTGAGGATAACAACTGGATGGGGTAGGGTTCACAATAAGCATACTATCAAAACAAAAATATAAATAGTTTTAAATTTTTATTTTATTTAATATATTTATTATTTTTTGTGATAAATAAATTTCTATTAGTATATTCACATTGCATTTTGAAATCTATGGTACTATTACAAACTATCTTTACACTCATGGAAAAGGTTGATTATTTTTTTTTTATACTTTATAATACAACTTCAAAATATCATTCATAGCATGAAATGTTATGAGGAGGAAGCTACCAAGTATATTGACAAATAGTTGTGTCATTAAAAGTATTTTTAGTCATTGTAAAATAAAGTGTCTAAGCTTATTAAAGAGGATAAAATACATTTGCATCTATGAATCAAAGAATTCAAAAATATTAAGGGAATTAAATAGATAGCAAGCCACTATGTTATCTAGATAAGACAAGTTTAGAGGCTACAACTCAATATGTTTTGATTCTATTTATTTGATCTGCTACTTTGGATGGATGGGTTTTTTTTTAACTTTATGTGCAATGAGAAGACGTGCAATAATAAATGACAAATCATAGATCACAATGGTGTTTTTCTTACCAATTGCTTAAAATATATTGACAACTTATAGATCACAACTCATTTATTATTTGCACAATATTTAAAGCGTTTAACTCATCAATAAATCATATTAGATGAAAGAAAATTTACTACTCAATCCCTATTATTTAATGATCAATGACGATAATCATCAAAATTGGCATGTTGTGATGGTCAAGTTTTGATATCATTCCTTCCATCAAGATTCAAACCCCATTCAGGTGCAATTTTAAAATTTCAAATGGGGGCGGAGTTTCCTATTTACTTGTTCATACCTTTAGGTCCAAATTTTATCTTATGTTCTTAAAATTATCTTTTCTATAGTCCCTCTATTAATATATTTAAATTAAACAGTCTCAAGGTCTACAAAATATCAAATAAATGTCCAGATTAATTGCTAATTATTTGATGAAGTTGTAAATAATACCAATATTCTTAAATTTTTAAGAGGATGATTATTTTATAATGTAATTGTCAATTTTCTATAATAAGATATTAATGTTGGATCTTCTTTTCAATGCGATAAACCTAATAATTCACTTTGTATGAACAATTCTTAGTACCTAACAATTTTTCTATCACAAACTCTACATCAACTAAAAAAAATTCTATAGGTTATTTTTCTCGTACCCACGTAATGACAACTTAAATAGGCCTAAAAAAATCATGTTGTACTTTTATTATTTGTGCTATCTATAATGTAATTATAAATATAAGAAATTGTATAAAAATAATTATATTATGAAAGATAACATTTCACATCCTATTAATGTATGCGCAAAACTTCATAAAAGTTCATAATTGCATTTTGTGTAAGTACGTGTGGAAGGATAGCTATCCGTATCACCAGGTAATTTTGATTACCAAGGACACTAATGGAAAATTTGGCTTAATATCTAATTATTACGCCTAGAGATCCATTGGATTTTGCTCTACGGAGCTCGATTACCCAAAAATATCTAGCCCTTGCCTCTTATGAACAAAATTCTCATAAAATGGTTATCTCAAAAAGACCTTTTTTTACCCTGGTGTGCGAAGCTTGGCTCTGCATTTTTCAGAGGGCTCTTGCGGTGGAAGCTGGTCTGGTCGATATGGGTGGAAAAACTTTGTGCATAGAGCCAGACAAAGTCAAAGAGGAGTTCTCCTCTGACCCCCTGGTGACCCACTACTACAAAGACAGTGGCATCTGGGGCTTCATGGAAAGAATGAAGGGAGGCCGTGATGAGAAAATCTCCAATTAATTTGTGTCCTCCTGGGATAATAGGAAGGTGTTAGTTGGGGGCTTACACTTTCAACTAAACGAAGAGGTCATTACTAAACTAACAGGGCTATTAATTGAGGGTAGGAAGTATAAGAAAATCAGCTGGACACTGGACATTACAAGTCTCAAACAGTTCTTCAAGGTAGGTGAAAAACTAGTAAAAAACTCTGGAGGTTTCAACCACGAGCAGCTCCCTGAGTTTTGGCCCAAGGTGTGTCATATAATTATGAAATGCTTCACTCTCAAGGGTAAATTTACTATGTTTTGTTATTATCATTTATCGTTCCTCAACCATATCAGGAGTAGGGACCTCATTTCCATCCATTTCTATCTCCTCCACTCGATTGAAAGCAACATCCTGGATATTAAGGAGAACAAAAATCCTAAGAAGTTGGTCCCCATCCTTCACCAGGGCCTCTTACTCTACATGTACAACTTCCATAAAGCCATTTTCCCTCTACCCCAACCTCCCCTTATTATTAAGGATGTAACCCAGGAAGTTTCCCCTTCGGGAGCCAATAACCCCTCTTAGTCCCCCTCCCAGTCTTTACAAGAGATCCAGGAGACTGACCTTGTTCCCTAGGATGGTAAAAGTCACAAGAGATGTGTGAAGAACCCCTTTAAAAGGGTAGAGGAATTAGAGGAATCCCATGTCTCTGAGTACATGGAATCTAAGGATAAGACAAGGGTTGATAGCACCCCTAAAAATGAGAGGAAGCACATAAAATAGAGGAATTCGAGCAACCAAGTTGAGCTAGAAGAGGATTTGGGGGGTATTGTTCAGCATTCCAACATGATTGCCAAGGAGAAATGCAAAAAAATTCTCAGGGAAATGGCTTTGGAGGACACGTCTCGTTCGGAGGATATGGACACCTCTACCTCCTTCGGTTCAATTGAGGGCTCCTCAATGGAACACTTAAACTCACTTAGATTTGGTAGCGCTTCCCCCTTGAGTCCCCTGATGATGATGGATGATAAGCCTCACAGCAATACCCTACCCCCACTGTTAGAATAACTGAGAGGGAGGTGAATCAGTTATCCACAGTCCCAAATACAAAATGTATAACCAAAAACAATTTACACAAACTTCTGCAACTCGATAACATAAAATGGTAAACTATCTGTGCTTTTACTAATTACCAGTTAATAACATATAGTAATTACCAATCAAATCCAGTATGTAATATGTAAAGTATGACAATCAAACAATCACCACAATGAACACATAACACAAAAGATTTAACGTGGAGACCCTATTAAGGGAAAAACCACCTAGGACCGACAACCCAAAAATGTTCACTCTTCTGAAGTGAGGTCGGTGAAGACCCAACCCTATTAAAGGTTACAAAACACACTATAAGGTGTGACCTTGTTAGAGGATTTAACACTAACCGTTATTGTCCAACCAACATTCACTATGGGGATGATAGGATAACAAATGTACATTCTATGAATGACATTAAAAGACTTTCAAGTCCACCCGGTTAAGAGATTTATCTATTTACAATGGTTAAACTATAACAGTAGGTGATCTGATTACAATACAACTTCTATTGTAGATGTTCAGATCTATATTATGCTCATTCAAATCCTCTGATCAATATATCAATTTAATTCATCAACATTCAGTAACTTATTGTCCCTTGGTAAATAGCTCTCTGATGCTTAGTGATCTCTATAGTTCAATTCTCCTTAACTAGTCTGATCAGGTATGCATGAAGCTTGTTCACAAGATAATTCTGCAGTCTCCTTCTTCCGGCATAAGTTTCATACTGAAACCCTAGTCTCTTAAGTATACATGTAAACCATTTTCTTCTCATCCATCATATTTTTCCACTTAAACCTTCCTTGGCTAATGTGTCAGTAACATGTTTTGTTTCAATCCTTTAGATCTTCCTTGAATTTTGTTAGCTGTTGATCTTCGTAAAAAACTTTATCTCCTATCTTGAAATCATAAGACTTTACAACTCATCAACTTCTGTCAGCTAAACTAATTATTTAGTTCTTTTCTTCTATTTAGTTAACAAATAAATGTGTCGGTGAACACAAGCTTGGTTTATACTATGCTCGATATACACTACACTACTTGGTGTATACTGGAATGCTTGATTAATCAACCACACTAATTTGTAACAAATTGCTTCCAACTTCATAATAGATTAATGTAACATAATCAAGTCAACAATACGAAGTCATAGACTCATCAATAAGTTACCAAAAATATTCCTTATCCTCATCTATCCTTTCCATCTTCCTCAATGTAGATAACTCGGTTCTTCATCTTTCTCTTCACTTCTACAGATGTGTTATATGTTTGCATCTCCATGATAAGTACTGTCAAAACTAGCTGACATCAATGACAACATAAAAATGATTTAATTATCTTACATAACATTTTAGTGCTCAGTAAGTGATCATCAATCACTTGAATCTCTCAATTATTTGTAGTTCATCAATCTCTCCCTTTGGCATTGATGGATACTCAAGCAATATAAAGTGTACCATACACATACCAAACATATATTCTACAACTTTGTAAACAAATGTTGTAACTCGGTATAAGCTCTCCCTAGCTTAATATGTTTAATCACTACGTTAATTAACAACATCTCAAGTGCAGACTATCTTCTATAGATATGACCTTTGCAGCTCTCAGATTCCTTCTTCTATTCTCAGTAACTAATTTTCAATGCTCTCCCTTTCAGTTAGATCTCTCTCCCTTAGATAGATGTGTCAATGTTCTCTGTTTCATATTGAGATCTCTCTCCCTTTGACAATAATGCCAGAGAAACACATAAACATACAGCTATGAAGTAGCCATGTAACTCTCTATTGTCTAGTGCATTCTCTATATCTTTGTATATTGTTATGCCAATTTGTTCTAGTTCGTCAAACTTTTCACAACCTTAGACAAAAATCCAAAGTGTGAACAATGATGCATCAACATGTATGATCTTCTAATAAAATTAGGCTAATGCAACCTCCAGATCACTTTAGTGACTGGTAGATAGGGGATTGACCCCAAGTCTAGTCCTCAAGTATTCAAATGTATCCTTTGGTAGATGCTTTTTAAATATGTCTGCAAGTTGTTCTTTAGATGTAACCAATTTTTAGCTTTACTTGCTTCTCTTGTACTTGTTCTCTTAAGTAGTGATACTTAATAGATATGTGCTTTGTTTTAGAATGCATCACAGGATTCTTTGAAATGTTTATTGCACTAGTGTTGTCACAATATATATTTACCAGCTCAGTGATTACCTCATTCATACCTTCAACCACTTGCTTGATATATGAAATATTTGAACAATTTGTAGCAGCAGAAACATATTTTGCTTCGGTTGTGGACTGAGAAATGCAAGACTGCTTCTTACTTGTCCATGTAACAAGTCTTTCACCTAATAAAAATGCTCCTCCAATGGTGCTCTTTCTATCATCCACATTTCCAACCCAGTCAGCGTCGATGTAGACTCTGAGTTCAAATTTTTCTTTCTTAGGATACCATAATCCATAATTCTCTATTTTCTTCAGGTATCTTAAGATTCTCTTTGTAGCAACCATGTGTGACTCCCTAGGATTAGCAAAAAATCATGCAACAATCCCCACATCATGTGCAATGTTTGGTCTACTATGCACTACATACATTAATTTACCAATCATAGATCAGTACAGTGTTTGGTTTACCTCTGTAGTTTCATCCTCTTTTATTAGTTTACAACCTATGACCATTGGTGTTCCAACTATTTTATCATCTTCCATGCCAAATGTTCTTAGTACTTCCTTGATATACTTGGATTGTGTGATGAATATACCATTATTCTACTGAATAACCTGTAATCCTAGAAAGAACTTAATCTCTCCAAACATAGACATTTTGAATTCTTTTCTCATTTCATCAGCAAATGATTTAAAAATGTGATCTTGTCCTCCAAATATTATGTCATCCACAAATATTTCAGCAATCAAGATAGTATCATCTGAATCTCCTTTCATATATAGATTGCTATTCTCACTAGTTCTAACAAATCCAATACTCAACAAATAATTATGCAACTTTTCATACCAGGCTCTCGATGCTTGCTTCAAACCATATAAAGCCTTATGTAATCTACATACCATATCTTTCTTGTCTAGATCAACGAACCCTTTTGGTTGTTCTATGTAGACTTCTTCAAGTATCCCATTCAGAAAAGCTGATTTTACATCCATTTGGTAAACTTTGAACTTCTTGTGTGCAGCATATGCAAGTAACATTCTGACTCCTTCTAATCTAGCAATAGGTGCAAAGGTTTTAGCATAATCTATTCCTTCCTCCTATGCATATTTGTTGCATACTAGTCTAGCTTTGTTCCTTGTTACCTTTCCATACTCATTAAGTTTATTCTTGAATATCCATTTAGTACCGATAGCATTATTATCTTTAGGTCTGGGTACTAAAGTCCATGTCTTGTTTTTCTCTATCTGTTCTATTTCTTCTTTCATTGCATTAACCCATTCATCATTTTCCAATGCAACTTTAACATTCTTCAGTTCATATTCACAAACTAAACATGTACCTTATCTTGTCTTATTCCTTGTCTACATGCTAGCTTATCTATCTCCAATTATTTGGTTCTCAAGATGATGCCTTCTGACAAATTTTTCCAGTATCTAATCTCTTCTTTCTTGTGCATCCTGTGCAGGTTCATTTGCTTGCTTGGTAGGTCCTTTTTGCTCGTCAATTTCTCTTTCCCATTCCTCAGTATTGTTTTCCTACTGGCTGGTAGTCACAGTCCATGGCTTCAGTAGATACTCTGGTTGTTCAATGTAAGTGAATCTACCATAGTCTTCTGATTCCTTTCTTCTTTCTTTTGCATTCTTATCATCAAACTCATCAACCCTTACATTAGTACTTTCAATCATTTTATTAGTAACCCTATTTAGACACTTTTATGCTTTTCTCTTAGTGGAATATCCAAGAAATATCCCTTCATCACCTTTTCAGTCAAACTTCCCATTTCTTTCATCTTTCAGAATAAAGCATTTACTTCCAAAAGTTCTGAAGTAACTTACAGTGGGTTTGTGTCCAAACCATAACTCATAGAATGTTTTGTTAGTGTCCTTCTTCAATTGTACTCGATTCAGAACATAAATAGCCATGCTAACTGCTTCTCTCCAGTACGTCTAAGCCACATTCTTCTCTATCATTAATGTCCTTGCATAGTCAACAATTGACCGATTCCTCCTTTCAGCAATGCCATTCTGCTAAGGTTTCCTCGATGCAAAGACCTGTGTTTTAATACCATGCTCATTACAAAAGTTATTAAATTCATCAGAAAAAAATTCACCTCCTCTGTCAGATCTTAAGCATTTCAATTCTTTACCAGTCTCTTTCTCTACTTTTTCTTTATACCACTTGAACATCTTGAATGCCTCAAATTTTTCTTTTAAGAACATGACAATCATTAATTTAGTGTAATCATCAACAAAAAGAATAAAATATGTCTCCATAATAACTCTGAGTTCTCATAGGACCACATAGGTCGGTATGAACCAACTCAAGTATCTTCTTTGTTGAATAATCTTTTCTTTTGAAACCAGATTTAGTTATTTTACCTTTCTAACATTCATGACACATAACATGATCAGGCTTTGACAAGTTAGGTAGACCTTTAACTCTTTTATTTTTACTGATCTTAATCATGTTATCAAAATTCACATGACATAACCTTTTATGCCACAACCAAGCATCTTCATTTTTCATCATCAAGCAAGAAGACTCATCATTATCAAGATAAAACATATTACCTTTTGATTGTGCTCTAGTTTCAACTAGTCTTCCTCCATCATCAAATAGTTTTACTTTCTTTCTCTCAAAAGAAACTCAGTGACCTGAATTGTTCATCTGTGCCACACTTAACAAGTTATAGTTTAGTCCTTCTACCCAATAAGTATTTTCACATTTGATTCTATCATTTATCATTCGAGATCTTTTTCCTCTTACCATACAGGGTGTATCATTACCTGTTTTCACAGATCCTCCATTGTATTGCTAAAGATGATTAATTTTTTCTTCATCACCAGTCATGTGATGTGTACAACCACTATCTATCATCCATGTATCATTTTTATTAACTTTAGAAATTAGTGTTGTTTCTACATACCTATCTTCATCTTTTGAATCATCTTTCATAGCAACAATTACAACTTCCACATCATCATTTGAATCACTGTCGGTCTCATCTTCTTTAGAAATGTAACAAACCTTCTTAGCTTTATCATTGTTGTCTTAGTTGTCTCTATTGTATTGTCGGTAGCTTCTATTGTTTCTTCTCCCATAGCTTCCTTCACCAGATTGGTCTTTGTTTCTATCCTCTTCCTTCCTGTTTGGACATCTAGCAACAATATGACCAAATTCTTTATAGTTAAAGCATGCTAAAGGTAACTTACCCTTATACATACCTTTACCTTTAGGTAACCTTCTAGCCATAAGAGCTTCAAGTTCATCAAGCTCATTGTCAGTATTGCTATCATCATCATCTTGTTTACTACTAGACTTACCAATCTTCAGAGAAGTCATGAAAGTAGACTCAATAGATGCTACAACACTATTATCATAATTGTTAAGCTCAAATGTTGTCAATTTTCCAATCAAATTGTCAAGAGTGAGAGTATTACCATGTGCAGATCTCATTTCATGGATTGCATATATTCTAATTACATAAACCAGTAATAAGGTTCTAAGAATTTTGCTTACCACAATATCTTTATTAATAACACCATCAGATCCTCTTATTGCATTAATGACTTCCTTTATCCAATTTGTGTACTGCACTATATTTTCAGCTTCCTTCATCTTCATGTCATCAAATCTTCCTCTTAAGCTTTCGGCTCTGGCTCTTTTTACATTCACATCACCACTATAAACTTGAGCAAGTTTATCCCACATATCCTTAGCTCAGTAGTACAGTCCTTGATATCTTCAAATTTGGCATTTGTCAGAGCAGGAACAATCTCCATAATTGTAATATTCTGCTCATGTCTATCTCTTAACTGATCAAGGGTCAACGGTCCAGTGGGTGGTGCAATGTAGCCATTCTCCATTAGAGTGAGGGCAAAATTCCCAATTCTAGATATATGCAGCTTCATCCTGCGTTGCCATATTGTGAAGTTATCCTTGTTTAGCTTTGGCACTTACCTCTTATACATTTTGAGATCTTTGTGTTGAAGTCCTTAAAACTCTGTTCCAAGCAACCAAGTAGCTTTTATATAGCAACCAATGCTCTGATACCAATTGTTAGAATAACTGAGAGGGGGGTGAATCAATTATCCACAGTCCCAAATACAAACTGTATAACCAAAAAAAATTTACACAAACTTCTACAGTTCGGTAACATAAAATAGTAAACTATTTATGCTTTTTACCGATTACTAGTTAATAACATATAGTAATTACCAATCAAATCCAATAGGGTGAACTCACAATAGTGGGTTACACTTTTTTTCCTGAACGGACACTGAACTCTATATTTTGAAAAAAAGTTTCAGATTCGGATGCGTATTGTCATTAAACCATTTGAAATAAAAAAATGAAGTTAATTAGAGTCTTTTAGGATTTTCTTTCTAGATTCTTAATATATTTTTTATTTTTATTTTTGAATTGATTTGAATGGTTTTTTCTTTCTCCCACAAAAACTGGTATGTTGTTGAAAACGTCATTTTCAAATAGTTACATTATTTTCATAGAGCATAACTATTTTTTCTAAAATATATATCAATGTGATTCTTTCAAAATTAGTTTTCTAACATCCATACAAAGGGCATGTAGTTGGTTTGATAATATTATCATTATTATTATATTTTATTAACGTTTGAAGTTGACTAAACCGTAATTTTGACATACCTTGACTACATAGCTTATAACTTGTCATGTATTTGCCCAATTTCATTTTTAATTTTTTTGATACAAAGATAACTTAAATACCTAGGGCATGTATATTTTTTAGAATTTTTTTCTCTTATTTACTATTTTTCCATAAGCTTCAAACATAGAGGTAGATATACGGTGAAATATCCATGTTTAGTAAAACTAAAAATACAAAGTGATAATAAACTTATTAATATTAACATTATAATCATTGGAAATATTTTTCTCAGTAGTACCACACTACATATTAGGGTTTTCAAATGGATTCATTTGATTTCCCAAAAGATAAAGTCAAAGTGATTTTTTGTCAACATTTTAATAGGTGTGAATGAGGAGTATAGATGTTATATCAATGTTTTTTTAATCTAAGAGGATTTGAGCTAACCATTTGTAATTAATTCCTTAAAATGGAACCTCTCAAGGCTTAAATAGTCATATTTTATTAAAAATGTGTTACTTCAGCAAAAATCAACATCTCTAAAAAAGTGTAACCCACTATTGTGGGGTCACCCAATATGCAATATGTAAAGTATGACAATCAAAAAATCACCACAATGAACACATAACACAAAAGATTTAACATGGAAACCCTGTTAAGGGAAAAACCATCTGGGACCGGGAATGCAAAAATGTTCACTCTTCTGAAGTGAGGTCGGTGAAGACCCAACCCTATTAAAGGTTAAAAAACACACTGTAAGGTGTGACCTTGTTAGAGGATTTAACACTAACCGTTATCATCCAACCAACTTTCACTATGGTGTTGATAGGATATCAAATGTACATTCTATGAATGACATTAGAAGACTTTCAAGTCCACTCAGTTAAGAGATGTATCTGTTTACAATGGTTAAACCATAACAGTAGGTGATCTGATTACAATACAACTTCTATTGCAGATGTTCAGATCTATATTATGCTCATTCAAATCCTTTGATCAATATATCAATTCAATTCATCAACATTCAGTAACTTACTATCCCTTGGTAAATAGCTCTTTGATGCTCAGTGATCTCTGCAGTTCAGTTTTCCTTAACTAGTCTAACCAGGTATGCATAAAACTTGTTCACATGATAATTCTATAGTCTCCTTCTTTCGGCATAAGTTTCATACTGAAACCCTAGTCTCTTAAATAGACATGTAAACCATTTTCTTCTCATCCATTAGATTTTTCTGCTTATTCTCCTTTGTCCATTTTTTCACTTAAACCTTCCTTGGCTGATGTGTCATAATACGTTTTGTTTCCATCCTTTAGATCTTCCTTCAATTTTGTTAGCCGTTGATCTTCGTAACAAACTTGATCTCATATGTCAAAATATAACACTTTACAACTCATCAACTTCTATCGGCTAAACTAATCATTTAGTTCTTTTCTTCTATTCGGTTAACAAAGAAATGTGTCAGTGAACACAAGCTTGGTTTGTATTGTGCTTGGTATACACTACACTACTTGGTGTATACTAGAATGCTTCATTAACCGACCACACTGCTTTGTAACAAATTGCTTCCAACTTCATAACAAATAAATGTAACATAATCAAGTCAACAATATGAATTCATAGATTCATCAATAAGTTACTAAAAGTATTCCTTATCCTCATCTGTCCTTTCCATCTTCCTCAATGTAGATAACTTGGTTCTTCATCTTTTTGTTCACTTCTACAGATGTGTTAGATGTTTGCAACTCCATGATAAGTACTGTCAAAACTAGTTGACATCAATGACAACATAAAACTAATTTAATTATCTTACATAACATTCTAGTGCTCAGTAAGTGATCATCAATCACTTGAATCTCTCAATCAGTTGTAGTTCATCACCCACTCTCTCCCCACACCCAACAGGCCAATTCCCCTCACATTGAGCACACTACAGTGGCAACAGATGAGAGCGATAGGTTTAAAGGATCCCTCAAGAATAATTTCAATGAGATTGATAAGGAGATCCTCAACCTCAAATAGGACATGAGAGAAATCAAAGCCTGGGTCACTGATTCAAACAAGTTTACCCTCAAAGTCATGCACACGTCGGCTGTGACCCTGTGCAACGTACATGAGAAGATGGGTGGCGGTAAATTGGAAGCTGATGAGGATAACAAAGACCTCTTCATGTATCTATAGGTAGAGTGGGCTGCGACCCTGATGTCCAAATGTTTGGGTGGGAGATCCTAGTTGCTATTGTGTCCATGAGGTTTTTGCTCTGGCATGGGCCTGTTAGTCCCAGGTCCCATTTTTTTCCTTCCTATTTTCTGGTTAAGTTCTTAAAACATTGGTTTAGCCTTTTTTGGCTTGCTATTGTTAATATGTTATCTACTCTCTAGTTATGCTACTATGGTTCACTTTTTTTGAAAAGGACCTATATGTTTGTTTTTGATAGAGGTAGACTAGACACTTTTGTTTTTGCTGACTTTCTGCTGATAAACTACTTTGCGACTAGTGCTATTAATGTGCTTCAAGTCTATCTGTACCACGGGCCAACACCCTCTTGCTACTTTTTCTATCAAAAACATTTCACATCCTATTACTTTTTTATTTTTTCTTTTTAGATCCTACTCCAAGCTTAACTTCTCGCTCACCATCCTTCCCTATAAATTCAACCCTCTATCTTCCACCCTTGGTGTCTAGGAGAAAGAAATCCTCTAGAAATAGATCCCCTACTAATGACTCTCATGTTTGTAACGTGGTTGTGGACATTTCAAATATAGAGAGTTCCCCTTTGTAGAAAATATATTTTGTCTATTCTCTTGCAAGTGCCTCTATTAACTCTCTTCTTATATATGTTTTTGTGCACTTGCTCCATAATCTCTTAAAGCGACCTTGCACCCAAAGTGAAAAATTCATCTATTATGCTTCGTCTATTTTGGTGGTGGTATTGGGAGATAAGATTTTGGATTGCATTTTATACTTTGAGAATGCAGTGGAGTAGATATGAGCCCATGAAAAGGAAACTATGTTTATTTGAGAGAAAGTTTCATAATACACATTCATATACCTCCAACTAGCTAGTCTAGTGGAGATATCTAATTATAAAGGAATAAGACAAATATTTTGATTTCAAGGATGGAAAGACTATATAATAGAGATTCTTTAGTCCCAATCTAAGTATTTTGTACAAGGATGAAAATGCAACACACAAACATCTATGCAAAACACAATAGTCCTATACAAACTCAAATAAAAAATACTTAGAATGACCACAACCCAACTTTATTCTTTAGATAACATACAAAAATCTAAATTTATAAATGTAATAAAATGTATTGATTGACATAAATGGATACAAAGAAAATTAAGGGGAAAAAATCAATCCCTTGTGCATTCAAATGTCTCCAATCAACTTGCTCACACACAAGAGAGATGAAAAATGTTTGGGGTTGTTTATCTACACTTGCCTTTGTCATGTTCCTATTTTGGAATTTCCACCCCATAGTCTCCAAATTAATTGATATATCAAAAGAAAAGAAGATAAAATTAATGATAGATAAGGGATGTGATAAATACAAAGATTCTCAATGACACAAGAGAGATGGAAATATATTATGAATCAGGCTTGAGAAAGATAAGAGAACTATACATATTGATGTAAAAGACTACTACAGAAAATTAAAGCCCTTTGTAGAGAGAGAGAGAGAGAGAGAGAGAGAGAGAGAGAGAGAGAGAGAGAGAGAGAGGAGAGAGAGAGAGAGAGAGAGAGAGAGAGAGAGAGAGAGAGAGAGAGAGAGAGAGAGAGAGAGAGATGAAAATATAGATTTAAAAGAGAGAAAATAAGGGAGAATAAGGCTTCTAAGCTTTCCTAGAATATTCCAAGCCATTTTTCATCAACCAAGGTAGGTGACAGCTAGAAAAAATCTTAGCAATGATATTTTTGAAAGTTAGCATGTTTTAGGATACCTTCACAACATGAAGAATTCCATACTATGTGCTAGTGCCTAAGTGAATCACTCTTATAAAGGTCAAGTTGCAAGAGAAACATGTGGTAAATGTAAAGGTGATACTAAAAGATAGTTGTTGACAAGGGCCCTTGAGTATCATTAGTGGGAAATAGTTGATACAAAAGCTAGTTGGACCTACTAAAAAGATAAGAGAATGGACACTAAATAAATTACAAAAGTGTAGGAAAAATTATGAAGAACTTATGCAATTTTCAACCCTATATTTTCCCCTAGTTTAGAGGGTTAATGAATGAACTTAATATGAATTATAAAGGAATTCTGATGAAATTAAATAACATCATCATACAAAATGGATACTGCAAAGGAAGAAAATATATTTTTTAACTAAGAAATCATGCCCCTAGGGTAAAGACCTACAAAACATGTGTATTATAATTGATAAGTAGGAGATATTTTCCACAGCAAGTCAAATTGTGATATTGCTATCAGGATTTAACTATGTAGTTTTTGAGTCAAACTCATTGACCCATGATTCATGAGTAGTGGTTCACCGAACCCATCTCTCATGAGAATGAAATGGAACACTTAGCACTCATTGGATCTAGGTGATGCTCATAGAGGTGAAGCACCGGGACTTCCCGAGAGGTCACTTGATAGCAATATCACAATTTGACTTGCTGTGGAAAATATCTCCTACTTATCAATTGATGAGCTTAAGGGGATTTCTAATGAATGGTTCATAATCCTAATAGCAATATCACAATGTGTATTATAGATAAAAAGTTACACAAGAAAATAAAGTTAGATCATGAAATCCACAAAGTGAAGGGGTTAGAGAAAGTAAGGATAAAACAAAAGAAGAAAACTTAAAAAAAATAGTCGACAAATCAAAAGATACCTTGACATAAGAGGTTTTCTTAGAACAATGTGTCATTTCCAAAATATAAGAAACAACACATAGAGGAATTCTAAATAAGAAGAGAATAATTTTTTTGGTGCTTACTTCTAGGAAGAATGCACCTAAGAGATAGGGAAGCAACCAAATTCAAAGAGGCAACACATCACTTATCCAAAAGATTTCTTTGCTAGTATGGATCATACAAATGTTATAGATCATGAGATAGGGATCACTAAGATTACACCAATATGGGTAGAAAATTGTGATGCTAGATAGCCATACAAAAGTGTGATTTTGAGTATTCTTTGATCTGTATAGCCAAAGATAGATAATATTATGATAGGCTATCTTTGTACATGTACCTACATTTAGAAAAAGATAGATATTCATGTGATACGGAAACTTTGAGAAAGATAGTATGAATAGTGAATGATTGATAGTCATACGATAGGGTAACATTTGATAAGATAATGGATTGAACCCAAAAAGGTAAACAAATAGATAAAGAATTGGACACCATAAAGAAGATAAGATAAGATCTAAGAAGATGTAAGAATCTCATGAGAGAATACTAAACATGTGGAAAATGATAGGATAAAGATGAGACTTTATATCACATTTTGTTTAAAGAAGGTGTAGAACAAGATGAAATATTGATGACACCCACCTCATTAAGTTTTAGTATTTTATATGACAAAGACTTACATTCACTAGTAGAATGACCTAGAACTTGATGATATGCACAAAAATGAATTTTTAGTTTTGCATGCTTATGAAACTTCTTATGCATATAAGAGAGAGTAATTAAGTGGCTTTGAGAAGTTGTCAAAAAATATTCTCTTGTTTACTTAAATGATGAGGAACAAGAAAAAAACCTTTTCTCTTGTGGAGAAAAGTTTGATCACTTACAAGAAGAGGATATAGAGATATTGGATTATAAAGGATGGGTTGAAGATAGAGGAGAAGTCTTGTAACCTAATAACCTCATAAAAGAACACAATCTTGGTTCCAAAGGGATTCTAAATCCTTGTTCCATATATCATATATTCTTTCCTTTGTATCCATACTAATAAATGATATTGAATAGGAGACCATAACATGATTTAAACTCCTCAATAGAGGGAGGATAATTGTAAATGATATAATCAATAGTATTTATATTATCCTATGATATAAAAGAATAATTGTTGTAGTAAAGGATGGAGAAACCTATAAGATATCAGTCCAACCTTTCAACCAACACAAACACAATGGAGACAATAGACAATATAGAAAAGAAATGAAAGATCAGCCTTCAATTATTATCATAAAATAGTTACAACACATCTGCAAGATTCATTCTTACATGCCAAGCATACATGCCTTATTATGATCATAAGTCTCTTAAAACCCTAGACAAACTATAATTGAATTATCTAATGAAAACCACCTTATGTTGGCAATTTGGCTGAGGTATGTACATAGATGTTGTCGTTATGGAAACATATTTTCCCTATGAAGATCACATAAGCTGGAAAGTAAGTATGTAAGATCACAGACTAAAATTGTCTAAGTATGGAAACAGTGATTTTGACAGAGCACTTGAGACATTTTGTTTTGGTGACGTTCACTAGAGCATGATCAGAGTTTGCATAGTTGAACTTAGACTCTATGATGTCTAAGGATACCCCATCTCAGTGCGCAAAAAGTTTTGGATAGTACATAAAAAGTTATGAAGGTTTTACCGATGACAGAGTATAGCCGATAGAGCAGTTTTGAATTAAGGGATTATTTTGCTTGTCAAAATAATGACTTAATATTATAAAGAGCTGACATTTTAGATGATTACTCTTGGATTATGATGTGCAAGCTGACTTGAGAAAGATATTATGTTTGCACCTTGTATAAATTTGTGAAGTTGTAATGACCGAACACACTTGAAATGTAACTTGTGATAGTTGTATATTGTGATAGCAGTGAAAGTTATTGATGTGAAGTTGTAAGTAGTACCATATTGTAATTAGTAAACATTTGCATTACTTGGTTGGGCAGTGGGTAGTGGGCTCATTTGGTAATCAGGTTTTGTAACTACAACTCCTAATAGGGTTGAGGCTTCTAACAAGGTGTATAGTCCCTTAACCAAAACTGATACACTATATGATTGTAATTGGCTCCTAACAGGGTCAACATCCTTAACAGGATATATTTTGATTAGTGGATCTTTGTGGGTACCATGCCCATCGAGGTTTTCCCTTGGCCAGGGTTTCCTCGAGAACATATCATGTGTTATGAGCTCTTTATATTTACTGCTATGTGTGCTATTTAGTTTCTTATGCTTTGTATGCACTAAAGTAATTTGTTATATCCATAAGTGGGAAAAAGTAAAAGTTTGTGAAATACTGATTCACCCCCCCCCCCCCTCTTAGTATTTCCTATTTCTAACAATTGGTATCAGAGCTTAGTTACTTGGAGAAGGAACATTCAAGGAAAGCCTAGCAGCTTGAGTAAGATCTCTATGGATATGGATCAGTTACAGAAGAATCTTGAAGAAGCTCTTGAGCAGATTGATATGCTTACTGATGAAAGAAACACTCTGAAAAAAAGGTATGATGATGCAAAGAATCTTATTGACAAATTGAAAGGTAAGATAGAAGATTTGAAATCTGAAAAGGAATCTAAAATTCTTATTGAAGATTGTGATGATTTAGAAAAAGAAAATGTGATTCTTAAACATGAATTGAAGATAGAAAATCTGAAGCTTAGCTTGAAAGATGGAAATGACAATCTGAGATTTAAGAATGAAGGTTTAAAGAATGAGAATGAAGTTCTGAAATCTAAACTTGACAAGGTAACATCCAAATTTGATAAAGTCAAATTGCAGTATGATGAACTTGAGAAATACAACAAGATTGTGAAAGGTGAATTGACTCAATCTAAACAACTTGAGAGACTATATTCAAATAGTGAGAAGATTGATGAGAAAATATCTTATGGGAAACCATTCTATGAAAAAACTTGTCTTGGATTTAGCACATTTAGTGAAAGCGATAAACCATATCTGAATGCATGTGAAAGTAGTGAAGAAAAGAAGTTAGATGAGAACAAATCTCAAGAATCATCTAAGCAAGAAGAACCACCAAAGCAAGAAGAACCATCCAAAGGTATGCAAAGAGAATTCAAAGGTAGATGTTTTGCTTGTAATACAACTGGTCATATGAAAAGAGATTGTACAGGTAAGCAATTCAAACCTCTTAATGGATATTGTTATAATTGTCATGGTTTTGGACATAGAGCTATTGAATGTAGAAGATCTAGAGTTATTGAGAATAATTATAATAGTAGAATGCCTAGGAATACTAACAATGCAGATCAAAGATCAACTGAAGACATGAAAGGATGAAATGGAATAATATGTTACAGATGCAACAAGATTGGACATATTGCTAGAAATTGTAGGACTCAAATCAATTAGCAAGCACCTAGATATGGAACAAATGGAATCATATGTCAGATATGTAATAAGATTAGACACACAACAAGATTTTGCAGAATGAACAATGGATGTTATCATCATAACCCTAACCCTAGAAACTATGCAAGAAGGAATGAGAATGCATGAAACAAAGAGAAAGGATGTTGTAGCAATGAAGATGAGGTAAAATTTATGAAAGGCATAGATCAAGGAGACATATTCAGAACTAAAGGTAATCAGGAAGGTAATGTATTTGATGGTAAGAATGAATCTTTACTTAACCCTTCTTTAAGTACTTAAATTATGTAAATTTCAGTATTTTAGAAAATTAGAATTAGTGTACAATTAGATTTTGAAAGAGTTAAGTTTTGCACAATTAGATGAAGGTTTTTTATGTTATACTAATGCTATGGTTAAGTGCACAAAAAGAAATATTATGTTTAGTGAGGTCACAAGAAGATTTATGGTTGCAGGTTTATAGAATCAACTTTTTGGCATTTTAGCGACAAAAGAATTAAATGCGATGTCAGATCGAGTGAATGTTAATTGTTAAAAGATTGAAATCAAAGTTATTATGATTATCAAGTAATTGGAAGTGATTTGGAGAGCGAAGAAAGAAGTTTGGAAGTGATTTGTAGAAGTTGAAGTGTCGATCAAGCGAGGCCCTAATTTTGCAAATTTGAGGTATTTATCTGATCAAGATCTTAAATCAGTATTTTAAATCACTTGTAATCATGGATGTGTCATTGATTCACAACATTAAGGATAAGAACAGACCTAGAATCAAGAAAGATCTAGTAGAACCCTCTGAAAGAGATGCTAGTTTAGCTTTGTCATCCGTACCAAATAGAGTTCTTCATATTGAGAATGTTAAGAGTTATCTTGGATGCAAATATGAAACCCTAAGGGAGAATTATTTTAGTGAAGAATATCATACATTGTACAATAAAGATATGTCAGTAAAACAAGGTTATGAGCACCTAGAAAAAAATGAAATCATTAACATTATAAAGAGCTGACATTTTAGATGATTACTCTTGGATTATGATGTGCAAGCTGACTTGAGAAAGATATTATGTTTGTACCTTGTATAAAGTTGTGAAGTTGTAATGATCGAACACACTTGAAATGTAACTTGTGATAGTTGTATATTGTGATAGCAGTGAAAGTTATTGATGTGAAGTTGTAAGCAGTACCATATTGTAATCAGTAAACATTTGCATTACTTGTTTGGGCAGTGGGCTCATCTGGTAATCAAGTTTTGTAACTACAACTCCTAACAGGGTTGAGGCTTCTAACAAGGCCTATAGTCCCTTAACTAGGACTGATAAATCAACATCCTTAACAGGATATCTTTTGATTAGTGGATCTTTGTGGGTACCATCCCCACCAGGGTTTTCCCTTGGCTAGGGTTTCCTCAAGAACATATCATGTGTTATGATTTCTTTATATTTATTGGTATGTGTGCTATTTAGTTTCTTATGCTTTTTATGCACTAAAGTAATCTATTATATCCATAAGTTGGCAAAATTAAAAGTTTGTGAAATACTGATTCACCCCCCCTCTCAGTATTTCCTATTTCTAACACCTTATTCCTTAGGAATAAGTCCATAAGCTTATATAGCTAATACAATCATCGATCAGCCCCTAAAAATGATCACATTTATCAAGAATTGAGAAAACACAATACAACAAATAGGTTGGCTCCCAAATCCATAGGAACACTCCCCAATGAATAAAACAAGAGATGAAATCATAAAATAAATTGGACCTCAAGCATAGAAATAAGGTGGCATGATCACAATCAGGAATTCAAATTAGTAGAATAGAAAAGTGATTGGTGAACCCCAAGGCTTACCGAAAAATGACTTGAACATGAAAATATTGAAAAGAATCAACAATAACTCCTATAAGATTAATCCAAATTAGGTGTGGTCATATGATGTGATTCATAACATAGACATAACCACACTATAGAAACCACAACTCAAAACAATAAGTACAAACCAACTGTAACCAGAACACCGGACTAATCAACAAGAAACTGCAATTATTTTTGGTTGGTGCAAGATTTATTAGGTCCGAAGATACTCTTGCATTAAGCACTGATGGTACTTGAAAATTTAGTCCCTCACTTCTCTGGGAATAAAGGAAAGCCAAAGCATTCAATGTCATCTTGAGAAATGCATAATGAATCTTCAATTGGTCTATCCTTCTATTTGACAAGAAACTCCATGTACTTTTTACCTCGTGTGCTCCAACCATCTCTACTATCCATAATATGCTCTATTTGATCCTTATTCTTCTTAGGATAGTCATGTCCAACATCCAATTCTTCAATACTATCACCATCAGATTCATGGTACTTGACTACAAGTCTGCAACATTGAACACCAATGAATACAAGTCTGCAACAATGATCACCAATGATCCATTTCATCTGGTAATTCCACTTCATATGTGTTTCCTAAATCAAACATCCTCAAGATCTTACAAGGACTAAATTTCTTCATCCTCGACCTTTTATAAGTGGGTGTGTGTAGGATAATGGTATGCCAAAAAGTGGCATTGTGCAAAAGAATGCCTGATTGATAAACTAATTGAAAAACAACTATAACTTTCAAACAGTATAGTATTTTTGAATTCTAAAATATGTGTGACATTCTATGCTCTCCTACTATAAGAAACAAAAATAGTTTTCAATTTAATGAAGTCTAGACTAAGTTAAGGTGGTTAGACACATGAGTCTTTATATTCTAGAAAAGTTGTAGTAGAGAGATCATAATTAATTATTTACTAGGAAAAAATAACAAAACAATATGCATTAGATTTAGACATGAGTCTACTACTTATATATATCTAATATTGTAAAAAATAATTACCATTTGATTGCGTTTAAGGTGGTTCGACATACACCTAATTCTTATCTTTTTCCTAAAATTTTCTTACTACTACATTGAAATTTGAAATTTTCAACATATAGAATTTGGTTTTTTTTTTTTCAAAAAAGGGCTCATAACTTAGAAACTATATTCAATTTTCTACAAATTATCTTCTTTCATATTTTTTTATATAAGATTGATATCTTGTTCAAATTTTTACATCGGTTTTTATAACCCTAATTTCTAAATTTTCATTGCCACTTAAGGACCTGATTTGGCATACCATGATCCTGCACATATCCAAGTACCAACAAGAAATATACCCTTCTAAAAGTACACCATAACTTCATCTCTGACTTGAAATTCCTTACGTCAGTTTCTCATATAATCTCTCCTCTTATAACCTTGATTCATTTCCTTTGAATGATTTCTCACTTCCTCATGCAATGATTTCATAACCTTAGCAAACTTCTCTCTTTCAACACTCTTCCTAACATCAGAGATGATACCCCTTAGTTCTTCTATCCCCTTAGGATTAAACCCAGTAACCAATTTAGATGGTGTGTTCCCTATACTCCTATTCACTGAGTTATTATAAGCAAACTCTACCTCTGGTAAAACTAAATCCCAATTTCTAGGCCTATCTCCAATTAAACACTTCGACAAGTCCATAAGATCCTATTCAAAACCTTTTTTTGTCCATCCATTTGTGGATGAAAAGTAGAATTGAACTTCAAATTATCTTTCATCTTCTTCTAGAGTGTCCTCCATAAATAACTAACAAACCTACTATCCCTTTTTGAAACAATGTTGTTAGGTAATTCATGTAATCTCACAATCTCCTAAAAAACACTAGCTACATGCACCATATCATTTATTTTCCAACAAGGAATAAAATGTGCCATTTTGAAAAATCTATCTACAACGACAAAGATATAATAATACCCCATTGTGTTCTAGGTAAATCAAGCACAAAATCTATACTAAGATCCTCCAAGGTTTGATTGGTACTATCAAAGGTGTATACAACCCCACATTCTGACTACTGCATTTGACAACTTGACATACCTTATGACTCTAAAAATAATTCCTCACATACTTCTAAATTTCTGGTTAAAATTAATTCTCATTCACTAAAGCTATTGTTTTATCTATGCCAAAATGTCCTCCTAAACCTCCACTATGTTTCTCCTTAATCAAATTATCCCTTTTAGAACTTATAGGTATACATAACTGATTACCCTTAAATAACATTCCATCTTGAATGAAATAATCCAACAACTAATTTATTCCCATAACAATAGGTTCTTTACAAGCTTTCGAAGGTTCACTAAATTTGCATCTTCCTTAGACAATACCTTCAACTCATCAAATAGGTCAACACTGCAATCTTCATCGTAGTCAATAGCATCCTTCTCCTACTCAAAGCATCAACAACTTTATTTTCCACACCACTTTTATATTTCAAAACAAATGTATAACTCTACATAAACTCAACCCATCTCAAATGTCTTTAATTCAACTTACCTTTGCTGCTCAAATACTTCAATGCTTGATAATAAGTATACAATACATACTCTCTAGGTAAAAATAATGTCTTAATTTCTTCAAATTTAGAATTGTACATAAAATTCCTGATCATACAACGAATACCTTCTGTTAGCATCTCTCAACTTCTCACTAAAGTAAGAAACATGTCTTCTTTCTTGAGTCAAAACAACTCTAATTGCATTTCCACTTGCATCACAATCCACTTGGAAAACCTTACTAAAATTTGGTAAAGATAATACCGGTTGATCTTTTCACCCTATTCTTCAACAATTAAAAGATACTTTGTACTCCATGTGTCCATTTGAACTTCTTCCTATCACCTCTAATAGTTCTAGTCATTGGTCCACAAATTGAACTAAAGTTCCTAATGAACTTCCGATAAAAACTAGCTAGCCCATGGAATGATCTTACCTCTCTAACTATCACTAGTATAGGCCTCTCAATAATGGATTTTATTTTCTCAGGATCCATCTTCAATGCTTTAGATGTTACAAATTCCAAGTATACCAACTCCTTTTTCATGAAAGTACACTTCTTAATGTTAATCAACAACTTCTCTTCCATCAACCTCTGCAACACTTGTCTAACATGCAACAAACGTTTCTCTTTTCTTTTACTAAAAATCAAGATATCATGCAAATACACAATGACATACTTACCCAAGAATTCCTTCAAGACATTATTCATTAACCTCATGAACATACTAGGTGCATTAGAAAATCCAAGGGGAATTGCCAACCACTCATACAAACCTTCATTTGTTGTGAATGAAGTTTTCCACTCATCACCTTCTTTAATTATAATCTGATGATATCCACTCTTCAGATCTATCTTGGTGAAATAATTATCCCCACTCAAACAATTCATCAAATCGTGCCCTCTTCAAACAAGGTGATGACATGTACCTCATGTATTTATGATAGTCATGATCAAGACACAATTCCTTATAGGAAACAATGTCCCATGATAAACAAATGCCACTATACTAAGGAAAGTCAATCCTAAGAAAAAGAGAGGTAAAGAATGTAGAAACAATCGTTCCCCCCAAGCGTGAGACAAGAAAGAGATCTATCTATGGTGGATTAAGAAAATCTTGTGAGATATAAAGATGAACTGTAAGTATCAACCATAATCTAGCCATGCACAAAACAAAACACCCAATGCCAAACAAGAAGTATCATAGAATAATACAATGCCATAGAGTAAAGTAAGGAAAGGAGCATGATAGGATATGCAATTCTAAACATAATATTCTAGAAAATATATTAACCTATGAAGGAAATTATATAGATGATTACTAAATGACAAACATTAAAATCCAAGGCATGGAAGAACATTGCTAGGCAACAACAATCATGTTGTTCCTAAAACAAAGCATTACATACCCACAAATAAGAATGTGTCATAAAAAATGTAAATCTATAGAGAAATGAATGGAAAATATGAAAGGGTATCATGTTATGCCTACAAAAAAGAGATAACATAGCCTTAAAAGATAAAATAATATAATCATTCTAGGATAAATTCTTTATAACATGTATAAGACAAAGATAAAGTTGAACATAGAAATATAACAAAAAAAAATGTAAACATATTCTAAAGAATACACACCTAAAAGAGAAAACTAAAGGATACATATAAAGCACACTAAAACATGTCTCCTAGATTCCAAATATGCACTTTGTAGAAAAGATATTAAAGTATATCTAAGACATGTGTAAAGGACCTAAAATAGATCCCAAGAAAAGATGAACTTTTCCCCCCATTGAAGAGGAAAAAAGTAAAAGACCTATTGTGCCACTCTTGAACATATTATAAAGAATAACAGAGAGTGGCCCCAATAGGGAATAGAAATGCTAAGTAAAATTATGAAGGATAAATAAAATATCTTGTGTATAAGAAATTTTACCAATTCACAACTTTGTCATCAACATACAAAATGAATTTCATACAATCACAAAGGAAATGTTTATTATTGTAGAAAAATGAACATGAAAATGGAGAAATGACATTCTTTTGATAAGGTTGATATCTTAATTTAGGTGCAATCAAAAGGTAGAGGTAAACTCTCAATGCTATGGATTCCTGAGTGTCATTCAAAGATATAGTTAGAGTTGGGAAAATAAGGTGAAGAGGAGGCCATGGTGGAGGGAAAGAAGGAGAAGTATTTGAAGGGGAAACACAACCAAGGCCTTGTTGAGGGTTTTTGTCAAGAATGTGGATGGGAATCTTAATACCATGCTCATGGATACCAAGACCTATACCCTTAAAACATTGTCTAGTGATAATATTATAGTCTGTAATATGAGTAGAGAGAAGGGCAGATGTAGAGAATGGTTTATCTTGAGGATGATGAGTAAATGTGGTGTAAGGAGGAATGGAATAAGGAGTTGTATGTATAGGATATTGAGGTATAGGTGATGGAGGAGGTTAATGAGATGACTCATCTAAGAATCGGTCAATATATAAATCATGAGCTATGCTTTATATGTGGTTAAATGTAGAAGGGGTATGAGAGTATTGATCATGGTAAGGATTAGGCACAAGATTAGGATTCTAGGAGCATCACTAATAGAGTATCTAATGCCATCCAAAAGATGAATAGAAAATCCACATGAAATTCTAATGATCGTCTTGAAAAATATTTTATCAGGAAATATTGTATTAGTTAACCTCATAATAACATATGAAAGAAAAGAATGTAAATAGATAAACATCATGAAATGAAAGAAAATTGCATAAACATCATAGGAATGATAAAGATATGCAAGCACAAGAGTTACCATAAAGAGTATTATGCACCATAATTTTTTTATAAAATTCTATTGTTACAAAAACAAGATAGCCAAATCTAATTCCAAAATTAACAAGAAGAGGAAATGCATTAGGTTCAATAAAAGAAGATAAATAATCAATGTAAATAAACACTCTAACTTCATAAGAAAAAAAGGGCACAATTCAGGTTAACCAAAAGGTTTAGGTGAAGGTGAACACACAAGATAATACACCAAGATCAAAAGGAAGTTGTAAGATGTTTGGTTTACCAAAATGTTTACTAAAGGTGAACACACAAGATAATGGAAAATGAAATCTAACACCAAGGTCAAAAGGAAGTTGTAATACATTGGGTTCACCAAAATGTTAAGTGAAGGTGAACACACAAGATTATGCAAAGGGAAATCTAACACCAGTATCAAAAGGAAGTTATCAGATGTCGGATTCACCAAAATACTTAATGAAACACACAAGATAATGCCAAAGGAAATATAAAACCAAGGTCAAAAGGAAGTTGTAACATGTCAGGTTCACCAAAATGTTTAATGAAAGTGAACACACAAGATAATGCAAAATAAAATCTAAGAAGTCAAAAACTCATGTATAGGAATATATGTGATATTTCATGATGAAGGGGGGAAGAACTTGAATGATTTGCAATGATGAATCTCCTTAGAATCCAAAATCCACTACCACATTGAAGGAATAAGCTTGATGCAAGAAGGAAATGCTTGAATTTCATGAATGCCTAAAGACACTTTCTTGAAATCTCATGAACACATGTATTCTTTCTCTTAATTTCTTGTAGAATGGATACACTTGTTCAATAAATGAGAATAATAAAGCAAAGAGTAGAGAAATATTATAAATCTAAGTAGGAGCTCAAGGTTTAGTTGGCCCAATGTAGAAAATTCATTTAAAAAGACCTTGGTACACCCTTAGCATATCAAGGCTCAAATACTTCAACTGCAATGTTAGTAGCTCAAGAAGAGATTAATACACTAGTTACAGATAAATGGACATCTCAATAGCTAAGTGATATTTAATCATTATTGGAGAAGTCACTAAATACATAAAGCTAGGTGGTTCAGATAGAGGTCAAAAGGATATTTGATTTAAACACATGGGATAAGGAACCCAAGAAATTTTAAAAATATAGGTGCAAGGATTAAAAGAGATAGAATTCTTAGAAAGGAAGAGATAGGAGCCACCTGAATGCTAGGGGAAGGTTATCGCTTCATCAAATAAAAAGTTAAAAAAACTTATATTCTCAGTGGATATGGTTAAACAAAAAAGGCTAAAATTGATTGAATGCTAGCATCCACTACTGAAAGAAATATGATTGTATGAAGCCTACATTAGAAATCCCATGAGTATCTCTCATGTTTGTGAGAAAAGAAGATTTTCCAATCAATGCATTTCTATGTAAATACAATGATTGAATCAGATGTAAGTTTTCTTCTTCCAAATATTTTTATATGCATATTCTTGATGATTGTATGGAAATTTTTATGGTGGAAAATGGTGTAGCTAGAGAAATAGACAAAGTAGAAGATGGGATAAGTACAATAAAAAAGGCATTGAAGAATGCAAGATTTTGTATTAAATGGGTGGAAGGACCAATGAGGAAGCCCTAAATACCTAATTGAGAAATTTTGAGGAATAGAAGAAAGTTGTAGATGAGCCAAGACCTGTCTAGCCCTAGTATTTTACATCCATTGTTGTTTCATCTCTTTATATGTTACATAGTCCTAGTGTTTCACATTCTTTCTTGCCCTTGCTTGAAATTCTTGAAAGAAAAATAGCTAGTCACTTCTTGGTGGTTGGGTGGTCTTTTTCCTATCCTTTCCTCTTGACAAACATGAACTACACCACATTTAATGTTTCGTAGGTTGAATGACATCTCTAGTACTAAAGTATAGTTCATTTTGGTGATGGTATCCCACACAAGGTACACTAGAGGTTCCATTTGCTATCATTGATAGGGTGTTTCTCTAACATTTAAGTCGATTCATGGGTTCTACTATTCTTCCAAGGATTGGACTTTGATTAATGGGGGTAGTTGGTTGACAACATGTAAGGAAAGATTAGTGGTGTGGTATCCACCCTTCCTTGGGCCTAGAGTTTTGGGCAAGAATTTCCTTTTATTTGTATGGTAAAGTTGACTCCTATGAATTTAAATTTTGAGTCCATTTTTATGGTCCAAAAAATAAATATTTGAGACTCTTAGGGAAATTAGTACTTCTATAACTATTTTTTTATGTCGTTTGTAGCTTATAAGATAATATTTTGTGGACATTATAAACTTGATATTAGTTCTTAGTTGGTAAACATTGGAGGTTCAATACAATAAATCACTTCAAGGCCATTAGTGTTTTGTGGATTTTATCATATGCCTGACTGGTATTTTTATTATTTCACGTTGTCCTTATCCAAGATTGATATTTTTTTAATTTCAAGCATTTCAAATTATGTGTCACATTGTGTACATTTTAATGGCATATGAGGACTGATGTGGGAAGTGCAAAAGCTAATTTAAGTATGTAAATTTTTGTTCCTTAATATTTTGTGATTGGTAATGAGATGTATTAATGAGTGAGTATTTTTAATGCTTTTTTGGATGTAGTTGATATTGGTAAATAATAGGAATAATGATCATTCATTTTCTTTAAACCCTAGTCTATCTTTTGCATATTTTTTTCAAGAATTTAGAGTTAGAAATTCCCTTGTTGTAATGCTCATCAACTAGTAGACCCCATGAAAAAATAACCTCATGTCCACTTAGTTTTCTAAATACTATCATGAACTAATAACCATAGACTTTGGGAGGATTGAGATCCCCTCTCTTCCCTCTTTTGGGTGAAGTCAAGTAGAAACACTAGGCTCCATGTATACTAAGTCAAAAGGCCCCTCAATGAGTAGGGTGTAAATTGTAAGATATTTTTCTTCTATGATATTTATGGTTAAATTAGAACTCTGTGTAGGCAATCATTTTTTTATTCCAATCAAGAAAACTATACACAATAAAACTAAAATACACAATGAGAACTATTTTACAAATATTATCAAAATTTATATATGTACAAATACTAACTAAGATTATGCAATCTTCTTAAAAATGATTTGTGACCTTAGAATTGATCATTTAATTCGTGCATTGCATGATTAATAAGAATGATCATTTTCCATATTCAATTTAGAGATATTATAAAATGACCATGTGCAATATTAATGAGGAGTTGTCTCTTTGGAATCTTGTCATAATTAACTAGCTAAAGGAGAAAGTATTCTTGATGTTGTTTTAAGAAATATAAAATTTACCTTAGGAATTGCATTACCTTTTTCTTTTCAAATGAAGACAAATAAGGAGGTTTTTGAATGTTAAAGCTTAAGTTATAAATATTGTATGCACCTCATTTTGGACATTATGACCAAAATTATCACAATTATTAACGAGAACTCAAAACTTAGTATTTTACAATGTTATTGGGACTATATAAGAACCCATTTTGAACTATTCTTTTGAAATAAATAGTACAATTTTCTTTTAAAATTATAATAGATAAAATAATATAATGTTTGTATGTAAGTGTTGCTGTCTTGCTTTTCACATTCTCAAAAAAGGGCATACATTTTTTAAACTAAAATTTGACAATATCCTTGAGATTGATTGAGTGCAACTTGTGCTAAATTGTAGAATATTAATCTGACATTACATGATTAATTGCTTGAAACTCTAAATATTATTGCTATTTTTTTATATATTTCCACCATATAAGTGTTGTGGGTTCTACTATTTTTTCTTTATCTCTTTGGACAATAAGAGATTGATAATGGTGTACGTTTTGACTTGATGATGGAGGAGCATCATAGCTTCCAAAGCCATCTGACTTTTGGAGCCAAAACTCCAAAGGAGGGGTCTGAGAGATTTGGGAAGAAACTCAAAATTCTTCATATAAATACTTATGTTTTCTAAATTTATGAATCTATTTCTAGAAAGGATAAGTTATAAACTACAAGATTTGAATGGATAGAGTTGGTTGAATAAGAATCTACGTTGTCATAGGCATGAGATGTTGTACGAAGAAATTTTGTAGAGATCGGTTAGTAGGATGTTAGGTTCTAAGACAAATCTTTTTTGTTTCTAAATCTTATTTATCATTGTAAGCCTACGGGCATTAGGAGGAAGGGGGAGGTATAGAATAAATATTGTGTGAGTTGTTTTATGCTATATTTTGTGATTGGTAATGAGATGTATTAATGAGTAAGTATTTCTAATGTTTTTTCTTATGTAGTTGATATTGGTAAATAATAGGAATATTGATCATTCATTTTCTTTAAACCCTAGTCTATCTTTTGCATTTTTTTTCAAGAATTTAGAGTTAGAAATTCCCTTGTTGTAATGCTCACCAACTCATAGGCCCCATAAAAAAAAACCTCATGTCCACTTAGTTTTCTAAATACTATAATGAACTAATAACCATAGACTTTGAGAGGATTGAGATCCTCTCTCTTCTCTCTTTTGGGTGAAGTCAAGTGGAAACACTAGGCTCCATGTATACTGAGTCAAAAGGGCTCTCAATGAGTAGGGTATAAATTGTAAGATATTTTTCTTCTATGATATTTATGGTTAAATTAGAACTCTATGTAGCCAATTATTTTTTTATTCCAATCAAGGAAAATATACACAATAAAACTAAAATACACAATGAGAATTATTTTACAAATATTATCAAGATTTATATCTATAGATACTAACTAAGATTACGTACTCTTCTTAAAAATGATTTATGACCTTCGAGTTGATCATTTAATTCCTGCATTGCATGATTAATAAGAATGATCATTTTCCATATTCAATTTAGAGATCTTATAAAATAACCATATGCAATATTAATGAGGACTCAACACTTTGGACTCTTTTCATAATTAACTATCTAAAGGAGAAAGTATTCTTGATGTTGTGTTAAGAAATATAAAATTTATCTTAGGAATTGCATTACCGTTTACTTCTCAAATGAAGACAAATAAAGGGAAGTTTTTGAGTTTTGAAGTTCAAGTTATAAATATTGTATGTACCTAGTTTCAGAAATTGTGATTAAAATTATCGCAATTATTAATGAAAAATCAAAATTTAGTAATTTACAATGTTATTGGTTCTATATAAGAACCTATTTTGAACTATTCTTTTGAAATAAATAGTGCAATTTTCTTTTAAAATCAGTATAATAAAATTATTGAATAATGTTCATATATCTATCTTGCTTTCCACATTCTCAAAAAAGGACATAAATTTTTAAAACTAAAATTTGACAATATTCTTGAGGTTGATTGAGTGCAACTTGTCCTAAATTGTAGAATATTAATCTGACATTACATGATTAATTGCTTGAAACTCTAAATATTATTGCTCTTGTTTATATATTTTTACCATAGTAAGTGTTGTGGGTTCTACTATTTTTGCTTTATCGCTTTGGAGAATAAGCTATTGATAATGGTGTACGTTTTGACTTGATGATGCTGGAGCATCATAGCTTCCAAAGCCATTTGGAGCCAAAACTCCAAAGGAGGGGTCTTGAGATTTGGGAAATTCTTCATATAAATACTTATGTTTTCTAAATTTATGAATCTATTTCTAGAAAGGATAAGGTATAATCTAGAAGATTTGAATGGATAGAGTTGGTTGAATAAGAATCTGCCTTGTCATAGGCATGAGATGTTGTACGAAGAAATTTTGTAGAGATCGGTTAGCAGGATGTTAGGTTCTAAGACAAATCTTCTTTGTTTCTAAATCTTATTTATTATTGTAAGCCTACGGGCATTAGGAGGAAGGCGGAGGCATGGAATAAATATTGCGTGAGTTGTTTTCTGCTGCATACTCTGCTACATCACTTGACTTAGAGCACCCTCATACCTATTTAATTACAGAATATCTCGTGTGTAATATAGATTCATTAAGACCTGCTCTTCCAAAGCTTGCTTCAAGGATATCTGTAACTCGGAAATCATGTCTGCAGAAACGATTGCAGCCGCTGTAGTGAAAAGGTAATCAATCTTTTTAGTTTCTCTTTTTTCCTTCTAAGCGCTTCGGTTAGGGTTGTAACGCTCTAGTTTTATCTCAATCTCTAGATAATGCAATCATAGTCTGTTAGGAGTTTTCAGACAGTTACAACAAGTGTTTGTGATAGACAGACTGCAAGGCAAGGTTGCTGTAATCACAGGAGGATCGGGAGGAATTGGTGAAGCTACTGTTAGGCTGTTTGCCAGTCACGGAGCCCAAGTTATAATTGCAGACACTGCAGACGACGCCGGTATAAAAGTTGCGGAATCACTTTCTTCATCCGTGAGATATATCCACTGCGATGTGACCAAAGAGCAAGATGTAAGCGCAGCCGTTGATTTTGCCATGGAAAAGCACGGAAAACTGGACATAATGTTTAATAACGCAGGAATCATGAACAAGCAGAAGGGGAGCGTGGCGGAGTATGATATGAAGGATTTTGAGCGAGTGATGAACACTAATGCAAAAGGGGTACTGCATGGCATTAAGCACGCAGCCCGCGTTATGATACCAAATAAAAAGGGTTGCATTATCTCTACAGCTAGTCTGGCAGGTGTAATGGGAGGAATTGCTACTCACTCCTACACGGCCTCGAAACATGCAGTCATTGGTCTGACTAAAAATGGTGCAGTCGAACTGGGTAAATACGGAATCCGAGTGAACTGTATTTCTCCTGCTGGAGTTGCCACAGATCTGTCATTAAAATACGGGGGAATGGGCTCTTCAGCAGAGGCAAAGGCACAGTTTGAGGCCACAATGAACAGTATGGGCAGCTTAAAGGAAGCAACCCTGGAAGTAGAGGATATTGCAGAGGCTGCTCTGTATCTGGCGAGTGAGGGATCCAAATATGTAAGCGGCCAAAATATTGTTATAGATGGGGGAATATCGATTACAAACAATGACTGGACGCTGTACCGGTGAACAAAGGGAAACATAAACTAGTTTAACGTAAAACGTTTGTGAGCTGGGTATGGACTAGGTGAGTAGTTGACCAATGCTTTACCACTACTGGATAAGCATATCAATCCTTTTGTTATATTATGTTCTTCGAATATTCTCGTGTAGTGGTTTGAATGACATGCACCCAAATATTCAATAAGATTGTGTCAGTTATCATAGTTGGTTTGGTGCGATCCAGTCCTACAATAATGTGGCTTTGGAATTTGTCAAGCTATAGTTGAAAAGGGTTTGTGCTTTAAAGCAAACAACTGTAGTGGAGTTTCCTTTCAAGATAAGAAGAAAATGTCGACTCGGCAATAATTTGAGCATGTAGATATGAAATGTGTATTCGCAAGTGCTATAATACTTAGAGATTTGATGAATTGTGTGATTTAAGAATACAGACGTGACTCGAGTTCGTTTGATCTAATATGGGTTTTACAGTTTTCAATTGATTTTAAATTTGATATATAATGATTTAGGAATACTTATAATAATTTGTCAATCAATAAGATTTGGACTAAATTCTTTAAGATTGATTGAAGAGCAAGAATTTTGGAATTTGATTATGGTGACTAGGTGTGGTCTAGATTTAGGTGGAAAATAAATGTGGATTAGAATCATGAGATAAAGTTAATTTGTAGTCTTAAAGACCTAATGGATTTTTGGTAGAAAATTATCACTTGGTGAAATTAGTTGAATTGTATTCTATGAGAATATACTTAAGGCATGTTGTCAAAGTGATTAAAATAAAGGTATAATAGTGTATTGTATATTCTTGTATCTCTTATCTACGAACAAGCTTCTTCACTCCCCTACCTAAAATGCCATAGTGTACATGTGAATCTAGATGAGTTATGCACACTAAATTAAATATATAATACATAAATAACTAATTCTAAAAAAAGATAAATTAGTATATATTTAAATAACATGTCAAATTATCAATTATTCACAAAAGAACACAACATCATTAGTACTTGTGCACAAACTTATTTTGTATATGTTATAAGCTACTTTATTGAACAAACATTCATAAGCATCAATCATAGCATGCAATATGTCTAAAGTAAACATGTTATGTATGTCATTGTATACAAGACAATGTTGTACATAAAAGGTATATTTGATATAAAGGGAGTTGACTCAAAAAGTAGTTGTAGTGATAGGATCAATGAGGTCCCAAAAATATATATTTGTAACTTTCGCCTATTTTGCTAATAGATTTGTTTGATGTTATTTTTTTCTTTCTATCAATTAATTATGAGAATTCAAAATTTAGTGACTCTACCAAGTTATTGTAGTTATAAAAGTATCTTTTAAAATAGATAACAATTTTTATAAAAGGTTGTAAATTAAATTATTGAAGAATGTTTTATACTTTTAGAAATATTTTATTTCTTTTCAAGCTATCAAAATAAGTGCAAAATTTGTCTTGAACTCATTTTTGACAATATTATCAAGATTGATTGAATTCTACATGTGCTTAATGCTAAATCATTTGGATTGAATATTATAGTAGGTTGTGATAGATCTGCACTTGAAATGCCTTGTTATTGTATTTTTTTTTTTCTTTCCTATCCAAAGACCTTTAACAGGTTACATTTCTTTATGTTCCTAATTGAGTTAAATGTTTATAAAAAAGAACTAGTTAACTAATTTCTTATCACATTATTAATCTTAAGAGTTCGTTAATTAAAAATTGACTTAGCTCTTTTAACCTTAATGTTATTCCTTTTACAAAATTTTAGATGATTGGTTAGATAAAGAACAAAAATAGGTTTATAGTGATATAGAGATGAAATATTACAACATTATCTCATTATATGTCCTAATTTACTATTGAATTGAAGTGTTACTTTCCTAGTCATTGTATTGATTTGTTTCTAATTTAAAGTAATTAACAAAGGCATGCCACATTTAAATAGACCTTGAGAAAGATTACTTTTCTTTGACACAAAGAATTATTTCACTAAAGAAAAAAGAAATACATTGGATTGCACATTGTACTTTCTCATATAACACATCACATGAATCCACTTTTAACATCAAAATATATCCTATTAAAAATATACAAAATTCAAAATAATAAAATAGACAATTTTAATTTCCTCTTGCAAATGTTTATAAATAAAAGTGTTTAATATTATGTATAAATAATATAAAATATCATCTTTTTAATTGTAGAATGGGCGTATCAATTCAATATTTAACAACTAATTTCTTTCAAATGTCTTGATTCATAACACTTGACTCTAAATTTATGTTTTACATTTATTTATATCGAACTCAATAGTGTGGGGTCTTCTGCTATTTTTTATTTGTCTCTTTGGGCTATACATGATTGGTAATGATGTTGTAGGTGTAATGTGGGAAATGGTGAGAAATTATAAGAGGTAGAGCACTCACCAAATCAGACATACATTGGAACACAAAACACTCTAACAAGGTGAATCTGATAAACATGACCAAAAGAGTGCAGGTGCTAATGTAAAATCCACAATGTAGAGTTTTGGATTCCTTGAATGAAAAGGATGTAAATGATATGTAAAATTGATTTATGAAAGTAAGTGGAAAGGAAAATAGGAATAATGAACTTACCTTGTGGAAAGAAGAGGCAAATGAGCCTTGAGTTCTAATTTTGACGGTAATGGGTATGTTTGAATCAGTTAAAACTAGGCTTCTGACACTTGTAACTATTATCAAAATATCAGACCCAGAGGACAAGGCCATCTTGGATGATCTAGTTGAAGATAAGGGTGGAAATTATTACCTTGTCCTTTTAACTCCAAATATGATGAAACTTTTTGAATTTATTTAATTGTACCCAAGGATTCTATATTTGGATGTGAAACTCCACAACCTACTTTGAAGATAGAAAAGAATGGGGAAAAGTTTGGGGGTAAGGGTTTGTCACAAAAAACCCCTATTTAGGAATCAACCTTGTAATGAAATTAACATAATTAAAATAATATTTTCATGTAGTAGAGATTAGATCTAAACAATGGACTATATCATACTATGTAGGTGTAATTATATCTAAGTATATGATCAATAACGTTGATTTAATAGCTTTGACGAGCAACACAAAATGAAAAAGAAAATCATGTAATGAAAAATCTCATTAATTAGATGTTGTAATTTTCAACAATGTTGGATTGAAGAAGATGAGAGAATAACTAGACTTGATGAATGAATGTAGATCTTCTTCCTTGATTGGAAACTCATTTTATTGACTTACAATGGGGGAAAATAGCTAGATCTATTGAAGGAAATGTCTTGAATACATGACAAAAAAGAAGACTTTGATGACCTCAAAACATTGAAGGATATAATGAATCAAAAGGACATTGATGACATGTACCATGGCCTTTGAGCCATCTAATGTAAAAGATAATTTAACGATAATTCAAAGAAAATGAAGTGAAATCAAAGCAAATCAAGGACATAATTGAATCAATTGAATCACAATGCATAATTAGCCAATCAAAATGAAAATCAAATCCTAATTCAAGATAAATCAAAATTGAAAGCATTTTAGTCAAATGCAATCAAATCAAAATATAATTAATTTAATTAATTGTATAGTCCAGGATTAAATTAATTCAACCATTCAAGGGGTGCATGGCTAAATAAAATCAATTAATTAAAATCAATTACTCTCAACAACCCAAAAGGAGAGGAAAATCAATCAACCAATGAAATTGGAGGAAAGCCATTCACATGGATCAAGCCAAAATTGAATCTCATTCACTCAAAGTGAAAGAGAATCTCAACCATCCATATTGTCTACTTGTCCCAAGCTTTGAGGACACAAACTTTACTTTGTCTTAAAAGGGTGGAACCAAAACCTTAACCCCAACTCAATCATGATCAAATGCAACCACACCCCCTCACATTGGGAAAATCTATAAAAGAGAGGCTAAAATCCTTCATAATTCATCAACCACCTATCTAAGAATTTCATCAAACCTCTTGCAACTTGAATTTAGAAAGCATTTTGAGAGCAATTTTAGCATTTCATATTGATAATTGTTAGCATTTGCATTGTTTTATCATTGTTATTCTCATATTAGAACTGTCATTAGTGAGAGCTTGCTGAGAGCTTCATTATTCATTCTAATTAGAGAGCCATAGGATGCTCAATTAGTCTTTGGTATTGTGAAATATTTTCTCAATTATGGTTGTATTTAGTTCTTATTTCATTTATTATTGATGATTAACACTAATCCTATGAAGATACATTTATTTGTATACAAAATGGCACCCATCGTGGGGCAGTAAGCCTCATTTTATCAATCTAATCATCAATTTTTGTATGCTTGTATTTGCTATTTTCCATGGAATTTTTGCAGGAAACAGGTGAAGTGTCACCTATAGAACATTCAGTCATGCCTGCAATAGATTTAATGACACCTACACATTCTGTATCGATGCCTATTTGTTGATTGCTCATGCCTAGTTGATACTTCTAATGTTGTTTTAAATTTTCTGTTATCGCCTTGGAGAAAAGGATTCACGCCTAAGCAATAAAGTGTTATAGCCTTTGCACAAAATAGTCACGCATGTGAGCCAAGAAGTGTTGCTCATCAACAATTTGTTATCACTTGTTGTAAAGCTTTGCTACACAATTGGTTAAATCACTCATGCTTAAGAACTTTTATCTTACACTTTACATTAATTTGTTCTCGCTTTGAGTTAATTTGTTGTCACTTTGACTATTTTTAATTACAATTTGAAGTAATTTTCTTGTGCTTGATAAAGTTTCTGTGTCACCTGGTAAATAGTTAAGTGTCACCTTATAACAGTTAGTTCATGCTTAAAGGCAATTTACTGTCGCTTATTTGCTGGATAATGTCACCTAAAGATTTTTGTCTTAATTTGTTGGCAGATTGATAAATTTGGATTTATAATTCTTTTTTTCTGTGTTTTGATAGGAAATGCCCAAACATCTGAAGGTACAGAAGCCAGAATCCAGATACAATCAAGAGGAAAAGATAATTGCAAAAAGGATTAAGAAGGAGAATCAAGCACATATCAAAGCTATCCTTGAGCAAACACAAGATGAAGATAGTCAGGTTTATCATAAATACCTTGATATAGTTGATACTTATAAAAGAAAATTTATGTCTCTTAGTTGGATCTTTAGTCCTTAAATTCATTTTGAAGATTTACAATTAAAAGTGATCAAATTTCTTTACATAAATATTTGTTTTGTCAATTCTACTATGGTTTCCCCTCACTTTGTTTGGTGGTGTTGACTAACTTGATGGAGTTTAAGCACATTGGATGGAGCTATGCCTAAGGTGAGTTGAAAACTTGCAAAAAAAAAAAAATCTTCTCAAAAATGCCCCTAGCTTTATGCTAGCTACGAACAAGGTATTCATCTATTCAAGCTTGCCTTTTCTTAGATTGTGGCATTTCATTTGATATAAGCTATGGATAAAGTAGGAAATGAATTTCACACTTCAATTATAAGAATCCCCTTGTCAAGGGATTGAAAAAGAACAAGTGTGTGTGAAATTGGGTGGAACAAAGGAACGCAATAGGGATATGCTCTTCACTTTTTAAGTGAATCAAATTCCCAAACTTTTCCTACTAAGTTCATTTCTTGCTTTCAAATGAACATGCTAGAGATTTAGTGGGCTCGCCTCCTGAGTTTTTCTTAACGAGGCCGGTGAGAGGGACAACCCAAAGTGGGATATGCTCACTTTTGCCGCAGGGATCCAACCCACTATAAAAAAAAATGCATGTATCCTTAATGGGGTGCATGACAAAAGGACTTTAATTTCTCAAACTTCCTCTAGTAGTCCTCATGGATTGTGCGAAATCATACCTCGGTGCGTGTGGGAAGCCCCTTAACATACTTGGGGGATGAAAGATTAAAAATCCATTTTGAACGGAATCTAAACTAAAACCTTGATAAAGTAGCAAAGACCACCTTGTAGAGCCATGTTTACGAACCAACTTGTGCTAAGGTAGGTTCTTGAAGTGCTTTCTTGTGAAAAACCCGTGACAATGTTCTATACATCAAACATTTGTGTTTAAAAGGGTAAAAGAGACAATTGAATGTGTGGTTGTTGTGTTTGAAAGACATAATCAAGTGAGAGATATCCATTTAAAATCATCTTATCTTTTAAATCTCTTCAATAATAAAATCAACAACTCTAAATATCAAGGATCATTCCAAAAATGAACTATTTTTGGATGCAGGTTTCCACGCGATCCCAGGCATATTGAGTATCATTACAAGGTGATAGCATTCTTGTGGAAAGAAAAGAAAATGAAATTGAGTACCAAAGTGTATTTCAAGGTCACAACCAAGAGGACATTTTTCCAAACCTATTTGAACAAAACCTTGATGACTTGGATAGGAATTGAGCATCCCATAATTTTCAACAAGGAAGTAACAAAAATATCAATAACGCCAACCAAGATCCAATGGATACGCTTGAAGAAAGAATTGACAAGGCTGCCCAAGATCTAGACTTCTTAGAAGTTATGGAGAAATTAATAGATAGGGATAGGGAGAACTTTCTCCTAAACCTAGCACATAAGGGAGTGAAGCTTCCTCATGACTTTGATATAGATCAGCTTAAGCAAAACCAGCAGCCAGAGGATCCAATGAGCACTATGACTGAAAAAATTAAGGCCTTTCAAGAGAAAATAGATACCCTAAAGAAGGAGGTTGAACCTAAAGCCTTCTCAATTGAAGCTTTGTGTCCTTTTCCATTCAATAGAAGCCTAGTTATGGCGTCATTTCCCTTTAACACCATTTTTCCTAAATACAATAAATACATGGGTAAAACAGACCCATAGGATCACTTAAGGGAATTTTGTGCCCTAAGTATAGAGTTCATGCATAACGATACATACCTAATGAGACTCTTTCCTAGAAGCTTAGGAGGACCTGAATGGAGTGGTTTTCAAAACTACCCCAAGGAATCAAGACTTTTGAGGAGTTGGCCTCAAAGTTTATAACCCATTACTCTTATAACATTGAGCATGAGATCACGATGCTCAAGTTATGAGATACCAAGCAAAAAGAGGGAGAGTCCTGCTTAGGATTCTTACAAAGGTGGAGGACCATTTTTGCAAGGTATCCACGAACTATTCCTGAGAAAGAGAAAATGGAGATCTTCACCAATAACTTGACCGTGGAAATGAACTATCGATTACAAATTCAATGTCCTCCAACATTTGAAAAACTTATTGAAAATGGAGTTAAGATTAAAGATGTTTTGGTCAAAGAGATGAGATTAAATTATTTAAAGACAATAAATCCAATAATAATAACAACAACAGCAATAACAATAATTATGTTCCTAAATATTTCAATAATCAAGGGTCTACCAATCACAATGATAAGTCAAAATCATGGAATAAAAATAATAATAAAAATCTCATGAATGATGGGGTGGTGGAGTCACACAACTTGAAGTCTACCCCTTTTATTATACCCTATGGAGTGAATTCTTCAAACAATGTTAATCAAGCAAGCAAAGCTCCATATAATTCCAACAATTCTAATAACAACAATTCCAATACTTCCAACAATAAGACTTGGGATAAGTCAAAATAAAACTCCAAGTATAAGAAAATGAAATTCACCTACTTAGGTGAACCTTTGGAGAATGTACTAAGAACCTTGTTGGATGGTCAAGTCATTACCTTACCTGAGGTATCAAATTATGAACCTCAAGTCAAGCCATATTGGTGGAATGACTCTCATCATTGTGAATACCATCGAAAAAGGGGTCATCCAACCAACAAATGGATGCAATTGAAGCACTTGGTGCAAGGTTTAATTGATAATAACACCATCAAAATTGAAGGACCTCAAAACAACAGGGACCACATGGCCTATAAAAACCCCTTTTTGAATTATGAAAAGGGTGAGTCATCCAATGCAAATCAAAGTCAAAAGAAGGGTAATGAGAAAGTAAAATTTTCCCATACTTATGATAATACCATAAATACTCTAAGAGAGGAAGATCAAAGCATAAATACTATCATAATAAGAGGCAAGTCAAGAGAAGAATCAGCTAATGCTGTCACTAGGGGGCAAGCATAAAAAATTGTCATACCTAATAATGCTCCAAGAGTGGTGATATCAAACCAAGCTTCCACATCATCATCCAAACAATACAACTTGGTTGACCAATTGCAAAGAACTCCAACTCAAATATCTATTCTTGAGCTGCTCAAACTATCACCAATCCATAAGGATATTTTGGAAAAATCCTTATTGGAAACAAATGTGCCTCTAAATTTGGAGGTACACAAATTTCAAAACATGGTGGGACACCTAATTTCACCTCATTGTTTATCATTCTTTGATCAAGATGATATGTCTCTTAACCATCCTCAAAATTTGTCGTTACACATAGAGGTGTTGATCCATAAACATAGGGTAAAAAGAGTCCTTATAGATGGAGGCACTAGCTTAAATATTTGTACCCTTAGCTTGATGAAAGCCTTAGGATTTTCTAAGGAGGCTATTGAACCAAAGAAAAAAATAACCATAAAAGCCTACGATGATGAAGAAAGAGCGTCAAGAGGAGTCATAGTTTTGCCCATAAGAGTTGGTCCCATGCAAAAGGAGACCATATGTCAAGTTTTGGACCTAAAATTGACTTATAATATTTTGTTAGGAAGGCCATGGATCCACAAAATGCAGGTTGTTCCTTCAACATATCACCAATGCCTTAAATTTCCATATCAAGGGCAAGAGATAATTGTAAGGGGAGACCTCAATCCCTTCCAATATTGTAATGACGTCAAACCTATCAATGACTCATTGGTTCCACATAATGCTGAAGGGTCTACATCAAATCAAATGAAACAAGGTCAAAGTTCCAAGGATGTTCCTTTATTGAAAAGAAAAGAAAAGATGGGAGAAGAAATTGTTGTTAAAAATACCCCAAAGCTCATTAACCAATTTACATCGACTAAAGGAAAAGAGAAGGTTAATGAGAGTAACACTTTTAGTGAAGAAGAAAAAGAATAATCTACCAAGGCTATCACAAGATACCTTAAAGAAACCCAAGAAGAAAAAGAAGACTCCTTATCAAAAGATACTATCCAAGTGTTCACCAAAGAAGCGCACTACCAAAAGATGGATAAAATGATGAAAAACTTTGATAAACAATGTAAAATCAAACAACAAGGAGTAGGTGAAAACTCCTTATCAATGATGGATCTACCCTTATCATCAAAATCCTTTGGAAAACCTTCAAAACTACCTCATAGGTATAATGATAACTTTGTGAGAGCAAGCACATCATCTGCCATGGATGAAGAAGACAATAAAATTCTGAATTGGCTATATAAAGATGAAGAATCAAGTGCTCATGTTAAACACATTCAAGATCCAACCATTCCTCCACATCAATATGGCAAAGGGTTTGCAATCATGCAAAAAATGGGTTATAAAGGTCAAGGACCTTTAGGTACAAGGAATGAAGGGCTAATTGAACCCCTAGAGTCCACATGGTGAGATTCCAAGCAAAAGATAGGTTTAGGATATCTTGAAGAAGGATATACACAAAAGCATTATCCCAAAGTATATGATCAAATACTCCAATTAGAATCTCATAGTGATGAAGATTCTAATGAATGGGAATGGGAGACTCTATCAGATGAGCCATGCCATGACAAAGGCATTGATGTTATTCATACATATACATCTACCAAAAACAAAGGACTAATGGCTGAATCCACTTCAAATCAAGCATCTAGTTCTAGTCAAGAGATTCAAAATGATGTACCAAGTATAGAAATTGAAATAAATCAATGGGTAGGTGAGCCGCATGTTCCATCATGGAGACCTACTATGGAAGAATCAAATGCTAGATTTAATCTGCATGATTTTTATCCAACGGAAACCACAGTGGAGTCTAGTGAGGAGGAGTTTGATCCTTCTTCTTTAGAACACTTAGAGGAAGCCCATGTCTGAGATTTTGAAGATACAATGTATGAACCTTCCAATAATGTAATAAACACTTTAATCCCTATTGAGACAAATCCAAGTGTTGACCCATTAATTCTCATTCGGCCAGACCTAATTGAATGGGATGCCATTGAACTTGATACCTTGCCAACTTTCTTGAATGACAACACGTTGTCCCAATACATTAACATGGTTGAACCTTCTTCTACCAAGGATTATCAAGAAGAAATGATCAAAGGGAGCATCCAAACTCTTAATCCGAGAAAAAAGGAAAAAAAAAAAAAAAATAGAAAAGGAAAAGAATCGAGTGTTGAAAACCACTTTGTGGCAACATTAGATCCAAAACAAAAAAAGAAAAAGAAATAAAGGATGTTTCTAAAGATGAAAAACCAACTGAGTCACCTTTAGAAGGGAGTTTGTATGTTCTACCAGACCACTATGAAGAAAGGTCTCCAATTCTAATCGAGCCAATAGAAAAGATAAACATTGGATCAGATACAGAGCCCAAGATTATTCACTTAGCATCATCCCTATCAAGTGAAGAAAGAATAGAATTCATTGAGTTCTTCAAAGAAAAGCAAGTGAACTTTTCATGGTCTTATGATGATATGCTGGGTTTGGACTCGAACTTGATAATGCATCATCTCAATATAAAGGAAGGAGCTAAACTAGTCAAATAGAAACTAAGGAAAATGCACCCGTATATAGCCCTACTTGTCAAAGTAGAGTTAGAGAAGCTATTGAAGGTTGGATTCATAAGAGTCATTGATTATGCATGATGGATATCCAACATAGTGCCGGTATCAAAAGAGGATAAATCTATCAGAATCTGCATGAAATTTAGACACTTAAATTTAGCATGTCCTAAAGATAACTTCCCATTACCAAGCATTAATGCTATTGTAGACTTAACAGCGGGACACTCCATGTTTTCACTCATGAATGGATTTAGTGGCTATAATTAGATCAAAATAGCCCCTGAAGATCAATATAAAACTACTTTTACATGTGCATGGGGTACATTTTGTTGGAATGTCATGCCTTTTGGCTTGAAAAATGCTGGAGCAACCTATCAAAGAGCAATGACTACTATATTCCATGACATGATGCATAAATTCATGGAAGATTATGTTGATGAAATTCTAGCTAAGTCACATTCAAGGAAAGAACATCTTCCCATATTGGAAAAGATTTTTGAAAGATTAGAGGAATTCAAAGTAAGACTTAACCCAAAGAAGTGTGCTTTTGGAGTCCAATCCAGCAAACTTCTAGGTTACATTGTATCCACTAAAGGAATAGAGGTTGATCCTGCTAAAGTGAAGGCCATAATGGAAATGGAAGCACCCAAAACAATTAGTCAAATGAGATCCCCACAAGGAAGAATACAATCGATTAGAAGATTCATCTCTCAATTAGCAGAAAAGTGCCACAATTTTAATCAACTTTTGCATAAAGACACTATATTCAAATGGGATACCAAGTGTGAAGAAGATTTCAATATACTAAAGAAGTACCTTATGAATCCACCAATATTGATGTCACCTATTAGAGGCAAACCTTTAATCTTGTATATTTCAGCAACAGAGAATTCATTGGGGGCACTCCTAGCACAAGAAGATGAGAATGGAAAAGAAAAGGCAATCTACTACATAAGTAGAACCTTAGTCAAATATGAGCTAAATTATACTTTCATGGAAAGAGCATGCTTGGCTATAGTTTTTTCTTCACAAAAATTAGGCCATTATATGTTAGCCCATAAAATAAGGCTCATTGCTAAAATTGACCCTTTGAAATATCTACTAAGAAAAACAACATTAAATGGAAGGTTAGCAAAGTGGGTGATGATCCTAAGTGAATTTGATATAGAATATGTTGACAGAAAAGAAATTAAAGGGTGATTCATAGCAGACCAATTAGCAGATGCACCACTTTATGATGATCATCCTATACAAGTTGAATTCCTAAATTTAGAGATTGTGAATGTTGAGGCAAAAACATGGCAACTTTACTTTGATGGTTCTTACACTCATCATGGATTAGGAGCAAATATACTTCTAATCATGGCTCAAGGATCTACCATACCTAAGTCATACAAGTTGCTATTTCCATGTACAAATAATATAGTAGAATATGAAGCCTTGGTTATTGGAATCAAGCTGGCCTTAGAATGGAATGTAACAAAATCAAAGGTATATGGAGATTCACAATTAGTCATAAATCAAGTCAATGAAGAATATAATACTAGAGATGACAAATTGGTACCTTACAAAACTATGGTGGATAACCTTAAGAAGTATTTCATTATCATCACATTTGAACAAGTGCCGAGGGAAAATAACAAAGCAGCAGATGCTATGGAAACTTTGGCCTCACTTTTACAGATGCTTGATCAGAGTGCTTGATATGAGTTCTTGGTAGAAGAAGCAACTCAACCTGCGTATGATCCAACCCATCCTTATACCATTTTCCTACTTACTACTACCGAATCACCTTGGTATGGACTAATTTACACCTATTTGAAAGACCAAACCCTTCCTATCAACCAAACATGAAACCAAAAGAAGAGTTTCATTAGACAAGCCTCTAAGTACACTATAATTTCTGAAACATTGTATCGAAAAAGTCTTGATGGAATGCTCCTTAGGTGTCTAGAAGAGGAAGAATCAAACTTAGCCAAACGAGAAATTCATGAAGGAATTTGTGGATCACTTTCAAACGGATTTTCTTTAGCTAAGAAACTTCTTAGGATAGGATATTTTTGGCCTACCATGGAAAAATATTCTTGTAACTTTGCAAAAACTTGTAAGAAATGTCAATTTCATGGAAATTTGATACATGCACTGGCGCAAGAGCTACATCTGATGACCACACCTTGGCCATTTTATCAATGGGGTCTAGATTTAATAGGAATGATTTATCCAGCATCTTCAAATGGGCATAAATTCATCATAATGGCCACAAAATATTTTACTAAGTGGGTGGAAGCTATACCCTTATCAAGTTCAACAGGCAAACAGATATCCTTGTTTATCCTAAATCATATAATTTTTAGATATGGTGTACCTCATGCCATCATAATGGATAATGCAAGACATTTCAAGAACAAAGATATAACGGAGTTGTGTACCAAAATCCACATGATACATCATTCATCTTCAATCTATTATCCTCAAGGTAATGGACAAGCCGAAGCAACAAACAAAAACATATTTAAAATCTTGAAGAGAACAGTGGATAATTCTAGTAGGGATTGGCATATCAAGATAAACCCGACCTTGTGGGCTTATAGAACAAGCATAAGGATGCCAACAGAGGCTACACCCTTCTCCTTAGTTTTTGGAATAGAAGCAGTGTTGCCTTTGGAGGTAGAACTTCCATCATTAAGGATATCTATGCATGGTTTGATCAATGAAGAGGACTATAGGGTTTCTAGACTACAAGAACTAAAACTATTGGATGAAAAATAGAAAGAAGCCTTTGATCACTTAAAGGTGTACCAGAATAGAATGTCAAGATCTTACAATAAACATGTCAAGCCAAGGACATTCCAAATAGGTGATCTAGTGTTAAGAGAAAATCCCAAGGACCAAGCAGAAAGGGAGAAGAAAGGAAAGTGGGAAGCCAACTGGTTAGGACCATTTCTTATTGTGGAAGATTTTGGAACCGACACATATAAGTTATCAGATTGTGATGGTGAAGAACTGCAAGAACCTATAAATAGCATACATCTTAAAAGGTTCTATACATGAGGTAAACGAAAGGGTATAAAGAGTATCAGATGGAGAGAATCATATTTATTGTACATAGTTCAATAGAGATCTTGAAAATCCCAAAAACATTGGAAAAGTGGAAAATCTAAAAAAAAAATAAAAAAATTTGAAAAGCATAAAAAAAAAAAAAAAAGTGGAAAATTGAGCATGAAGAAAGGAAAAACATTCAAAAAACATGTTGTCTTGGTGAAAACCTAGCAAATAGGTGCCTTGATGATGTGGAAAAAAATAAAAAAAATGAAAAATTGAAAAATACAAAAAAATTGAAAAAGAAGAAAAGTGCCTTGGTGAAAACCTAGCAAATAGGCACCTTGGTAGCAAAAAAAAAAAAAAAGAAGAAGAAAAAGCTTTAAAAACAAAAAAAGAAAAGCTTGATCCATTCAATCAGTGAAAACCTAGTAAACAGGTGTCATTGAACGTCCAAGTCAGTTGCATACTTAGAAGGTCACCTTGTAACTATTGCATTTGCCAGCATTTGTATATATTGCATAATAAAACCCCACAAGTGCATTTGCGAGTACCTCAAGAGTTTGGTCACCTAATCAAAAAATTTTCCTAAGTCCCACAAATGAAATCAATATCAAACTGGGGGCAATCTACTCTTAAGGAGCAAGGATTCATCAACAAGCTTTATTCAATTAAAAAATCAATTCATCACACTCGAAAGAGGAACACTTAATCAAATCTACATCCTAATCCAATTTGAGCCTAAAATGAAGAAAATTGATCCAAGAATTAAATGACCTTATCTTTATCAGGATTAAAAAATGAAATGAAATGGATGGAACTACACTTGAACTGTGGATTTGAAAAACATGGCAAAAAATTTTTTCTAAGTGTTGAAATAATTGATGAAATTATCTTTTTCTAGTGAATCGATGAAAGTTTTAGACTAGATGAGCTATGATGAAAGGATGATATTTTCTTGATTTCTACCTAACTGTCTTAAAATCAACATTTTAAACCATGTAAATTGTCTAAGGACATGATCATCAAAGAATCATCGAGGACTTGTACATAGAGTAAAATAGAGATTTCTTCTTGTTTACACAAATGGATCTCTTGGCTATTTTGATCTTCCATATCATAATACCAACATCCACTTTCAACATAGAATTTGACAAAATCGGTATTTGCCCTCTCATGATTGGCTTCAATTAGTGATAGGCATACCGAAGAGACCGATGGGAAAGCAAACAAAGTGGCAAAAAGTATTCATATCATCATAGTTGAACTAGTGATGATTGTACTAGCAACGGGATTACAAAATGCTCAATGATGAAAATAAGCTCCAAATCTTGAATAATGATAGTTAGCTGCATCCATGTTAGATTAAGCGCATTGTGTTTTGTTAGCTTTTCCTAGTTTAAATTGCAAGGGGAAAAATACAATAGAGGGGGTTTGAATCAAACGTCATGATCTATCATTCCAAACAATGAAAATGAGATTATCTTTTGCATTCAAGCATAGCATTAATCATTAATCATTATTCATCCAAATATAAAAAAATAGAAAAAGAAATCATTCTTCATACATCATTTGCATACATGTAATTAAAGATAGACATTGCATACATTTAAAAAATCAAAGAAAAAATAGAATCATCTATTTGGCCATAAAAACAATTTTGCATCCATACATGAACAATAATAGAAAACATCTCATAAGCATCCATATATCATTGCATTCATCTATATATATCATAAACTTAAGATACGTTGCATCCATCACATCATCAAAAGTAGGTGCATCCTAAACATCATATAGCTGCATATAAAGATAATCTCATAACATCAACTCATCAATGAAATCGAAGGAATAGATCATCATATATCATCAAAAATGTGTTCATCAATGGATCTAGTACATCAAGTATATCAAGATATAATCTCATGAAAGTGGTACATCACAAGTTTCAATCGATCAAAAATAGGAAATGTACAACAAGAGGACATCAATGCAAGATCAATCTGTCAATCATCAATCATGACCCTGTAGCACTAGAACCATCTAGACCTCTACCATCCTGTGAGGGAGGAACTTGAGAAGTTCTCGCTCCATCCTATCTCTGCCCAATGACTGCTAATAGGAACTACTGCATCAAGGTGGCAACCTGATCTAACTGGCCCACAACAGTGGACATCTCTACCCTCATAGACTGTACCTCTCATACTCCTGCATCCTGTGAACCCTATCCCTGATCCTGTGGTGGCTGACCTGGTGGAGGCATCTGCTATGCTGGAACCTATGGTGCCTGAAACTGAGGGGCACCATCATCTTGCTAAGCCAAGGCCACTCTCTGTAACTGTACTAAAGGATTTAAACCTCCTGGAACCTATCAAGCAGCATCAACATGAGCCTATCTTTGTGCTCTCTACTGGTGATACATACTCAATCCTATCTCACTATGGCTCAAGGATGAACTACGGGGACTGCATCTACCCATCTATCTCTAGCCCTATCTTGAATCTATGCATCTCTCACATGGCCTCTACCTGCTACACCTCGAGGACCTCTATGTCCTCGATGCCTCCGATGTCTACCACCCCCACACCCATCATCACCACGGCAAGTTGGCATAGGCTCTGCTGGATTTGTGAAGTGAATGAACTTGTTTCAAGACCACCAGTCTTGATACTCATGGGACATCTCGGCGTCAGCTATCCCTGGTAACATCTCCCATCTACAGAAAGGCATTATGACAATCTGACTCACAGCAAACTGGTGATCGATACATGGACCCCATAGAGATCTCTCGGCCTCTACTCAAGCATATAAGGCATTGCCCAAAGGTATCTCCTGAATCCTACCATATTGTCTGGAGACCCAACCAAAATAGAATTTCTCAATAACAGTATCTAACCGGCCAATCATCCAACGTGGATAGAACATATATGGTAACTCATCATCATCCTCCCACCAATCCTCACACTCAAGATAGGGGTGTCATATAGCAATATCCACATCATCTATCTGCTGTCTCCAATAATCCAAGTGACCCAAGTGATGCTGAGTCACCATCCCAGTATATAGATAAGCACAAGGATATCTGCGAGGTCGTCTCCTATCATAAATAGGCCTAGTAATGGGAAGATGCTCCCAAATCCATAACTGTAGAACAATAGCACCAGCAGATAATGAAGAACTCCCTCTATACACAACCTCATGAAGATCGCTATATAGCTGGGCTAGCATGCAAGAACCCCAATCAAAATTCCATGAATATGCTAGTAGATCCTCCAAAATCCTACCCCAACCTATAGAGAAGCCATGACCTCGTCGATCTGGAAGTAGTCCACCAATCAAGGCACCAAGAACTGTTGGCAATACAGGGAATGAAGCAAACTATGGCCAGGTGATCATATCATCATCAATATAGTTGTCTTCGAACACTCACCGGCAGACAGTCAAATCATAAATAGAATCATAATATACAAGATCTCCTTGACAAGGAATCCATAGAAAATGATATACGTCCTTTGGAGTAATTGTCATCTCAACATGAGGGAGATGGAAAGTATTGTGGTTGGAGTGCCAATACTCTGCCACAATTTTCATCAAACCATGGTTCAGTTGGAACTAGGGAAGATCAAGTAGAAAGCTCAAACCACATAACTCTACCACACGCAACTCAGCATCACTCAATGTCTGCCCAAGGTCAATAACCCAAGACGGAACTGGACAGATATATATTATAGGATCGTTAGCCTATTTGATAAAAATGAGAGAATCATATTAGCATAATATACCAAGGAACATCTAAAATCGATCAAAGTTATTAAACAATCCATTTTCTCATCTTGAGTACATCAACACTCCTAACTCTCTATCTTGAGGGGGGGAAATCATTGGTTTACATCTCTAGATCTCGAGGGTAAACTATTAAATCATCATCATATCATAACATATTGATAACTAAAATTCATTGGTATTCCTATACTGTTGTTCTAATCAATTGTTTCGATCAAACATAACTGACCTAATCATATGATTCAAATCAATCATTAGGACGTACTAAATTTTTTATCAAAAATAGTCAAGTACAACTAAAAATTTTGCACAATAGGCTACAGGCGTGATTTTCATCATCGTAGGTGACATTTATCTTACACGACACAAAAATTTTCATAGATGACATTATTTTTCTATTACGCGACAAAAGTTTCATAGGCGACACTCATTTAACCTAGGCGACAACTAATTTTTGATAGGTGACATTAAAAAGTGCTAGGGTTTTCAACGCGTAAGTAGCTGATAAACTTGGTTTTTAACCTAGGTCTACGCATGATCAAATTAACCATAAGCGACAATGAAAATGTGTTAAGCAACACTAAAATTTTCTTAAGCGACATTAAAAACCGTGGATGCGACATTTAAAACTGCTAAGCGACATTAAAATTTTCATATGCATGAATGAAATAATTCAAAGCATCGCTGAAATTGGAAAAAGAAATAAATGCTAACTAATAAGTAATAAATGCACTATCGAGGGTAGAAAACCACTTACCGGAGCTCCATAGTTAGGTGGTCTAGCATATCTCTGACACCACTAGAATCGATGCTCTCGAATAGGCACAACCATCATGAAAAATAGCAGGGGATCAGAGCAAAATCACTGAAGAAGAAAGTAAAAATGAATAGTAAAATTAGGTTTTTCACCATATTTATGCTAATTTGGCCTAATTCTAGGGTGAAAATTGAACTATGACCTATATTAATCTATCCCAGTTAAGAGAGGCAATTTATGAAGTGGGGCATATCAAAGTGTTTTTCAGAAATGAAAACATATCAATCAAACTATCAAATTAAAAACAAACATATCTTTCATTTCTGAGGGCGCATACCATCACATTATTAGATCAACAACATCAATAACATCAAATGAGATCAATGACCGATCAACAAATCAAAGGGAAATCTTTTATCAAAAAAATTTTCATAATAAAAAATGAAAGGGGCATCATATCAAATCAGATCATCAAATCAAGAACCATATCAATTAGGAGAGTTTCATATCAATCATTATCGACATCAATTTCATATCAAAATATCAAAGGATCAACCATCGAAAGACATTAAGAACAAACATCAAAGATCAATCATTGTTGAGTTAGGACCTATCAATCAAGCAAGATTAGAGTATTCTTTGAATCGAAATGCTTCACACGTCAACTCAAAGAGGGGTATTTTTAATCACCTAAAAATGAACAAAGACAATTTAACGATAATTCAAAGCAAATGAAGAGAAATCAAAGAAAATCAAGGACATCATTGAATCAATTAAATCACAATGCATAATTAGCCAATCAAAATGGAAATCAAGTCCTAATTCAACATAAATCAAAATTGAAAGCATTTTAGTCAAATGCAATCAAATCAAAATACAATTAATTTAATTAATTGTATAGTCCGGGATTAAATTAATTCAACCCATTCAAGGGGTGCATGGCTAAAGAAAATCAATTAAATTAATTAATTAAAATCAATTACTCTCAACAACCCAAAAGGAGAGGAAAATCAATCAACCAATGAAATTGGAGGAAAGGCATTCACATGGATCAAGCCAAAATTGAATCTCATTCACTCAAAGTGAAAGAGAATCTCAGCCAACCATATTGTCTACTTGTCCCAAGCTTTGAGGACACAAACTTTTCTTTGTCTTCAAAGGGTGGAACCAAAACCTTAACCCCAACTCAATCATGATCAAATGAAACCACACCCCCTCACATTGGTAAAATCTATAAAAGAGAGGCTAAAATCCTTCATAATTCATCAACCACCTATTTGAGAATTGCATCAAACCTCTTGCAATTTGAATTTAGAAATCATTTTGAGAGCAATTTTAGCATTTCATATTGATAATTGTTAGCATTTGCATTGTTTTATCATTTTTATTCTCATATTAGAACTGTCATTAGTGAGAGCTTGCTGAGAGCTTCATTATTCATTCTAATTAGAGAGCCATAGGATGCTCAATTAGTCTTTGGTATTGTGAAATATTTGCTCAATTGTGGTTGTATTTAGTTCTTATTTCATTTATTATTGATGATTAACACTAATCCTATGAAGAGACATTTATTTGTATACAACTATAAGATGCCAAAAACATGGAATGTTGCAAAATATGCAACAAGATGTAGTAGTTGTCAAATGTCACTATATGGAATCATAGGCCTAGAGTGATAATCATGGATGAAAGGTGTCTATAAAACCTTTATGGGTCATTTTTAATGGTCAAAGTGGGTTATATGTTTTAAAGGTCATTAAAAGACCATTGCCAAATTTATTAGGATTCATTTGAGTGTACTTTTCGAATTGACAACTTAGTTGTCAATTTGAAAACATTGTAGGCATCTTTTAAGTTGCCAATTTTGAGGACAGTTAGTTTGAACTATTTGGGAGTCAATTTTGGGGTAATTACAATAGTTTGTTAGCATGATAAAATAGGAGAGAGTGGAGGTAACTCTTGATCAGTTTTGGAAGGAGTAGTGTTCAGTCTTTAAACCATTATTTGTATAGACTGTAACACAGTTTGGGAAGAATGCAATGAAAGCCTTGTATATTTTAGCATTTCCTTTCTTTGCATTGGTTGGTTATATTATGCATGGTTTAATCCAACATGGTTTTCATGTTTTAACATTGATATATCTCAATTTAAAGTTTTGGCATTAGTTCTTGACTATCCTATCCTATGACAATGAAGACTATGCGTTGATTTCCTATTCCAATGAAGTGTGCAAGGTCTTAATACCTTATGCTAACATTTTTGTTCATGGGACGAGTTCCTTATATATGTTAGATTCCTATTTGAATCCTTACATGCAGATAAAAACATAGAGGAAGGAATAACACACTCAGACAGTGAGTTTGTGCATTGAAAATGCACTAATAGAAATTAATATTGTCTCAGAAAATAGACCCTCAGTGCGGGAGCCATATCTCCCTAATGCACCATTGGATCTTCCTAAGATTTAAGTATGTTTTTAAGAAACTAGCTATGCCCATTCTCACTGGAGTGATTGAGGATATTGTGTCTGCTACAAAAGGTATACCTCTCTGAGTACGAGTCTATTGAGGAGATAGCAAGAAGGTATATTCCTAGTGATTTTTTTCAAAGTTTTGTTTAATGGATCTAGTGGATGGGATTGTGTATGGAAAGGGTCTAGAAGGATTATAGGGATTATATTTTATGAGAGAAATATCCCTAAATTTTTATGAGAAATTCTTTAAGTGACTGTCCCAAGTATGGAGTCAAGAGATACAGAGTCACTATCTTTTAGGACAAAAACTCTTAGTTGGTGTGGAAACAATGTGAGAAGAATGTATCTCAATTGCGAACTTGAATGGTGTGAGTCTTGTGAAGGTGGTGTTAAAGAAGAGTAAGGTTATGACCCTTGATAGGCCTAGTTGAGTAGGTTGGGTCTTGGAATTGTATCTCATTGAAGGTACATTTGGGAGACAATGAGAGGGTTTAGAAGATTCTTGGAAGAATCTGGGGAGCTCACCAACTTGACATACATCAAATTGGTATCAGAGAAAGGGAGTACATCCTTGCAATATTGGAGAATTTTGTCAATATGGACTTATTAGAGATGGAAATTTATGAGCCTTACAAAGCTTGGAAAGTTTAATGAAGCAAGCAAGAGAAGAAGTAGAGAAAAAGAAGAAAGAAGAAGCAAGGAAGAAGGAGGAAGTAAGAATACAAGCATTAGAAGAGGTAAGAAGTTTAACAAATAGGTTAGAAGAGAATGCAACAAGGATACAAGAAACCAAGAGAGAGTTCCCAGAACTCCTAGAACAAGAAAGGAAGCAAGAGCTCTTGAACAAAGAGTCATTGACAGTGCAGCAACAAAAGGTTAAAGAACCCAATGTTGACATGGTTCTTGAAGAAGAAACATATATGGTAAAGGAAAATGGTGATGTGGAGTAGCCATTCACTGAGAAGACAAAGGTATGTGTAGATGGGACAATGATATGTCCTTTGATAGAGGATAAGGGTACAAAAAAGCAAGGTACCCCTATGTATACAGATTGTGAGGCTAATGAAATAGCCATGAATTTGTGTGATGGTTTTATTTTCCAAGAAGAATGGAATAAAAAACAAGTTGCAGCAGTGGTCTCTACAAATAAGCTTGAGGATGAAGTCAAGATAGTGGAAGTCATCGGTTATAAAGAAACCATGGAGTTTGAATTTTCCCCAAATGTGGCAATCTCACTAGGAGAAGTGGGTGAACAAGGAGAGGATATGGTTCCAATGGTGAACCAACTAGACATTTTAGTGAATGAAGAAGTGTTGTTTCCTTTCCCTAAATTTTTTTTTGTAGGTTTTTAGGGGTCATATTTTTTTGATTACATTGAAGTGAATCATGAAGACAAGGATATGCATGATGCAGAATTGAGTACTTGGCATGAGTACAAGTGGATGTATGGAAGATGAAAGAATCCACCAAAGAGAGGACACATTTTTTTTGTAGGATACCAGCACTCAGTTCCAAAGAATTGGAAAACAAGGAAGAGGATAGTGGAATCCATGGGACTTGGATTCTTTTCCACCTCGAGAGTATGGTGCAGAGCACCTCTTGAAGACAAGAAGGGTCACTTGGATGACCTCAAAACATTGAAGGATATAATGAATGAAAAGGACATTAATGACATGTAGCATGGCCTTTGAGCCATCTAATATAATAGATTAAATACAAGATGCCAAAAACATGGAATGTTGCAAAATATGCAATGAGATGTAGTAGTTGTCAAATGTCACTATATGGCATCATAGGCCTAGAGTGATAATCATGGATGAAAGGTGTCTATAAAACCCTTATGGGTCATTTGTAATGGTCAAAGTGGGTTATATGTTTCAAAAGTCATTAAAAGACCATTGCCAAATTTATTAGGATTCATTTGAGTGTTGTTTTCAAATTGACAACTTAGTTGTCAATTTGAAAACATTGTAGGCATCTTTTAAGTTGCTGGTTTTCAGAACAATTATTTTGAACTATTTGGGAGTCAGTTTTGGGGTAATTAAGATAGTTTGTTAGTATGATAAAATGGGAGAGAGTGGAGGTAACTCTCGATCATTTTTGGAAGGAGTAGTGTTTAGTATTTAAACCATTATTTGTATGGACTGTAACACAGTTTGGGAAGAATGCAATGAATTTCTTGTATATTTTAGCATTTCATTTCTTTGCATTGATTGTTTATATTATGCATGGTTGAATTCAATGTGGTTTTCATGTTTTAACACTGATATATCTCAATTTTAAGTTTTGGCATTAGTTCTTGACTGTCCTATCCTATGACAGTGAAGACTATGCATTGATTTCCTATTCCAATGAAGTGTGCAAGGTCTTAATACGTTATGCTAACATTTTTGTTCATGGGAGGAGTTCCTTATATATGTTAGATGCCTATTTGAATCCTTTCATGTAGATAAAAACACAAAGGAAGGAATAACACACTCAGGCAGTGAGTTTGTGCATTGAAAATGCAATAATAGAAAATAATATTATCTCAGAAAATAGACCCTCAGTGTGGGAGCCATATCTCCCTAATACAAAATTGGATCTTCCTAAGAATTAAGTATGTTTTTGAGAAACTAGTTATGCCCATTCGCATTGGAGCTATTGAAGATATTTTTTCTGGTTCAAAAGTTATACCTCTCTGAGCACGGGTCTATCGAGGAGACAACAAGAAGGTATATTCTTTTTGATTATTTTCAGAGTTTTGTTTAATGGATCTAGTGGATGGGATTGTGTACGGAAAGGGTCTAGAAGAATTATAGGGAGTATATTTGATGAGAGAAATACCCCTAAATGTTCGAGGGGAATTATTTAAGTGACTATCCCAAGTACGGAGTCAAGAGATACAGAGTCACTATCTTTTAGGATAGAAACTCTTAGTTGGTGTGTGAAGAATGTGGGAAGAATGTATCTCAATTGAGAACTTGAATTGTGTGAGTCTTGTGAAGGTGAGTTTTAAAGAAGAGTAAGGTTATGACCCTTGATAGGCCTAGTTGAGTAGGTTGGGTCTTGGAATTGTATCTGGTTGAAGGTACATTTGGGAGACACTGAGAGTGTTTAGAAGATTCTTGGAAGAATCTTGGGAGCTCACCAACTTGACATACATCAAATTGGTATCAAAGAAAGGGAGTACATCCTTGCAATATTGGAGAAGTTTGTCAATATGGACTTATTAGAGATGGAAATTTATGAGCCGTACAAAGCCTGGAAAGTTTTTTCAAGCAAGCAAAGAGAAGAAGTAGAGAAAAAGAAGAAAGAAGAAGCAAGGAAGAAGGAGGAAGTAAGAAGACAAGCATTAGAAGAGGTAAGAAGTTTAACAAATAGGTGAGAAGAGAATGTAGCAAGGATACAAGAAACCAAGAGAGAGTTCCAAGAACTCCTAGAACAAGAAAGGAAGCAAGAGCTCTTGAACAAAGAGTCATTCATAGTGCAACAACAAGAGGTTAAAGAACCTAATGTTGACATGGTTCTTGAAGAAGAAACATTTATGGTAAAGGAAAATGGTGATGTGGAGCAGCCATTCATTGAGAAGACAAAGGTATGTGCAGCTGGGACAATGATATGTCCTTTGATAGAGGATAAGGGGACATAATAGAAAGGTAATCCTATGTATATAGATTGTGAGGATAATGAAATAGCCACAAAGTTGTGTGATGGTTTTATTTTCCAAGAAGAATGGCATAAAAAACAAGTTGTATCAGTGATCTCTACAAATAAGCTTGAGGATGAAGAGAAGATAGTGGAAGTCATCAGTTATAAAGAAACCATGGAGTTTGAATTTTCCCCAAATGTGGCAATCTCACAAGGAGCAGTGGGTGAACAAGGAGAGGATATGGTTCCAATGGTGAACCAACTAGACATTTTAATGAATGAAGAAGTGATGTTTCCTTTCCCTAACTTTTTTTTTTGTAGGTTTTGAGCGGTCCTATTTGCTGATTACATTGAAGTGAATCATGAAGACAAGGATATGCATGATGCAAAATTGAGTACTTGGCATGAGTACAAGTGGATGGATGGAAGATGCAAGCAACCACCAAAGAGAGGACACATTTTTGTTGCAGGATACCAGCACTCAGTTCCAAAGAATTGGAAAACAAGGAAGAGGACAGTGGAATCCACAGGACTTGGATTCTTTTCCACCCTGGGAGTATGGTGCAAAGCACCTCTTGAAGACAAGAAGGGTCAGTTGGATGACCTCAAAACATTGAAGGATATAATGAATGAAAAGGAAATTAATGACATGTACCATGGGCTTTGATCCATCTAATGTAATAGATTAACTACAAGATGCCAACAACATGGAATGTTACAAAATATGCAACAAGATAAGGTAGTTGTCAAATGTCACTATATGGCATCATAGGCCTAGAGTGATAATCATGGACGAAAGGTGTCTATAAAACCTTTATGGGTCATTTGTAATGGTCAAAGTGGGTTATATGTTTCAAAGGTCATTAAAAGACCATTACCAAATTTATTAGGATTCATTTCAGTGTAGTTTTCAAATTGACAACTTAGTTGTCAATTTGAAAACATTGTAGGCATCTTTTAAGTTGCTAGTTTTGAGGATAGTTAGTCTGAACTGTTTGGGAGTCAGTTTTGGGGTAATTAAGATAGTTTGTTAGCATGATAAAATAGGAGAGAGTGCAGGTAACTCTTGATCAGTTTTGGAAGGAGTAGTGTTCAGTCTTTAAAGCATTATTTGTATGGACTATAACATAGTTTTCGAAGAATGCAATGAAAGTCTTGTATATTTTAGTATTTCCTTTCTTTGAATTGATTGTTTATATTATGCATGGTTGAATCCAATGTGGTTTTCATGTTTTAACACTTATATATCTCAGTTTTAAGTGTTGGCATTAGTTCTTAACTATCCTATCCTATGATAGTGAAGACTATGCATTGATTTCCTATTCCAATGAAGTGTGCAAGGTCTTAATACCTTATGCTAATATTTTTGTTCATGGGATGAGTTCCTTATATATGTTAGATTCCTATTTGAATTTTTTCATGTAGATAAAAACATAGAGGAAGGAATAACACTCTTGGGCAATGAGTTTGTGCATTGAAAATGCACTAATAGAAAATAATATTGTCTTAGAAAATAGACCCTCCATATGGGAGCCATATCTCCCTAATGCACCATTGGATCTTCCTAAGATTTAAGTATGTGTTTGAGAAACTAGTTACGCCCATCCTCACTAGAGTGATTGAGGATATTTTGTCTGGTATGAAAGTTATACCTCTCTGAGTATGAGTCTATCTAGGAGACAACAAGAAGGTATATTCTTGGTGATTATTTTCAGAGTTTTGTTTAATGGATCTAGTGGATGGGATTGTATATGGAAAGGGTCTAGAAGGATTATAGGAAGTATATTTTATGAGAGAAATATCCCTAAATGTTCAAGGGGAATTCTTTGAGTGACTGCCCCAAGTATGGAGTCAAGAGATACAGAGTCACTATCTTTTAGGACAAAAACTCTTAGTTGTTGTGGAAATAATGTGGGAAGAATGTATCTTGATTGAGAACTTGAATGGTGTGAGTCTTGTGAAGGTGAGTGTTAAAGAAGAGTAAGGTTATGACCCTTGATAGGCCTAGTTAAGTAGGTTGGGTCTTGGAATTGTATCTGGTTGAAGGTACATTTGGGAGACATTGAGAGTGTTTAGAAGATTCTTGGAAGAATCTTGGGAGCTCACCAACTTGACATACATCAATTCATAAAGACTCTTGATGGATTCCTTGCACTTGAATGATTTATGGGCTTGAATACTTGATAATGGATGCCTTTACCAATGAATTGTTGCTTGCACTTGGATATCTGGGATATACAATCCATGTATGATAGCTTGAATGTGTTTATGATTACAATAATGGATGGATTATGGATATAAAAATTAGAGGGAGAGGTCTCCTTTTATACACATGTTGGGGCTCAAATTTTCCAATCCAACCTCGATTTAAGCTTTCAGAGAAAATTTACCATATTGGGCATTGAGACAACCTAAGCACAAAGCCCCAAGGCAAGGTTGACCTAGGAAACCTTGTCCTAAGACAAAGCTGACTTGGATGACCTTGTCTACGCAAATCAAATTTTGACAAGGAGTTAGGTGAGTGTGTCAAAAAGGGGTGGTGAAAGGTACAATTCATGAGGAAATTAGGACAAATCCAAAAATATCAAAGTGAATACATAGGACCTAGGTGAAAAATGACTTATGTGAAAGGATGGAAGAATGGGAAATCATGATAAAGGGTGCTCCCCTTAATACCACAAACACATAACAGAAATAGAGAAACAACAACAATATGCAAGAACAGAAAATTGGCTTCTTATTATCTCCACAAATGTGGAATTACAAACTTTCAAAATTACAATATGCAAAGCCACATGGGCATTCCCTTACAATATTCTATAGGACAAAGCCTCGAATTAATACCCAGATCTACTACCCAGAACTATTCTGAACTGCCTAAGACAATAATACAGCCTTCCTTATATAGGCAATTTTCCACCGCCTGCGAAGGTTCCAGAATTTTAGCCAATAAGGCCGACCAAACTTAAAATTATTTTTATTTTACATTTCATTACATCATAGTCGGCTCAAGATAACCTTTGAAACTCGAACAAAAATTTTGAAGAAAATTATTTTTTGCCATTTCAGGTGGCCCAACTTCCGAAGACCATAAGTCATCACCAGTTGACCCGCTCGGCTATTATAACCCCATTTCAGAAATGCCACGAAGCGCTCTACAGGCTTGACCCATGCAAGTGCCTGTCACCTAAATTTTTGACCTCATCTAGGGCCTTTAAAGCCTTCAAAATTGAGTTCAAAGTTTCTGTACCCTGTTGCAAATACCGAAAATCTTCAATATCTTCCAATATACAATTGATCTGGCAATGAAATTTTACTGGCAGACTTATATGACCAAAATGAACCTCCAAGAAAGAAATTAGATCATTTTGAGCACATACAAAAATTACCAAAAATAGTAACTTTCCATAAATAGCAGCTCTGCACAAAATAGCCCTTATTGAAAATAAAAAAAATAGAAATATTTTTTGGGTGATACAAGATTGCTCTTACACCCAGGATGCTCCTGCATCAGACACCTAGGGTAATTTGAGAAGTGACCCTGTCACGACTCAGGTGTGCAGAGGAAAACCAAGATGGCTAACCTCCTCCTTTGGCAGCCATGATGAATCTTCAATAGGTCATCCTTTCCACTTGACCAGATATTCTTCATATGTCCTGTTCCTTGTGCTTCTGCCAACATGACTGTCCAGTATATCTTCGATCTCCTTAGTGTCTGAACTAGTTGCTGGAATACTCCACTGTGCTGCTATGATCTCATCTTCAACACCTCCCTCATGATACTCTGTCAGATCTGAAATGTTAAACACTGGTGAAATATTTAGCTCAGTAGGCAATTCTACCTCATATGCATTTCCTGAATCATGTTTCTTCAATATCCTACATGGTCCAAACTTCTTCATTTTCAGCTTGTTATATGTACCAACTAGAAACCGCTCCTTTCGCAAATGAACCATGACTTCATCACCAACCTAAAATTTCTTATACCTCTTTTTCTCATCTGCCTTAGCCTTATACTATGCATTCATCTTGGTAATATGCTTCCTCACCTCCCCATGGATGTTCTTCAAGTGTTCTGCAAAATCCTCAGCTTCAGCACTACTTATTTCTCCTTTATCTATCTTCCTTAATTCAGATGCATTTCTTGGACTACTTCCATATACAATCTGAAATGGTGATTTACCAGTGCTCCTATTGATAGAATTATTGTATGCAAATTCTGCCTGTGGTAAAATCAAATCCCATCCTGTTGGCTTATCTCCAACCAAGCATCTCAGCAAATTTCCCAAACTCCTATTCACCACCTCTGTCTGTCCATCAGTCTGGGGATGATGTGATGAACTGAACTTCAAATCTATCTTCAACTTCTTCCACAATGTACGCCAGAAATATCCAACAAACTTAGTGTCCCGATCTGAAACTATGGTCTTTGGCAACCCATGAAGTCTCACTACTTCTCTGAAAAATAATTCTGCTACATGAACAGCATCATTAGTCTTCTTGCAGGGAATAAAATGTGCCATCTTCGAAAATCTGTCAACTACCACAAAAATTGAATCATGTCCCCGCTGAGTCCTCGGTAAACCAAGAACAAAGTCCATGCTGATATCCTCCCAAGGCTTCTCTAGTACAGGTAATGGCTGATACAATCTTGTATTCTGCTTCACTCCTTTCACCATCTGACATACTCTGCAACTCTGTACAAACTTCAGATCTTGCTGCAACTGTGGCCAATAATAATTCTCACTAACCAAACCAAGGGTTTTATCACGACCAAAATGTCCAGCCAATCTTCCACTATACTTCTCCTTGATGAGATTCTCCCTCATAGAACTTCGTGGAATGCACAACTGACTCCCTCTGAATAGCATATCTTCCTGGATGATGAAATCCAACCATTTCATCCTGTCTAGGGTAACAGGTTTTGTACAAGCTTTCCAAGCTTCACCAAAATCAGGATCCTCTAGATACAAATTCTTGAGTTCCTTGAACCCAACCACTTCAATCTGCATTTCTGTCATCAATAGTTGCCTTCTGCTAAAAGCATCCGCAACCCTATTAGACTTTCCACTCCTGTGTTTCAAAACAAATGTATAACTCTACAAAAATTCAACCCATTTCAAATGCCTCTGATTCAACTTTCCTTGACTATTCAAATATTGCAAAACTTGATGATCAGTATACAAAACAAACTCCTTAGGAAGTAGATAATGTCTCCACTTCTTTAATGCCTGAACTATAGCATAAAATTATTGATCATAAATAGAATATTTCCTCTTGATATCATTTAACTTCTCACTGAAATAAGCAACAAGTTTACCTTCTTGGCTCATAACAGCTCCTATTGCAGTACCACTAGCATCACAATCTACTTGAAACACCTTATTAAAATCTGGAAGTGCTAAAACAGGTTATTTTGTAACTTTTTGTTTCAACAATTAAAAACTCTTTTCTGCCCCATTAGTCCACTTAAACTCTTTTCTATCCCCTCTCATTGTTTCAGTCAAGGGTCCACAAATACTGCTAAAATTTCTAATAAACTTTCTGTAAAAGCTAGCTAAACCATGAAAAGATCTTACCTCAGTAGCACTCCTTGGAGTAGGCCATTCAAGAATAGCCTGTACCTTCTTTGGATCCATTTTGAGACCTTCTTCTGAAACTACAAATCCCAAATACACTAACTCTTTCTTCACAAAACTGCACTTCTTCAAATTAATCAACAATTTTTCTTCTCTCAGCTTCTCAAATACCATACGAATATGCATCATATGCTCCTCTAATGTCTTACTAAAGATCAAAATATCATCTAGGTAAACAATGACAAACTTACCTAGAAATTCTTTCAGAACCTCGTTCATGAGCCGCATGAAAGTGCTCGGTGCATTGGTTAGCTCAAAAGGCATGACTAACCACTCATACAGTCCTTCCTTTGTCTTGAAGGAAGTCTTCCATTCATCTCCTTCTCTGATCCGAATCTGATGATATCCACTTTTCAGATCTATCTTTGAAAAATACACAGCTCCACTCAAACAGTCCATAATATCATCCATTCGTGGCAATAGAAACCTGTACTTGATTGTGATCTTGTTTATTGCCCTAGGATCTGTACACATCCTCCATTCTCCATTCTTTTTTGGTGCTAATACCGCTGGTAAAGCACAGGGACTCAAACTCTCATGGATCAATCCTTTCTGTAACAACTCATGTACTTGTCTGTTCAACTTCTCACTTTCTGCAGGTGTCATTCTGTGTGCTGCCTTGTTTGGAAAACTCGCTCCTGGGATCAAGTCCATCTGATGACTAATCTTCCTGACTGGTGGTAATCCATCAGGCACGTTATGAGATACAATATCCTGAAACTCATTCAACAAATCTGCAACTTCTACACGAACATCTTCTACTTCCTCTTTACCAGCTTTTAGAATTAAAGCAAAACATACATGCTCATGCCTCATACCATCTAGAAAATTTCTTCCATCAACAAAAGTTATCCTTGCATTACCACATACCTTTTCTTCAGTCTCCTTCAATGGTTTTAGCTTATGTCGCACTCCATCCTTTGTCAGGGAATAGGTATTCGCACGGCCATCATGTACAGCACATCTGTCAAACTGCCATGGTCTACCCAATAACATATGACATGCATCCATAGATATGATATCACACAATACCTCATCTTGGTATCCGCCAATCTTGAACTTCACCAGGCATTGTTCATTGACCATGACCTTGTGGTCATCCTGTACCCAGGCAATCCGATATGGATGTGGGTGTTTCTGTCTCTTGAGCTTCAACTTTGTCACCATCTCTTCTGACACCAAATTGTCAGTGCTTCCACTATCGATAATCACATCACATCATTTACCTTCACACTTTCACCTGGTGTGAAACAAGCTCCTCCTTTTCTCAGGTTCATTCTCACCACTGAACAGGACTCTTCTGTTAATCAACGTTTCTCTTCTTTCAGCATCTTCAGAATTTGATGATCTGGCATCTTCATCTACATGTGCAATTCTGGCCTGGCCTTCATTTCTCCTGTCTGTTCTGCCTTGGCGCTGAGGACATTCAAATGCCCTATGACCTTCTTCTCCATAGTGAAAACATGTTCCATGGAAGCCACCTCTTCCAGATCCTTGTCCTCTTCCTCTTCCTCTTTGATCTCTATTATTCTGATCCTGGAAGCGATTGAAATTATTTCCTCGCTGATTCTGACTGCTACTGGCCTCATCTTTCTTTTTCAGATATTCATTTTGGCCACCATATGACCGTCCACCAGATCATCCACCGCGACCTCTTCTATTTTGTCTGCTCTCAAACTTCTTGTTCAGCTTTTCCTCTACTTTTAGGGCAAACTGGTATGCCTCTTCAATACTATTCATTCGAACCAGATTCAGCTCCTCCTGAATGCTTGGCCTTAACCCATTAAGGTATCAGGCAACTTTCTCCTTATCAGCTTCTGCATGGCCTTTTCTGATGAGAAGTCGATAGAACTCCTCTATATACTCCTGAACAGATCTTCCTGCTTGCTTCAAACTCTGCATTTTCTTCAGTAGGTCAAGCTCATAATCAATAAGAATGAACTGTCACTTCAATTTATCCACCATCCGATCCCATCTCGTGATTTTCTCCTTTCCCCTTCTATTTCGCTCCAACTGAATCTCTTGCCACCATATCTTCGCATGACATTTCAGCCTGGCCTTCGCAAATTTGACCCTATCAGGATCCTCAAAATCTTCATACTCAAAATATTCTTCACACTCATTGATCCAGTCGATCAATTCCTCTGGGTTAAGATTTCTAGAAAATGTAGGAACCTCAATCTTAGGTCTTTTCCCAATCTTGGAAATCGCTCGAAAAAGTCTTTCTTCCTCCTGGTTCACAATTTCAACTTCTCCTTCTTGATATTTTTCTTCAGCTTCATCCTCACTTTCATCTCTGACATTAAGATTCATTCCTCTACGAATCTCTTCTTGCAATGCTCGCACTTATCTCTGCAGCTCTCTAACCTCAAGTGTTACAACACCAGCTCTTCCCCCACGTTCCCTTCGTGGAGGCATTTTCGCGATGCGCACTGAAACCTTAGCCACGGTCCTGGTGCAAACTGCCTCACAGTTGGTGATCTATTTACACACTCAAAAACTCCTGCTCTGATACCACTTGATGAAGGGTGCTCCCCTTAGTACCACAAACACATAACAGAAATAGAGAAACAACAACAATATGCAAGAATAGAAAATTGGCTTCTTATTATCTCCACAAATGTAGAATTATAAAATTTTAGAATTACAATATGCAAAGCCACATGGGCATTCCCTTACAATATTCTATAGGACAAAGCCTCTAATCAATACCCAGATCTACTATCTAGAACTATTCTGAACTGCCTAAGACAATAATACAGTCTTCCTTATATAGGCAATTTTCAACCGCTTGCGAAGGTTCCAGAATTTTAGCCAATAAGGCCGACCAAACTTAAAATTATTTTTATTTTACATTTCATTACATCATAGATACCTCAAGATAACCTTTGAAACCCAAACATAAATTTTGAAGAAAATTATTTTCTTCCATTTCAGGTGGCCCAACTTCCGAAGACCATAAGTTATCACCAGTTGACCCGCTCGGCTATTATAACCCCATTTGGAAAATGCCACAAAGCGCTCTACAGGCTTGACCCGCGCAAGCGCCTGTCACCCAAATTTTCGACCTCATCCGGGGCCTCTAAAGCCTTCAAAATAGAGTTCAAAGTTTCTATACCCTGCTGCCAATACCGAAAATCTTCAATATCTTCTAATATACACTTGATCTGGCAATGAAACTTTACTGGCAGAATTATATGACCAAAATGAACTTCCAAGAAAGAAATTAGATCATTCTGAGCACATACGAAAATTACCAAAAATAGTAACTTTCCAAAAATAGCAGCTCTGCACAAAATAGCCCTTATTGAAAATAAAAAAAATAGAAATGTTTTTTGGGTGATGTAAAATTGCTCTTACACCCAGGATGCTCCTGCATCAGACACCCGGGGTAATTTGAGAAGTGACCCTGTCACGACTCAGGTGTATAGAGGAAAACCAAGATGGCTAACCTCCTCCTTTGGCAGCCATGATGAATCTTCAATAGGTCATCCTTTCCACTTGACCAGATATTCTTCATATGTCCTGTTCTTTGTGCTTCTGCCAACACGACTGTCCAGTATATCTTTGATCTCCTTAGTGTCTGAACTAGTTGCTGGAATACTCCACTGTGCTGCTGTGATCTCATCTTCAACACCTCCCTCATGATACTCTGTCAGATCTGAAATGTTAAACACTGGTAAAATATTTAGCTCAGTAGGAAATTCTACCTCATATGCATTTCATGAATCATGTTTCTTCAATATCCTACATGGTCCAAACTTCTTCATTTTCAGCTTGTTATATGTATCAACTGGAAACCGCTCCTTTCGCAAATGAACCATGACTTCATCACCAACCTAAAATTCCTTATACCTCCTTTTCTTATTTGCCTTAGCCTTATACTGCGCGTTCATCTTGGTAATATGCTTCCTCACCTCCCCATGGATGTTCTTCAAGTGTTCTGCAAAATCTTCAGCTTCAGCACTACTTATTTCTCCTTTATCTATCTTCTTCAATTTAGATGCATTTCTTGGACTACTTCCATATACAATCTGGAATGGTGATTTACCAGTGCTCCTATTAATAGAATTATTGTATGCAAATTCTACCTGTGGCAAAATCAAATCCCATCCTGTTGGCTTATCTCCAACCAAGCATCTCAGCAAATTTTTTAAACTCCTATTCACCACCTCTGTCTATCCATCAGTCTGGGGATGATGTGATGAACTGAACTTCAAATCTATCTTCAACTTCTTCCACAATGTACGCCAGAAATATCCAACAAACTTAGTGTCCCGATCTGAAACTATGGTCTTTGGCAACCCATGAAGTCTCACTACTTCTCTGAAAAATAATTCTACTACATGAACAGCATCATTAGTATTCTTGGAGGGAATAAAATGTGCCATCTTCAAAAATCTGTCAACTACCACAAAAATTGAATCATGTCCCCGCTGAGTCCTCGGTAAACCAAGAACAAAGTCCATCCTGATATCCTCCTAAGGCTTCTCTGGTACAGGTAATGGCTGATACAATCCTATATTCTGCTTCACTCCTTTCGCCATCTGACATACTCTTCAACTCTGTACAAACTTCTTCACATCTTGCTGCAACTGTGGCCAATAATAATTCTCACTAACCAAACCAAGGGTTTTATCACGACCAAATGTCCAGCCAATCCTCCACTATGCCTCTCCTTGATGAGATTCTCCCTCATAGAACTTTGTGGAATGCACAACTGACTCCCTCTGAATAGTATATCATCCTGGATGATAAAATTCAACCATTTCGTCCTGTCTAGAGTAACAGGTTTTGTACAAGCTTTCCAAGCTTCACCAAAATCAGGATCCTCTAGATACAAATTCTTGAGTTTCTTGAACCCAACCACTTCAATCTGCATTTCTGTCATCAATAGTTTCCTTCTGCTAAGAGCATCCGCAACCCTATTAGACTTTCCACTCCTATGTTTCAAAACAAATGTATAACTCTGCAAAAACTCAACTCATTTCAAATGCCTCTGATTCAACTTTCCTTAACTATTCAAATATTGCAAAGCTTGATGATCAGTATACAAAATAAACTCCTTAGGAAGTAGATAATGTCTCCACTTCTTTAATGCCTGAACTATAGCATAAAATTTCTGATCATAAACAGAATATCTCCTCTTGACATCATTTAACTTCTCACTGAAATAAGCAACAGGTTTACCTTCTTGGCTCATAACAGCTCCTATTGCAGTACCACTAGCATCACAATCTACTTGAAACACCTTATTAAAATTTGGAAGTGCTAAAACAGGTTTTTCTGTAAATTTTTATTTCAACAATTGAAAACTCTTTTCTGCCCCATTAGTCCACTTAAACTCTTTTCTATCCCCTCTCATTGTTTCAGTCAAGGGTCCACAAATACTGCTAAAATTTCTGATAAATTTTCTGTAAAATCTAGATAAACCATGAAAAGATCTTACCTCAGTAGCACTCCTTGGATTAGGCCATTCAAGGATAGCCTCCACCTTCTCTAGGTCCATTTTTAAAACTTCTGCTGAAACTACAAATCCCAAATACACTAACTCTTTCTTCACAAAACTGCACTTCTTCAAATTAAGCAATAATTTTTCTTCTCTCAGCTTCTCAAATACCATACGAATATGCATCATATGCTCCTCCAATGTCTTACTAAAAATCAAAATATCATCTAAGTAAACAATGACAAACTTACCCAGAAATTCTTTCAGAACCTCATTCATGAGCCGCATGAAAGTGCTCGGTGCATTGGTTAGCCCAAAAGGCATGACTAACCACTCATACAGTCTTTCCTTTATCTTGAAGGTAGTCTTCCATTCATCTCCTTCTCTGATCTGAATCTGATGATATCCACTTTTCAGATCTATCTTTGAAATATAGATAGCTCCACTCAAACAGTCCATAATATCATCCATTCGTGGCAATAGAAACCTGTACTTGATTGTGATCTTGTTTATTGCCCTAGAATCTGTACACATCCTCCATTCTCCATTCTTTTTTGGTGCTAATACCGCTGGTACAGCACAGGGACTCAGACTCTCACGGATCAATCTTTTCTGTAACAACTCATGTATTTGTCTGTTCAACTCTTCACTTTCTGTAGGTGTCATTTTGTGTGCTGCCTTGTTCGGCAAACTTGCTCCTGGGATCAAGTCCATCTGATGACTGATCTTCCTGACTAGTGGTAATCCATCAGGCACGTTATCAGATATAATATCCTGAAACTCATTCAACAAATCTGCAACTTCTACACGAACATCTTCTACTTCCTTTTTACCAGCTTTTGGAATTAAAGCAAAACATACATGCTCATGGCTCATACCATCTAGAAAATTTCTTACATCAACAAAAGTTATCCTTGCATTACCACATACCTTTTCTTCAGTCTCCTTCAATGGTTTTAGCTTATGTTGCACTCCATCCTTTGTTAGGGAATAGGTATTCGCACGGCCATCATGTACAACACATCTATCAAACTGCCATGGTCTACCCAATAACATATGACATGCATCCATAGATATGATATCACACAATACCTCATCTTGGTATCCGCCAATCTTGAACTTCACCAGGCATTGTTCATTGACCATGACCTTGTGGTCATCCTGTACCCAGGCAATCCGATATGGATGTGGGTGTTTCTGTCTCTTGAGCTTCAACTTTGTCACCATTTCTTCTGACACCAAATTGTCAGTGCTTCCACTATCGATAATCACATCATAATATTTACCTTCACACTTGCACCTGGTGTGAAACAAGCTCCTCCTTTGGTCAGGTTCATTCTCACCACTCAACAGGACTCTTGTGTTAATCAACGTTTCTCCTCTTTTAGCATCTTCAGAATTTGATGATCTGGCATCTTCATCTACATGTGCAATTCTGGCATGGCCTTCATTTCTCCTGTCTGTTCTACCTTGGTGCCGAGGACATTCAAATGCCCTATGACCTTCTTCTCCACAGTGAAAATATGTTCCACGGAAGCCACCTCTTCCAGATCCTTGTCCTCTTCCTCTTCCTCTTTGATCTCTATTATTCTGATCCTGGAAGTGATTGGAATTATTTCCTCACTGATTCTGACTTCTACTGGCCTCATCCTTCTCTTTCAGATATTCATTTCGGCCACCATATGACCGTCCACCAGATCGTCCACCGCGACCTCTTCTGTTCTGTCTGCTCTCAAACTTCTTGTTCAGATTTTCCTCTACTTTTAGGGCAAACTGGTATGCCTCTTCAATACTGTTCATTCGAACCAGATTCAGCTCCTCCTGAATGCTTGGCCTTAACCCATTAAGGTATCGGCCAACTTTCTCCTTATCAGCTTCTGCATGGCCTGTTCTGATGAGAAGTCGATAGAACTCCTCTGTATACTCCTGAATAGATCTTCTTGCTTGCTTCAAACTCTGCATTTTCTTCAGTAGGTCAAGCTCATAATCAACAGGAATGAACTGTCGTTTCAATTTATCCACCTTCCGATCCCATCTCGTGATTTTCTCCTTTCCCCTTCTATTTCACTCCAACTGAATCTCTTGCCACCATATCTTCGCATGACCTTTCAGTCTGGCCTTCGCAAATTTGACCCTATCAGGATCCTCAACATCTTCATACTCAAAATATTCTTCACACTCATTGATCCAGTCGATCAAATCTTCTGGGTTAAGATTTCTAGAAAATGTAGGAACCTCAATCTTAGGTCTTTTCCCAATCTTAGAAATCACCCGAAAAAGTCTTTCTTCCTCCTGGTTCACAATTTCAACTTCTCCTTCTTGATATTCTTCTTCAGCTTCAACCTCGCTTTCATCTCTGACATTAAGATTCATTCCTCTGTGAATCTCTTCTTGCAATGCTCGCACTTGTCTCTGCAGCTCTCTAACCTCAGGTGTTACAACACCAACTCTTCCGCCACGTTCCCTTCGTGAAGGTATTTTTGCAATGAGTGCTGAAACCCTAGCCACGGTCCTGGAGCAAACTGCCTCACAGTCGGTGATCTGTTTACACACTCAAGAACTCCTGCTCTGATAGCACTTGATGAAGGGTGCTCCCCTTAATAACACAAACACATAATAGAAATAGAGAAACAACAACAATATGCAAGAACAGAAAATTGGCTTCTTATTATCTCCACACATGTGGAATTATAAACTTTCAGAATTACAATATGCAAAGCCACATGGGCATTCCTTTACAATGTTCTGTAGGACAAAGTCTCGAATCAATACCCAGATCTACTACCCAGAACTATTCTAAACTGCCTAAGACAATAATACAGCCTTCTTTATATAGGCAATTTTCCACCGCTTGGGAAGGTTTCAGAATTTTAGCCAATAAGAGCGACCAAACTTAAAATTATTTTTATTTTACATTTCATTACATCATAGTCGGCTCATGATAACCTTTGAAACCCGAACAAAAATTTTGAAAAAAATTATTTTTTGCCATTTCAGGTGGCCCAACTTCCGAAGACCATAAGTCATCACTAGTTGACCCGCTCGGCTATTATAACCCCATTTCAGAAATGTCACGAAGCGCTCTACAGGCTTGACCCGTGCAAGCACTCGTCACCCAAATTTTCAACCTCATCCGGGGCCTCTAAAGCTTTCAAAATTGAGTTCAAAATTTTTGTACCCTGCTGCCAATACTGAAAATATTCAATATCTTCCAATATACACTTGATCTGGCAATGAAATTTTACTGGCAGACTTATATGACCAAAATGAACCTCTAAGAAAGAAATCAGATCATTCTGAGCACATACGAAAATTACCAAAAATAGTAACTTTCCATAAATAGTAGCTCTACACAAAATAGCCCTTATTGAAAATAAAAAAAATAGAAATGTTTTTTGGGTGATGCAAGATTGCTCTTACACACAGGATGCTCCTGCATCAGACACCCAGAGTAATTTGAGAAGTGACCCTGTCACGACTTAGGTGTGCAGAGGAAAACCAAGATGGCTAACCTCCTCCTTTGGCAGCCATGATGAATCTTCAACAGGTCGTCCTTTCCACTTGACCAGATATTTTTCATATGTCCTATTCCTTGTGCTTCTGCCAACACGACTGTCCAGTATATCTTTGATCTCCTTAGTGTCTGAACTAGTTGCTGGAGTACTCCACTGTGCTGCTATGATCTCATCTTCAACACTTCCCTCATGATACTCTGTCAGATCTGAAATGTTAAACACTGGTAAAATATTTAGCTCAGTAGGCAATTCTACCTCATATGCATTTCCTGAATCATGTTTCTTCAATATCCTACATGGTCCAAACTTCTTCATTTTCAGCTTGTTATATGTACCAACTGGAAACCGCTCCTTCCGCAAATGAACAATGACTTCATCACCAACTTGAAATTCCTTATACCTCCTTTTCTCATCTACCTTAGCCTTATACTCTGCGTTCATCTTGGTAATATGCTTACTCACCTCCCCATGGATGTTCTTCAAGTGTTCTGCAAAATCCTCAACTTCAGCACTACTTATTTCTCCTTTATCTATTTTCCTCAATTCAGATGCATTTCTTGGACTACTTCCATATACAATCTGGAATGGTGATTTACCAGTGCTCCTATTGATAGAATTATTGTATGCAAATTTTGCCTGTGGTAAAATCAAATCCCATCCTGTTGGCTTATCTCCAACCAAGCATCTCAGTAAATTTCCCAAACTCCTATTCACCACCTCTGTCTGTCCATCAGTCTGGGGATGATGTGATGAATTGAACTTCAAATCTATCTTCAACTTCTTTCACAATGTACGCCAAAAATATCCAATAAACTTAGTGTCCCGATCTGAAACTATGATCTTTGGCAAGCCATGAAGTCTCACTACTTCTCTGAAAAATAATTCTGCTACATGAACATCATCATTAGTTTTCTTGTATGGAATAAAATGTGTCATCTTCGAAAATCTGTCAACTACCACAAAAATTGAATCATGTCCCCGCTGAGTCCTCGGTAAACCAAGAACAAAGTCCATGCTGATATCCTCCCAAGGCTTCTCTGGTACAGGTAATGGCTGATACAATCCTGTATTCTGCTTCACTCCTTTCGCCATCTGACATACTCTGCAATTTTGTACAAACTTCTTCACATCTTGCTACAACTGTGGCCAATAATAATTCTCACTAACCAAACCAATAGTTTTATCATGACCAAAATGTCCAGCCAATCCTCCACTATGCTTCTCCTTGATGAGATTCTCCCTCATAGAACTTCGTGGAATGCACAACTGACTCCCTCTGAATAGCATATCATCCTGGATGATGAAATCCAACCATTTCATCCTGTCTAAAGTAACAGGTTCTGTACAAGCTTTCCAAACTTCACCAAAATCAGGATCCTCTGGATACAAATTCTTGAGTTCCTTGAACCCAACCACTTCAATCTACATTTTTGTCATCAATAGTTGCCTTCTGCTAAGAGCATCCGCAACCCTATTAAACTTTCCACTCCTGTGTTTCAAAATAAATGTATAACTCTTCCAAAACTCAACCCATTTCAAATACCTCTGATTCAACTTTCCTTGACTATTCAAATATTGCAAAGCTTGATGATCAGTATACAAAACAAACTCCTTAGGAAGTAGATAATGTCTCCACTTCTTTAATGCTTGAACTATACCATAAAATTTCTGATCATAAACAGAATATTTCCTCTTGGCATCATTTAAATTCTCACTGAAATAAGCAACAGGTTTACCTTCTTGGCTCATAACAGCTCCTATTGCAGTACCACTAGCATCACAATCTACTTGAAACACCTTATTAAAATCTGGAAGTGCTAAAACAGGTTGTTCTGTAACTTTTTGTTTCAACAATTGAAAACTCTTTTCTACCCCATTAGTCCAATTAAACTCTGGGTCCATTTTTAGATCTTCTGCTGAAACTACAAATCCCAAATACACTAACTCTTTTTTTACAAAACTGCACTTCTTCAAATTTATCAACAATTTCTCTTCTCTCAGCTTCTCAAATACCATACGAATATGCATCATATGCTCCTCTAATGTCTTACTAAAGATCAAAATATCATATAGGTAAACAATGAAAAACTTACCCAGAAATCCTTTCAGAACCTCGTTCATGAGCCGCATGAAAGTGCTCGGTGCATTGGTTAGCCCAAAAGGCATGACTAACCACTCATACAGTCCTTCCTTTGTCTTGAAGGCAGTCTTCCATTCATCTCCTTCTCTGATCTAAGTCTGATGATATCCACTTTTCAGATCTATCTTTGAAAAAGACACAGCTCCACTCAAACAGTCCATAATATCATCCATTCATGGCAATGGAAACTTATACTTGATTGTGATCTTGTTTATTGCCCTAGAATCTGTACACATCCTCCATTCTCTATTCTTTTTTGGTGCTAATACCGCTGGTACAGCACAAGGACTCAGACTCTCACGGATCAATCCTTTCTGTAACAACTCATGTACTTGTCTGTTCAACTCCTCACTTTCTGCAGATGTCATTCTGTGTGCTGCCTTGTTCGACAAACTTGCTCATGGGATCAAGTCCATCTGATGACTGATCTTCTTGACTGGTGGTAATCCATCAGGCACGTTATCGGATACAATATCCTGAAACTCATTCAACAAATCTGCAACTTCTACAGGAACATCTTCTACTTCCTCTTTACCAGCTTTTGGAATTAAAGCAAAACATACATGTTTATGCCTCATACCATCTAGGAAATTTCTTCCATCAACAAAATTTATCTCTGCATTACCACATACCTTTTCTTCAGTCTCCTTTAATGGTTTTAGCTTATGTCGCACTCCATCCTTTGTTAGGGAATAGGTATTCGCACGGCCATCATGTATAGCACATCTGTCAAACTGAGATGGTCTACCCAACAACATATGACATGCATCCATAGATATGATATCACACAATACCTCATCTTGGTATCCGCCAATCTTGAACTTCACCAGGCATTGTTCATTGACCATGACCTTGTGGTCATCCTGTACCCAAGCAATCTGATATGGATGTGGGTGTTTCTATCTCTTGAGCTTCAACTTTGTCACCATCTCTTCTGACACCAAATTGTCAGTGCTTCCACTATCGATAATCACATCACAACATTTACTTTCACACTTGCACCTGGTGCGAAACAAGCTCCTCCTTTGCTCAGGTTCATTCTCACCACTCAACAAGACTCTTCTGTTAATCAACGTTTCTCCTTTTTCAGCATCTTCAGAATTTGATGATCTGGCATCTTCATTTATATGTGCAATTCTGGCCTGGCCTTCATTTCTTCTGTCTATTCTGCCTTGGCGCTGAGGACATTCAAATGCCCTATGACCTTCTTCTCCATAGTGAAAACATGTTCCACGGAAGCCACCTCTTCCAGATCCTTGTCCTCTTCCTCTTTGATCTCTATTATTCTGATCCTAGAAGCGATTGGAATTATTTTTTCACTGATTCTGACTGCTATTAGCCTCATCCTTCTTTTTCAGATCTTCATTTCGGCCACCATATGACCGTCCACCAGATCGTCCACCGCGACCTCTTCCATTTTGTCTGCTCTCAAACTTCTTGTTCAGCTTTTCCTCTACTTTTAGGGAAAACTGATATGCCTCTTCAATACTGTTCATTCGAACCAGATTCAGCTCCTCCTGAATGCTTGGCCTTAACCCATTGAGGTATCAGGCAACTTTCTCCTTATCAGCTTATGCATGACCTGTTCTGATGAGAAGTTGATAGAACTCTTCTGTATACTCCTGAAAAGATCTTCCTGCTTGCTTCAAACTCTGCATTTTCTTCAATAGGTCAAGTTTATAATCAACAAGAATGAACTGTCACTTTAATTTATCCACCATCTGATCCCATCTCGTGATTTTCTCCTTTCCCCTTCTAGTTCGCTCCAACTAAATCTCTTGCCACCATATCTTCGCATGACCTTTCAGTCTGGCCTTCGCAAATTTGACCCTATCAGGATCCTCAACATCTTCATACTCAAAATATTCTTCACACTCATTGATCCAGTCAATCAATTCCTCTGGGTTAAGATTTCCAAAAAATGTAGGAACCTCAATCTTAGGTCTTTTCCCAATCTTGGAAATCACCCGAAAAAGTCTTTCTTCCTCCTGGTTCATAATTTCAACTTCTCTTTCTTGATATTCTTCTTCAGCTTCATCCTCACTTTCGTCTCTAACATTAAGATTCATTCCTCTAGAAATCTCTTCTTGCAATGCTCACACTCGTGTCTGCAGCTCTCTAACCTCAGGTGTTACAACACCATCTTTTCTGCCACGTTCCCTTCGTGGAGGTATTTTCGCAATGCGCGCTGAAACCCTAGCCACGGTCCTGGTGCAAACTGCCTCACAGTCAGTGATCTATTTACACACTCAAGAACTCCTGCTCTGATACCACTTGATGAAGGGTGCTCCCCTTAATACCACAAACACATAACAGAAATAGAGAAACAACAACAATATGCAAGAACAGAAAATTGGCTTCTTATTATCTCCACAAATGTGAAATTACAAACTTTTAGAATTACAATATGCAAAGCCACATGGGCATTCCCTTACAATATTCTGTAGGACAAAGCCTCGAATCAATACCCAGATCTACTACCCAGAACTATTCTGAACTGCCTAAGACAATAATACAGCCTTCCTTATATAGGCAATTTTCCACCGCATGGGAAGGTTTCAGAATTTTACCCAATAAGGCCGACCAAACTTAAAATTATTTTTATTTTACATTTCATTGCATCATAGTCGGCTCAAGATAACCTTTGAAACCCGAACAGAAATTTTGAAGAAAATTATTTTTCGCCATTTCAAGTGGCCCAACTTCCGAAGACCATAAGTCATCACCAGTTGACCCGCTCGGCTATTATAACCCCATTTCAAAAATGCCACGAAGCGCTCTACAGGCTTGATGCACGCAAGCGCTTGTCACTCAAATTTTTGACCTCATTCGGGGCCTCTAAAGCCTTCAAAACTGAGTTCAAAGTTTCTGTACCCTGCTGCCAATACCGAAAATCTTCAATATCTTCCAATATACAATTGATCTGGTAATGAAACTTTACTGGCAGACTTATATGACCAAAATAAACCTCCAAAAAAGAAATCAGATCATTCTGAGCACATACGAAAATTACCAAAAATAGTAACTTTCCATAAATAGCAGCTCTGCACAAAATAGCCCTTATTGAAAATAAAAAAAATAGTAATGTTTTTTGGGTGATGCAAGATTGCTCTTACACCCAGGATGCTCCTGCATCAGACACCCTAGGTAATTTGAGAAGTGACCCTGTCATGACTCAGGTGTGCAGAGGAAAACCAAATTGGCTAACCTCCTCCTTTGGCAGACATGATGAATCTTCAACAGGTCATCCTTTCCACTTGATCAGATATTTGTCATATGTCCTGTTCCTTGTGCTTCTACCAACATCACTGTCCAGTATATCTTCGATCTCCTTAGTGTCTGAACTAGTTGATGAAATACTCCATTGTGCTGCTGTGATCTCATCTTCAACACCTCCCTCATGATACTCTGTCAGATCTAAAATGTTAAACACTGGTGAAATATTTAGCTCAGTAGGCAATTCTACCTCATATGCGTTTCCTGAATCATGTTTCTTCAATATCCTACATGGTCTAAACTTCTTCATTTTCAGCTTGTTATATGTACCAACTGGAAACCGCTCCTTCCGCAAATGAACCATGACTTCATCACCAACCTAAAATTCCTTATACCTCCTTTTCTCATCTACCTTAGCCTTATACTGTGTGTTCATTTTGGTAATATGCTTCCTCACCTCCCCATGGATGTTCTTCAAGTGTTCTGCAAAATCCTTAGCTTTAGCACTACTTATTTCTCCTTTATCTATCTTCCTCAATTCAAATGCATTTCTTGGACTACTTCCATATACAATCTAGAATGGTGATTTACCAGTGCTCCTATTGATAGAATTATTGTATGCAAATTCTACCTGTGGTAAAATCAAATTCTATCATGTTGGCTTATCTCCAACCAAGCATATCAGCAAATTTTCCAAACTGCTATTCACCACCTCTATCTGTCCATCAGTCTGGGGATGATGTGATGAACTGAACTTCAAATCTATCTTCAACTTCTTCCACAATGTACGCTAGAAATATCCAACAAACTTAGTGTCCCGATCTGAAACTATGGTCTTTGGCAAGCTATGAAGTCTCACTACTTCTCTGAAAAACAATTCTGCTACATGAACAGCATCATTAGTTTTCTTGCAGGGAATAAAATATGTCATCTTCAAAAATCTGTCAACTACCACAAAAATTGAATCATGTCCCTGCTGAGTCCTCGGTAAACCAAGAACAAAGTCCATGCTGATATCCTCCCAAGGCTTCTCTGGTACAGGTAATGGCTGATACAATCCTGTATTCTGCTTCACTCCTTTCACCATCTGACATACTCTGCAACTCTGTACAAACTTCTTCACATCTTGCTGCAACTGTGGCCAATAATAATTCTCACTAACCAAAATAAAGATTTTATGATGACCAAAATGTCTAGCCAATCCTCCACTATGCTTCTCCTTGATGAGATTCTCCCTCATAGAACTTCGTGGAATGGACAACTGACTCCCTCTGAATAGCATATCATCCTAGATGATGAAATCCAACAATTTCGTCCTGTCTAGAGTAACAGGTTCTGTAAAAGCTTTCCAAGCTTCACCAAAATCAGCATCCTCTGGATACAAATTCTTGAGTTCTTTGAACCGAACCACTTCAATCTGCATTTCTATCATCAATAGTTGCCTTCTGCTAAGATCATCCGCAACCCTATTAGACTTTCCACTCTTGTGTTTCAAAATAAATGTATAACTCTGCAAAAACTCAAACCATTTCAAATGCCTCTGATTCAACTTTCTTTGACTATTCAAATATTGCAAAGCTTGATGATCAGTATACAAAACAAACTCTTTAGGAAGTAGATAATGTCTCGACTTCTTTAATGCTTGAACTATAGCATAAAATTCTTGATCATAAAAAGAATATTTCCTCTTAGCATCATTTAACTTCTCACTGAAATAAGCAACAGGTTTACCTTCTTGGCTCATAACAGCTCCTATTGCAGTACCACTAGCATCACAATCTACTTGAAACACCTTATTAAAATCTGGAAGTGCTAAAACAGGTTGTTCTGTAACTTTTTGTTTCAACAATTGAAAACTCTTTTCTGCCCTATTAGTCCACTTAAACTCTTTTCTATCCCCTCTCATTGTTTCAGTCAAGGGTCCACAAATACTACTAAAATTTCTGATAAACTTTCTGTAAAAGTTAGCTAAATCATGAAAAGATCTTACCTCAGTAGCACTCCTTGGAGTAGGCCATTCAAGGATAGCCTATACCTTCTCTGGGTCCATTTTTAGAACTTCTTCTAAAACTAAAAATCTCAAATACACTAACTCTTTCTTCACAAAATTGCACTTCTTCAAATTAATCAACAATTTCTCTTCTCTCAGCTTCTCAAATACCATACGAATATGCATCATATGCTCCTCCAATGTGTTACTAAAGATCAAAATATCATCTAGGTAAACAATGACAAACTTACCCAGAAATTCTTTCAGAACCTCGTTCATGAGCCGCATGCAAGTGCTCGGTGCATTGGTTAGCCCAAAAGGCATGACTAACCACTCATACAGTCCTTCCTTTGTCTTGAAGGCAGTCTTCCATTCATCTCCTTCTCTGATCTGAATCTGATGATATCCACTTTTCAGATCTATCTTTGAAAAATACACAGCTCCACTCAAACAGTCCATAATATCATCCATTTGTGGCAATGGAAACCTGTACTTGATTGTGATCTTGTTTATTGCATTAGAATCTGTACACATCCTCCATTCTCTATTCTTTTTTGGTGCTAATACCGCTGGTACAGCACAAGGACTCAGACTCTCACGGATCTATCATTTCTGTAACAACTCATGTACTTGTCTGTTCAACTCCTCACTTTCTGCAGGTGTCATTCTGTGTACTACTTTGTTCGGCAAACGAACTCCTGCGATCAAGTCCATCTGATGGCTGTTCTTCCTGACTGGTGGTAATCCATCAGGCACGTTATCAGATACAATATCCTGAAAATTATTCAACAAATCTACAACTTCTACAGGAACATCTTCTACTTCCTCTTTACCAGCTTTTGGAATTAAAGCAAAACATACATGCTCATGCCTCATACCATCTAGAAATTTTTTTCCATCAACAAAAGTTATCCTTGCATTACCACATACCTTTTCTTCAGTCTCCTTCAATGGTTTTAGCTTATGTCGCACTCTATCCTTTGTGAGGGAATAGGTATTCGCACGGCCATCATGTACAACACATCTGTCAAACTGCCATGGTCTACCCAACAATATATGACATGCATCCATAGATATGACATCACACAATACCTCATCTTGGTATCCGCCAATCTTGAACTTCACCAGGCATTGTTCATTGACCATGACCTTGTGGTCATCCTGTACCCAGGCAATCCGATATGGATGTGGGTGTTTCTGTCTCTTGAGCTTCAACTTTGTCATCATCTCTTCTGACACCAAATTGTCAGTGCTTCCACTATCGATAATCACATCACAACATTTACCTTCACACTTGCACCTGGTGAGAAATAAGCTCCTCCTTTGCTCAGGTTCATTCTCACCACTCAACAGGACTCTTCTGTTAATCAACGTTTCTCCTTTTTTAGCATCTTCAGAATTTGATGATCTGGCATCTTCATCTACATGTGCAATTCTGGCATGGCCTTCATTTCTTCTATCTGTTCTGCCTTGGCACTGACGACATTCAAATACCCTATGACCTTCTTCTCCATAGTGAAAACATGTTCCACGGAAGCCACCTCTTCCAGATCCTTGTCCTCTTCCTCTTCCTTTTTGATGTCTATTATTCTGATCCTGGAAGCGATTGGAATTATTTCCTCCCTGATTCTGACTGCTACGGGCCTCATCATTCTTTTTCAGATCTTCATTTTGGCCATCATATGACCATCCACCAGATCGTCCACTGTGACCTCTTCCCTTTTGTCTACTCTCAAACTTCTTGTTCAGCTTTTCCTCTACTTTTAGGGCAAACTGGTATGCCTCTTCAATACTGTTCATTCGAAACAGATTCAGCTCTTCCTGAATGCTTGGCCTTAACCCATTAAGGTATCGAACAACATTCTCCTTATCAGCTTCTGCATGGCCTGTTCTGATGAGAAGTCGATAGAACTCCTCTGTATACTCCTGAACAGATCTTCCTGCTTACTTCAAACTCTGTATTTTCTTCAGTAGGTCAAGCTCATAATCAACAGGAATGAACTGTTACTTCAATTTATCCACCATCCGATTTGATCTCGTGATTTTCTCCTTTCCCCTTCTATTTCGCTCCAACTGAATCTCTTGCCACCATATCTTCGCATGACCTTTCAGTCTGGCTTTCGCAAATTTGACCCTATCAGGATCCTCAACATCTTCATACTCAAAATATTCTTCACACTCATTGATCCAGTCGATTAATTCCTCTGGGTTAAGATTTCTAGAAAATGTAGGAACCTCAATCTTACGTCTTTTCCCAATCTTGAAAATCGCCCGAAAAGGTCTTTCTTCCTCTTGGTTCACAATTTCAACTTCTCCTTCTTGATATTCTTCTTCAGCTTCATCCTCGCTTTCATCTCTAACATTAAGATTCATTTCTATGTAAATTTCTTCTTGCAATGCTCGCACTTGTCTCTGCAGCTCTCTAACCTCAGGTGTTACAACACCAACTCTTCCGCCACGTTCCCTTTGTGTAGGCATTTTCGCGATGCGCGCTGAAATCCTAGCCACGGTCCTAGTGCAAACTGCCTCACAGTCGGTGATCTATTTACACACTCAAGAACTCCTACTCTGATACCACTTGATGAAGGGTGCTCCCCTTAATACCACAAACACATAACAGAAATAGAGAAACAACAACAATATGCAAGAACAGAAAATTAGCTTCTTATTATCTCCACAAATGTAGAATTACAAACTTTTAGAATTACAATATGCAAAGCCACATGGGTATTCCCTTACAATATTCTGTAGGACAAAGCCTCGAATCAATACCTAGATCTACTACCCAGAACTATTCTGAACTGCCTAAGACAATAATACAACCTTCCTTATATAGGCAATTTTTCACCGCCTGGGAAGGTTCCAGAATTTTAGCCAATAAGGCCGACCAAACTTAAAATTATTTTTATTTTACATTTCATTACATCATAGTCGGCTCAAGGTAACCTTTGAAACCCGAACAGAAATTTTGAAGAAAATTATTTTCCGTCATTTCAGGTGGCCCAACTTTTGAAGACCATAAGTCATCACCAATTGACCCGCTCGGCTATTATAACCCCATTTCAGAAATGCCACAATGCGCTCTACAGGCTTGACCTGTGCAAGCGCCCGTCACCCAAATTTTTGACCTCATCCGGGGCCTCTAAAGCCTTCAAAACTGAGTTCAAAGTTTCTGTACCCTGCTGCCAATACTGAAAATCTTCAATATCTTCCAATATACACTTGATCTGGCAATGAAACTTTACTGGGAGACTTATATAAAAAAAATGAACCTCCAAGAAAGAAATTAGATCATTCTGAGCACATACAAAAATTACCAAAAATAGTAACTTTCCATAAATAGCAGCTCTGCACAAAATAGCCCTTATTGAAAATATAAAAAATAGAAATATTTTTTGGGTGATGCAAGATTGCTCTTACACCCAGGATGCTCCTGCATCAGACACCCGGGGTAATTTGAGAAGTGACCCTGTCACGACTCAGGTGTGCAGAGGAAAACCAAGATGGCTAACCTCCTCCTTTGGCAGCCATGATGAATTTTCAATAGGTCGTCCTTTCCACTTGACCAGATATTCTTCATATGTCCTGTTCTTTGTGCTTCTACCAACACGACTGTCCACTATATCTTCGATCTTCTTAGTATCTGAACTAGTTGCTGAAATACTCCACTGTGCTTCTGTGATCTCATCTTCAACACTTCCCTCATGATACTCTGTCAGATCTGAAATGTTAAACACTGGTGAAATATTTAGCTCAGTAAGTAATTCTACCTCATATGCGTTTCCTGAATTATGTTTCTTCAATATCCTACATGGTCCAAACTTCTTCATTTTCAGCTTGTTATATGTACCAACTGGAAATCGCTCCTTCCGCAAATGAACCATGACTTCATCACCAACCTGAAATTCCTTATACCTCCTTTTCTCATCTGCCTTAGTCTTATACTGTGTGTTCATCTTGGTAATATACTTCCTCACCTCCCCATGGATGTTCTTCAAGTGTTCTGCAAAATCCTTAGCTTCAGCACTACTTATTTCTCCTTTATCTATCTTCCTCAATTCAAATGCATTTCTTGGACTACTTCCATATACAATCTGGAATGATGATTTACCAGTGCTCCTATTGATAGAATTATTGTATGCAAATTCTGCCTGTGGTAAAATCAAATCCCATCCTGTTGGCTTATCTCCAACCAAGCATCTCAGCAAATTTTTCAAACACCTATTCACCACCTCTGTCTGTCCATCAGTCTGGGGATGATGTGATGAACTGAACTTCAAATCTATCTTCAACTTCTTCCACAATGTATGCCAGAAATATCCAACAAACTTAGTGTCCCGATCTGAAACTATGGTCTTTGGCAAGCCATGAAGTCTCACTACTTCTCTGAAAAATAATTCTGATACATGAACAGTATCATTAGTCTTCTTGCAGGGAATAAAATGTGCCATCTTCAAAAATCTGTCAACTACCACAAAAATTGAATCATGTCCCCACTGCGTCCTCGGTAAACCAAGAATAAAGTCCATGCTGATATCCTCCCAAGGCTTCTCTGGTACAGGTAATGGCTGATACAATCCTGTATTCTGCTTCACTCCTTTCGCCATCTGACATACTCTGCAACTCTGTACAAACTTCTTCACATCTTGCTGAAACTGTGGCCATTAATAATTCTCACTAACCAAACCAAGGGTTTTATCAAGACCAAAATGTCCAGCCAATCCTCCACTATGCTTCTCCTTGATGAGATTCTCCCTCATAGAACTTCGTGGAATGCACAATTGACTCCCTCTGAATAGCATATCATCCTGGATGATGAAATCCAACCATTTCATCTTGTCTAGAGTAACAGGTTCTGTACAAGCTTTCCAAGCTTCACCAAAATCAGCATCCTCTGGATATAAATTCTTGAGTTCTTTGAACCGAACCACTTCAATCTGCATTTCTGTCATCAATAGTTGCCTTCTACTAAGAGCATCCGCAACCCTATTAGACTTTCCACTCCTGTGTTTCAAAACAAATGTATAATTCTGCAAAAACTCAACCCATTTCAAATGCCTCTGATTCAACTTTCCTTGACTATTCAAATATTGCAAAGCTTGATGATCAGTATACAAAACAAACTCCTTAGGAAGTAGATAATGTCTCCACTTCTTTAATGCCTGAACTATAGCATAAAATTCCTGATCATAAATAGAATATTTCATCTTGGCATCATTTAACTTCTCACTGAAATAAGCAACAGGTTTACCTTCTTGGCTCATAACAGCTCCTATTGCAATACCACTAGAATCACAATCTACTTGAAACACCTTATTAAAATCTGGAAGTGCTAAAACAGGTTGTTCTTTAACTTTTTGTTTCAACAATTGAAAACTTTTTTCTGCCCCTTTAGTCCACTTAAACTCTTTTCTATCCCCTCTCATTGTTTCAGTCAAGGGTCCACAAATACTACTAAAATTTTTGATAAGCTTTCTGTAAAAGCTAGCTAAACCATGAAAAAATCTTACCTCAGTAGCACTCCTTGGAGTAGGCCATTCAAGGATAGCTTGTACCTTCTTTGGGTCCATTTTTAGACCTTCTGCTGAAACTAAAAATCTCAAATACACTAACTCTTTCTTCACAAAACTTCACTTCTTCAAATTAATCAACAATTTCTCTTCTCTCAGCTTCTCAAATACCATACGAATATGCATCATATGCTCCTCCAATGTCGTACTAAAGATCAAAATATCATCTAGGTAAACAATGACAAACTTACCCAAAAATTCTTTCAGAACCTAATTCATGAGCCGCATGAAAGTGCTCGGTGCATTGGTTAGCCCAAAAGGCATGACTAACCACTCATACAGTCCTTCCTTTATCTTGAAGGCAGTTTTCCATTCATCTCCTTCTCTGATCTGAATCTGATGATATCCACTTTTCAGATCTATCTTTGAAAAATACACAGCTCCACTCAAAGAGTCCATAATATCATCCATTCGTGGCAATGGAAACCTGTACTTGATTGTGATCTTATTTATTGCCCTAGAATCTGTACACATCCTCCATTCTCCATTCTTTTTTGGTGCTAATATCGCTGGTACAGCACAGGTACTCAGACTCTCACGGATCAATCCTTTCTGTAACAACTCATGTACTTGTCTGTTCAACTCCTCACTTTCTGCAGGTGTCATTCTGTGTGCTACCTTGTTCGGCAAACTCACTCCTGGGATCAAGTCCATCTAATGACTGATCTTCCTGACTGGTGGTAATCCATCAGGCACGTTATCGGATACAATATCCTGAAACTCATTCAAAAAATCTGCAACTTCTACAGGAACATCTTCTACTTCCTCTTTACCAGCTTTTAGAATTAAAGAAAAACATACATGCTCATGCCTCATACCATCTAGAAAATTTCTTCCATCAACAAAATTTATTCTTGCATTATCACATACCTTTTCTTCAGTCTCCTTCAATGGTTTTAGCTTATGTCGCACTCCATCCTTTGTTAGGGAATAGGCATTCACATGGCCATAATGTACAGCACATCTGTCAAACTACCATGGTCTACCCAACAACATATGACATGCATCCATAGATATGATATCACACAATACCTCATCTTGGTATCCGCCAATCTTGAACTTCACCAGGCATTGTTCATTGACCATGACCTTGTGGTCATCCTGTACCCAGGCAATCCGATATGGATGTGGGTGTTTCTGTCTCTTGAGCTTCAACTTTGTCACCATCTCTTCTGACACCAAATTGTCAGTGCTTCCACTATCGATAATCACATCACAACATTTACCTTCACACTTGCACCTGGTGCAAAACAAGCTCCTCCTTTGCTCAGGTTCATTCTCACCACTCAACAGGTTTTCTATTAATCAATGTTTCTCCTCTTTCAACATCTTCAGAATTTGATGATCTGGCATCTTCATCTACATGTGCAATTCTGGCCTGGCCTTCATTTCTCCTGTCTATTCTGCCTTGGTGCTGAGGACATTCAAATGCCCTATGACCTTCTTCTCCATAGTGAAAACATGTTCCACGGAACCCACCTCTTCCAGATCCTTGTCCTCTTCCTCTTCCTCTTTGATCTCTATTATTCTGATCCTGGAAGCGATTGGAATTATTTCCTCGCTGATTCTGACTACTACTGGCCTCATCCTTCTTTTTCAGATCTTCATTTCGGCCACCATATGACCATCCACCAGATCGTCCACCGCAACCTCTTCCATTTTGTCTACTCTCAAACTTCTTGTTCAGCTTTTCCTCTATTTTTAGGGCAAACTGGTATGCCTCTTCAATACTGTTCATTTGAACCAGATTCAGCTCCTCTTGAATGCTTGGCCTTAACCCATTAAGGTATCGGGCAACTTTCTCCTTATCAGCTTCTGCATGGCCTGTTCTGATGAGAAGTCGATAGAACTCCTCTGTATACTCCTGAACAGATCTTCCTGCTTGCTTCAAACTCTGCATTTTCTTCAGTAGGTCAAGTTCATAATCAACAGGAATGAACTGTCGCTTCAATTTATCCACCATCCGATCCCATCTCGTGATTTTCTCCTTTCCCCTTCTATTTCGCTCCAACTGAATCTCTTGCCACCATATCTTCGCATGACCTTTTAGTCTGGCCTTCGCAAATTTGACCCTATCAGGATCCTCAACATCTTCATACTCAAAATATTCTTCACACTCATTGATCCAGTCGATCAATTCCTCTGGGTTAAGATTTTCAGAAAATGTAGGAACCTCAATCTTAGGTCTTTTCCCAATTTTGAAAATCGCCCAAAAAAGTCTTTCTTCCTCCTGGTTCACAATTTCAACTTCTCCTTCTTGATATTCTTCTTCAGCTTCATCCTCGCTTTTGTCTCTGACATTAAGATTCATTCCTCTGCGAATCTCTTCTTGCAATGCTCGCACTTGTCTCTGCAGCTCTCTAACCTCAGGTGTTACAACACCAGCTCTTCCACCACATTCCCTTCGTGGAGGAATTTTCGTGATGCGTGCTGAAACCCTAGCCACGGTCTTGGTGCAAACTACCTCACATTCGGAGATCTATTTACACACTCAAGAACTCCTGCTCTGATACCACTTGATGAAGGGTGATCCCCTTAATACCACAAACACATAACAGAAATAGAGAAACAACAACAATATGCAAGAACAGAAAATTGGCTTCTTATTATCTCCACAAATGTGGAATTACAAACTTTCAGAATTACAATATGCAAAGCCACATGGGTATTCCCTTACAATATTCTGTAGGACAAAGCTTCGAATCAATACCCAGATCTACTACCCAGAACTATTCTGAACTGCCTAAGACAATAATACAGCCTTCCTTATATAGGCAATTTTTCACCACCTGGGAAGGTTCCAGAATTTTAGCCAATAAGGCTGACCAAACTTAAAATTATTTTTATTTTACATTTCATTACATCATAGTCGGCTCAAGATAACCTTTGAAACCCGAACAGAAATTTTGAAGAAAATTATTTTCTGCCATTTCATGTGGCCCAACTTCCGAAGACCATAAGTCATCACCAGTTGACCCGCTTGGCTATTATAACCCCATTTCAAAAATGCCACGAAGCGCTCTACAGGCTTGACCCACACAAGTGTCCGTCACCCAAATTTTCGACCTCATCCGAGGCCTCTAAAGCCTTCAAAACTAAGTTCAAAGTTTCTGTACCCTGCTGCCAATACCGAAAATCTTCAATATCTTCCAATATACACTTGATCTGGCAATGAAACTTTACTGGCAGACTTATATGACCAAAATGAACCTCCAAGAAAGAAATTAGATCATTCTGAGCACATACAAAAATTACCAAAAATAGTAACTTTTCATAAATAGCAGCTCTGCACAAAATAGCCCTTATTGAAAATAAAAAAAATAGAAATGTTTTTTGGGTGATGCAAGATTGCTCTTACACCCAGGATGCTCCTGCATCAAATCATGAAGAGAAGTTAGAACCAACCTTGAGTTTGAAGGAGGAGGACCTATATTTAAATTAAATAAGCATTTAAGTACAATATGAGGTCCTACATTAAAAATCACACTAAAGTAGGCTAAAAATGGTCCGAAAATGAGTACAAATTAAGTCCTTACTTTTTAGGACAATAAATTTAGTCCCCACTTTAGTGATCGTATGAGACAAGTTAATTCTCATGGTAGAGAAAGAGATGGATGAAAGAGAGAAATGAAAATCATGGTGAATTGCAAAGTGATAAGATGACACTAAGTTTAAGGACATATGTCCCCAAACAAAGGATCTTAACTCCACATCCATGCACAAGGAAATTAAAAAAAAGAAAAAATAAAAAAATAAAAGAAAAGACAAAGGACACAAAAGGGTTAGTACTAAAACAAAACCCCAACTCAACTAGTGAAAGATACCTCGATCAAGAATTTCTTATCCACTAATATCATGTATAGAAAGCTATTGCAAGAGTGCTAATAATCACATTGTTAGTAGTAAGGGTCCAAGATTAATGAGAGGGGGGGATGAATCAGTAATCCAAGATATATGCAACTTTTTACTTCTTTAGCTCACAACCAACAATCACAAGTTCATCAATTGATAATAAAATAAAAATTAAATGAACACATATAACAACCCTAATGTATGGAACGCATAACACAATTTTTTTTTTCCATATAAACCCAAATGGATGAAAGCCACATGTGAGATGATGCTCACAATTTATGTACTCTTCTAAAGTATGCCCTGCTAGGAGTTCCCAAAGAAACTATTAGGTGCCACCCATTATGGGATTTACCTCTATCCTTGTTAGGAGCTTTACCCTATTAGGAGTAGCCTTGTTATAGGACTTTAGAAACTAGCTAAAATGCAACCTTGTTAAATGATTTACAAATAAGGTATGTTATGATAACCTAATTAAGGGATTTATCCTACTAGAACTATCAGGAAATAACAAGTAGGTTGATCTAGAAAATAGAAACTCCTTTTCTTGATTAGATCCTATATAACACATACATTCTTTCCTCAGATAACTATGGAATACCCTGGCTTTATCTCACAATCACAATCATGATCCAAACATAAAAATCTTCAATTTCATGATTTAAATATCACTACTGAAGCACTAAAACTTTTGCCACCCTAAAGGCTCATCCAACACATTGAAATCACTATTCCAATCTTTGTGCCTAGAGAGACTGTGCCAAAACACACATCCCAACATATAAAACATCTTGACCTAAAATGTTGGCCAAAGGATAGATCCATACAATTTATTTTACCAAGAATAGTCTAACATGTTTTTACCAAATCATCTTTCTTCTTGATAAAATATCTACCTCAATCAATAGAACACCAAAAAATTACCATAAATAAATTGAGACATGTTAGAATGAAATATGTAATATAAATAATTCATCGCAACATGATTACCGATCATCAAAAAAAGATCTATCATTGGTAACACATGAACACTATCACTGGTCATTGGAACAAATTCTGTATTCACAAAGCATGCTTACCGATTATCCAAGTAAATCACATTCATAACCATGAGCTCAACATAGAATTAACAACACAATTATCTAATCATGCCACCTAACTCATCAAATATTTGAGATCCAATCAAATCACTCATTTCCAACCACAGACTATTCTAGTAGTTTCCTTATCACACTTCAATCAATCATAACTTGCACAAATCATACATTGAATAGTTGCAATCATACAATTATCACCTAGAGGCATACCCAAGTATCCCTTAGTAATTGCGACCACTAGAACCACTTGAAACACATTGTTCATCCTTCTCATATACTTGGAAACACACTAAGAACACTAGGTAAATACTTAACATCAATGACAACCAAATCTATACCATCACATCATCAGTTATACCAATAATCTCCCCCTTTGGTATTGATGGAAACACAACAATCAAAACATCTTTGAACTTCTCATCTTGTGTTCTATTTACTTCTATGTCTCTCTTTTTCATCTATCTTATCTAACTCATCTATTCACTCACCACTTCTGAGTACATCTCTCCCCCTTTGACGGTAATGCCAAAGATGACATACCATATATCACTTCTTCTCCTTCAGTATCATCACCACCGACTGCTTCCCTTAAGGACTATCTCCCTATTACATCAATCCAACCAAGATTTCCAATACAAAATATTGGAGTGATGCAACATCACTTTAGTTCTCCATTGGTAGAGGAATGACCTCCAACTTTCCTCTTAGATACTCAAACATATCCTTTGGTTGTGGCTTAGTAAAAACTTCTTTAACTTTATCCTTAGTTAGCGCATAATCCAACTACACCTCCTTCTCTTGAACTTTCTCTCTAAGAAAAAAGTACTTATTTTTAATATGCTTGGTCTTAGAGTACATCACAGGGTTCTTGGATATGTTAATAGCACTATTATTATCATAGTAGATAACCATTGGTTCAATTATCTTTTCCTTAATACCTTCTAATAACCACTTCATCCAATAAAATTGAGTGCAATTGATGCTAGTAGAAGCAACATATTTTGTCTCTCTTGTAGACTAAGAAGTATAGTTCTTCTTTTCCTTATCCAAAACACAAGTCTCTTTCTAAGAAAGAAATCTCCTCCACTTGTGCTCTTCCTATCATCCACATTACCTACCCAAATTGCATCAATGGATACATTCCAAGTAAAATCTCCTTTGTTATCATACCAAAGACCATAGTCTTGAGTCCCTTTTAAGTATTTAAATATTCTCTTCATGGCCAACATATGGGATTCCTTTTTATTTGATTGAAATCTTACAACAATCCCTACTGCATGTTTTATATCAGGTCTACTATGATTAACATAAAGCATCTTACCAATTATGGATATGTATAAAGTTGCACTGACCTCTTTAAAATCATCTTCCTTAGATATCTTACAACCAATCACCATTGGAGTTCCAACTAGTTTAGAATCTTCTAACCCAAAAGTCTTCAATACTTCCCTCACATACTTTGTTTGATTGATGTAGATTCCACCACTAAGCTAAGATATCTTCAATCGAACAAAGAATTTTATCTCTCCAAACATTGACATCTCAAATGTTGTCCTCATTTCATCTAAAAATGTAATGATCATCTCATCATGCCCAACAAAAATGATGTTATCCATAAAAACTTTAGCAATCAATAATTGGTCATCTTTTTCAATCTTCAAGTAAACATTTCTATCCTCACTTGTTCTTATGAAAATAATCTTGATCACATATGAGTAGAGTCTCTCATACCATGCCCTTGGTTCCTATTTCAAACCATACAGTGCCTTATGTAGCTTACACACCATGTCCTCAGATTTGGATAGAGAAAAACCATCAAGTTATTCTATATAAACTTCCTCTTCCAGAATTCCATTCAACAATATAGATTTGACATCCATTTAGAAAACTATAAAACCTTTATAAGAAACATATGATAGAAACATCATAACTCCTTCAAGTCTAGCCATCAGTAAAAAAGTCTCTCCATAGAACAAGTCTTCTTCCTATGTATACCCCTTAACCAAAAGTCTTACCTTATTTCTGACTACTTCACCATCTTCATTGAGTTTATTTTTGCAAACCCACTTATCTCCTATCACATTCTTATCAATAGGTCTAGTGACTAGTACCCAAGTGAATCTTCTTTATTTGATCTAATTCTCCTTCCATGGCCTTAACCCATTTATCATTCTTCAATGCCTCCTCTGTAAATTTAGATTCATGTTTAGAAATCAGATATGTATTTTCTCTTATCATTATTCTAGTCTAAACACCAGCATTCCTATCACCAATAATATGATTGGACATGAATGATTCAACTTTACATACCTTGGTATCACCGGTTCAGGTCTAGGAGTGTCTTCTACCAATTAAAATGATTCATCATCATTGTTCCAATTGTCAACTTCTTCCTCCACCAGTTGAACATAAATATAATCCCTTAATCATTTCCTAATTTATTGATGCTTGAACCATCATTCTTTTCTATAAATCAATCCTCATATTTTCACTTTCTATCTACTTTTTGGTTCTCTTGTTTAGACACTTGTATGATTTTATTCTTATAGAATATCCTAGGTATCTTCCTTAATCACTCTTAGGATCAAATCTTCCTTTATATTTATCTCTCTTTATGTAGAGTCTTCTCCCAAAAACTTTTAATTATTTCACCCTAGGTGCATAACCATGCAATAGCTCATATGAAGTCTTATCAATCTCCTTCACCTGTAACATGTTCAAAGTATAAACAAGAGTGTTGACTTCTTCTTTCCAAAACATCTGAGGTACATATTTTTGAATCATCATACTTCTTGCAACATCACTAATAGATTTGTTCCTTGTCTTTATAATCCCATTTTTCTAAGGAGTTCCAGGTTCTAACATTTGCCTCTTAATTCCATATTCTTCTCAAAACTTAGTTAGTTCCAAACATGTGAACTCATCACCTTTGTCATATCTCAAGAACTCCAAACTCTTACATGTTTCCTTTTATTTTTGTGCTTTGAACACCTTAAAAAAATAGAATGCATCTAACTTTTCCTTTATAAAAGTAACTCACATCATTCTAGAGTAATCATCAACAAAAATCATGAAGTACTTATCTCCAAAATAGCTTCTTGTTCTCATAGGACCACACAAATCAGTATGAACTAAACCCAAAGTAACTTCAAATGAAAATGATTTACTGCTAAAAATAGAACTAGTTAGATTTCCAATTGACATTCCTTGTACATGACATTGATTGGTTTCACTAGTTGTGGAAAACCTTTAAAAATATTCATCTTACTCACTTTGATCAAACTATAAAAGTTAACATGACAAAATATCATATGCCACATCAAACTATCGTCAACGTTTACAATCAGAAAAAAATTAACAATAGCACTCAATCAGAATAAGTTATCTTTAGTAGGCATATGAGTAACAATCAAATCACAACATCTCCCAAGTATCCTGCATAAAGCTTCTTTAAAATCTACAATATAACCTTTGTTATATTCAACTGTGCTACACTCATCAAATTATACCCTAGGCCTTCTACCTAGTAAACATCATGTCACAATTTATTTTTTTATTATGAAAATAGATCCTATTTCTTTTACCAAGTAAGGATAATTGTTACCAAACCTTATTGATACACCATCACATTTTTTCAACTTAGTGAACTTACTCCAGTCATTGCTCATGTGATGTGTACATCCACTATAATACCCAACCTTCACCATGACCCATGCTAGAAATCAAGGATTTTTCACCATATATAAGAGGATTTTACTTAATAAAAACAAATGTAAATACATCTTGGTCATTATCATTAGTTTCCTCCTCAGTAACCCCTTCATTAGCAGCAAAAAAAAGTCTTCTTATTCGTATCCTTGAATATATATATATTTTTTTTCTTATCACCATTAGAACAACTGGTAGAAATGTATCCAATATTGTTAGATGAGAAACATTTAAAAGGTATCTTACCCTTGTATTTGTCAGTTCCTTTAGCTAGCCCCCTAGAAAATAGTGATTCCAACTCATATTGTCTATTTTAATTAGAAAAGATAGAATCATAATCATTAGAAAAATGTGACATAGAAGAATATTCATGATTAACTTCCTTTCCTTTCCTTGTAGTTGCAGGAGACATAGATGCCCTGAATGTAACTTCAACCCTTGGAACACTATTATCATAATTGTAAAGATTAAAAGAAGTCAAATTTTCAATCAATGCGTCAAGACTAATAGTTGTGGTTCCTATAGATATTAAATTCTAAATATAGAAAACCCTAATAGAATAAAGAGGTAACAAGGTTATCAATACTTTACTTACCACATCATCTTCTTCATAGTTCAACCAACACTTTTTACAACAGCAACCACTTGTTTAATTCTTTGACCATACTTCTCAATGTTCTCACCTTCAACCATCCTCATGTCATCAAATTTTTCTTTTAGGCTGTCAACCTTAAATTTGTGCACATGGTTTTCACCACCATACACTAACTTAAATTTTTCCTACACATCATAGGTGGTTTCTAAATCTTATATATCAAGAAAATTTGCATTAGATAATGTACTTGTAATTGCTTCCATAGCTATAGTATTCTTTTTTCATTCTCTTACTTGATCTGCATTGATAATCTCAGTTGTTGTCACATACTTATTAATAACATGATTCCAATACTATTTACCCATATCTGTTACATAAATTTTCATTCTACTGGACTCAACATTGAGTAGTTCTCTCTTGTGAACTTAAGATCTTCCTTCCTCATCATTGTCGGACCTTGACCTCAATATGCTAAGATTCAACACAAAGATGACCAGATATCTGATACAAATTATTATTCCTAAGGGTCCAATATTAATGAGATGAGGGGTGAATCAGTAATCCAAGATATATGCAACTTTTTACTTCTTTAACTTACAACCAACAATCACAAGTTCATCGATTGATCAGAAAATGAAACTTAAAACCAATAAAAAAAACTAAAATAATGCATGCAACACATAACATAGATATTTTTCCAATGGAAGCCCAAATGGGTGAAAACCACATGTGAGATTATGCTCATAATTTTTGTACTCTTCTAAAGTATGCCCTGTTAGGAGCTTAACTATGTTAGGAGTTTACAAGGACACTGCTAGGTGCCACCAAGTTATAAGATTCACCTCTAGCCTTATTAGGAGCCTTACCCTTTCAACATTATCCTTGTTAGAGGACTTTAGACACTAGATACGGTGCCACCCTGTTAAAGGGTTTAAAAATAAGATATATTAGGATCTACCTAGTTAAGGGATTTAGCTTGCTAGGAAACAACAAGTAGGTTGATATGGAAAATAAAAACTCATTTTATTGATTAAAATATTTGTAACACATAATTTATTTCCTCTCATAACTTTGGAATACCCTTTCTCAATCACACCATCACAATCACGATCTACACATACAAATATTTGATTTCATGATATAAATATTACTACTCAAGCCCTAAAACTTTCGTTGCCCTAAAGGCTCATCCAACACATTGAATCAATTTTCCAATATTTGCATGAGAGACATCACACCACAAAACACATCCCAATATAACAATTATCTTTACCTAGCATGTCACCCAATGGATAAACCCATACAATTTATTTTACCAAGAATAGTCAAACACATTTTGATCAACTCAACCTTCTTCTTGATAAAATGTCTACATTGATCAATGAAATGTGAACACATCACAATAAATGAATTGATACACATCATCATGACATCTATAAGACTAATAATTCATCTCAAAATTATTTTTGGTTGCCAATAGAAGATCTACCATCGATAACACATGAACACTATCATCGATCATTGAAATAACTTTTATAACCACAAAGAATACTTACCATTCATCCAAATTAGTTGCGGTCATATCCACGAGCTCAACATAGCATTAAGAAAACATTTATATGATCATTCCACTTAACTCTTCAAGTATTTGATGAACTAATCAAATCACTCATCACTAGTCACAGACTATTCTAGAAGTTGTCCTATCACACTTCAATCAATCATACTTGTACAAATTATACGTTCAATAATTTTAATCATACAATTATCAAATAGAGACATCGCCAAGTCTCCCTTAAGAATCATGACCACTAGAACCACTTGCAACACACTAATAATCCTTCTCACATACTAAAAAAATACACTAAGAACACTAGGTCAATACTTGACATCAATAACAACATAATAATTGATCATCTCAACAGCAATTCTGTACCATCACATCATTAGTTATCCAAAACAATTTCCCCATTTTGCATTGATGGAAACACAATAATCAAACATCTCTAACCTACTCACCTTGTGTTATTTGTCCTTCTTTGTCAATATTTCTCATATGTCTCATTTGACCCATTTATTTTCTTTCCACTTCTCAATACACCTCTCCCCCTTTAAAAAACAATTATAAAGATGCCATACCATAGATCACTTCTTATCCTTCAGTATCATCACCACCGACTAAGTCCCCTAAGGAGTATCTCATTATTACATCAATCCAACTAATATTTCCATTACAAAACATTGGACTGATGTAACAACATCACTTTAATTCTACATTGGTAGGGGAATGATCCCCAACTTTCCTCCTAGATACTCAAATGTATCCTTTTGTAGTGGCTTAGTAAAAATATCTACAACCTTCTCCTTAGTTGACTAATACTCTAACTACTACTCTTTCTCCTTAACTTTCTCACTAAGAATATTGTACTTAATTTCAATATGCTTGGTCTTAGAGTGCATCACAGGGTTATTGGATATGCTAATAACACTAGTATTATAAAAATAGGTAACCACCGGTTTAGTTACCTTTTCCTTAAGACCTTCCAATAACTGCTTCATCCCAGAAGCTTGTGTGCAATTGATAGCATCAACAACATATTCTACCTCTGTAGTAGACTAATAAATACATTTTTTCTTTTTTCTTATGTAAGACACAAGTCTCTCTCCAAGAAAAAATATCCTCCAATTGTTTTCTTCCTATCATTGTCATTACCTAGCTAGTCTATATCAGTGAACACACTCAAAAAGAAATCTCCTTTATGATCATACCAAATACTATTGTCTTCAACCCCTTTTAAGTATCTAAAGATTCTCTTCACAACCACTATCTTGGATTCATTTGGATTAGATTGAAATATTCAAACAATCCCAACTACATGTGCTATATCAAGACTACTATGAAAAACATAATGCAACTTACCAATCATGGATCTGTATAAATTTGCACAAGTAGCTCTTTAAAGTCATCTTCCTTGGATAGCTTACAATTGGTCACCATTAGAGTTCCGACCGGTGTAGAGTCTTCTAACCCAAAAGTATTCAATACTTCCTTCACATACTTTTTCTAACTAATGTAGATTCCATCAATGAGGTAAGATATATGCAATCCAACAAAGAATTCAATCTCTACAAACATTGACATCTCAAATTATGTCATTATTTCAATTGCAAATGCAATGCTCTTCTCACCATTCCCACAAAAAATGATGTCATCCATTAAAACTTTAGCAATAATAAATTGGTCATCCTTCTCAATCTTTAAGTAAACATTTCTATGTTCACTTTTTCTTATGAAACCAATCTTGATCATATATGAGTGGAGTCTATCATACAATTCCATTGGCACCTTCTTCAATCCATAAAGTTCTTTCTACAACTGGTACACCATGTCCTCATCTTTTGATAGTGAAAACCATTAGGTTGTTCTATGTAATCTTCCTCTTCCAAAATTCCATTAAAAAATATATATTTGGCATCCATTTGGAAAACATTAAAAACTCTATAAGAAGCATGTCGGTTCCTAGATAGGATTTTACACTCCATGAGATACCAATATGCCTATGATAGATGTTAAGGATTGGTTAGTTCCAAATGTGATAAATCTATAAGCAATTGGACCAACTATAGGGATAAGACTACCCTCTTCTCCTTCTGTCTCTGCAAAACCAAGGAGGGTGCACCTGATCCAATAATATTAACTTTGACTGATAGTTCTAACTCTGCCCCTTATTTAAATATTGGATCTTTCAATAGATGATTACAGTGAGATCGTACTAAGTAGCTACCTACTACTCATTGATCCTCCATCACTAGGTAGGACAACTGATAAAAGTAAATGAAAGTAAAGACTGGTAATGATTTAATATTTGGGATTACAAAGTTTGAATCACTCTTCTCAACACAAAGATAGGAGAATACAAGCCAGCGCCTTATCCATTGGGCAAAATATTAGGAAATAGGATGAATACAATGGTGTATGAAGAAAAAATGGCCTCTAGACATAAACACAAATATCCCAAGTCTTTCCTACTTATGAGAATCCTTCAAATAAATTCCAAGAACACATATTCCACTTTGAGCAATATTTAATCTAACTCTAGGTTGGAACTCAAAGCACCAATACATTCACATAAACCTTATGCAAAGATTTAAAGATTCAAAGAATAGAGAAAAGGAGAGATAATGATCTGGGATTCGTATTAAGTATAACCTTTCACCATGTGCATATAGTAAACCCTGAATAGAAAGCTTGAAAAATAAGAACAACCTGTACTTCTTCTCTATTGTTTGATAAAATGATAATAAAAAATTACAATCCTTGAATGGAAAGCTAGGGTTTTAGAAATTTAATCTTTTTAACACCTAAACTTCCAATCCTCTAGAATGATCATGGAAAATCCCTTTATACCAAGAGATGCAACAAGCAACCGATCATTCTAGGGTTACAAAAATTAACCTAAAAAACCTTTACAACAACCCTAAAGGGTTTACAATAACTACATTGATGAAACAGATGAGATATTTTGGAGATGAGCCATCTGCACTTTTAGTCTTCAATGCTATCCTCAGCTCTTTTTCAACAAATCTAATTTATACCTCACTGTCCATCCTACAATGAATGCCCTTCTACAATTTATTCAACCTTGAAACTCAACTGGCATGGCATCATCAGGAACAAAATTGGATTCTCACCATAATTCAAACTTTCTATATCCTTCCCCAACTACAAACTGTACTAAAGAATTCAATTCCTAGCCACCACTTCATTTTACATGACTCACTAGTTCAAAACCCTATAGGAATTTTGAATTTGAATGGAAACGGTAACCATCTCAATTTTAAAATGTGACCGTTGATCTAATTTATTGCTGACAGATTGGGCAGTTTGCAAAAATCCTTCAATAGTCAACAAAACCTTTTGAAAATCTTCTACCACCTCATAAAACTCTTGACCAATGAAAACTGAGCACGTCAGTGATGAATCGGCATTTGGGACCCACTCCTTATAAGCCTTAGATTGAACAATTGGCACATAATCTCATAGGCCTGACACACTCCATGAGATCATACACTGTCTGTCAGATATTCCACACTGGCATTCTTTAGAATCTCTCAAGCCCACTGACATGTCTTCATTCCTTTCCAGCTCAGCCAATCAAAATCTGACACCTCAGTGATGAATCATCAAATGGTTCCACTGTTCTCAGCTAACCCTTAACCTTTTGACCACTTGGCGAATACGCGACTGCAAAGAAATTCCACCAAGTCACCTAATGTTTTACCTTAACCTCAGTCCAATCAAGTGATTCAGCAAACAAAGCATTTTGTTGAATCCCTTAGTCTTATATTAACCCTTGGTTATATTTGGAAAATGTACGAAAACCTTCAATCACCAATTCGCTTAATGCTTTAAAGCTTCATTACTTTATTTGGAGACTCAACGAATACACATATTTGCCTATTCGCGAGAAGATTTAGAACTTCACCAATTTATTATGAGAATGTGCGAACACTGTAGAAAAATATCAGGACCGCCAAAATTTATTAGAAATGCCAAACCTTAGAAAATACTTTATATCCTTGGGCTTGCCTGAAAACCTGCCACATGTCAACACATCATTCGCTACCTCTACCTAGTCAGCTTTGACATAGGACCCACTATTCCTTCGGCATCTAATCAGATGGAAGGTGCAAGATCACAAGGGGGAAGAATATTCCATGCGATCATATGTTCACCTGTCGATCAAAAATTATGACATCAGACCCTCTCACAAACTCCAACTTATCACCTCATGGACCAATCAGGAAATGCCATTTAAGTACATGTAGCAGTGGACCCGCCTTGCTTTGTCAACTCCACATAAAGTAAAATCAATGGTTGTCTTAAGATCTCATGCATCTGACAAATCCTTTGCAAAGATACACCCACTGTCGATTCTCTGCAGATGTTAGAGCCCTCAAGGACACGCCAACAACCAAGACCCACTACCCTTGCCAAATCACTAATAGGTGGACCAATCACAGACTGCCAACCATGCATACGTGTCAGATGGTCCCACTTCATTGAAACACCACGTCATTAGGAAAGATCAATGGCTGGCATAACATCGCAAGCCTCTAAAAGATCCCTTGCGAACTTATGCCAACTGTTAGATTGAGATACTATCAGGGGGTATGTGTAAGAAGATGAGGGGCCAAAAAGTGGCGATGTGAAAAATATTCACTTTTCACTCGTCCAAAAGTGCATGAAAGCACTTGTTGACTTTTTAGTAGGCCTGGGTGTCAGTACACCTGGGCAAGCCTACCACCAAAGCACATTCCTAATCGGGTACCCAAAAATATCGGGTACCCGATAATTGTGGCATATATCCCGCACCCGCGAGCCCTATTCTTCATTTCCTAGTGCGATTTTATCATTTTCTAGCCATAGTTTTCTTATACCTGATATATTTTCAGATACCTGATATTCAAAACGTCAAATTCAACTTCAAGCATATTTGGTAAGTAGTTAATTCTATATTTTTATTAATTTATTTTATTTTCATTGTAAATGTAGTGTTTTTGTTTAAAATAGGGTTTTGTATTTATATTTGTAATAATATTTGAAACTTAGATTTTTTTTTTATTTAATCTGGCATGGCTAACAACAATGAAGAAAATAACCCTCCAATTAACAATCCCAAAAACAATCCCTCATATCTAAACCCTAAATCTTTACAAGATTTGATAGATAAAATTTGAACACAATACAAGGTTTCCAAAACACGTATCAAAATATACCTACATTAGCTCCCATGCTTACCACACTAAATAAAATTGTTGGAAATATTGACACACTCACGCAGCAACATAATGCTGCTCTTCATTGGCATGATGATATGCACGACCAATTTGATGACAGGCTTGACCATGATGGGATTGCAGCCCTTAATATAACTAAGGAAGATATAGCTGCCCTTTTTTGTCGATCCTAAAATTGGAATACCAGTTGACCCCAAAAAGCCCAAATTATCAATAAAATGGTGCACAAATGAAGCAATGCACACAAACTTTTGGGATCGATAGTGGATGGTTTTTGATAAACCACCACATAGCAATTTGGAGGTCCCATTTTATTTCCTTAAAAAATTATACGCTGAGTTTGTGCTTGGTCAACATGTTGATTATGGGAGTATGAGGCCCAACATGGGCGTAGGCAGAGGAGCTCCTCAAACTAGGCCATCTTCCCAGCGTCGAAAGGCCACTACCCTTGTCCCCCCCACTGATGTTGCACCCCCTCCTTCAGTGTAGCATCCTGATATCATTAGAGAGGCTGTTGAATAGACTATTAGGGCAATTCATTTACTGAGTGATCAGTTGATCACACAGACTAGGTTAGTGTTGCCTCCTATGGATGCTGCTGGTGCATCAACATCTCATCGGAGTTCACATGTATGTGAGCCCCATACGTGCATTATGTGCAGGCATATGTGCCTCGGACCACTTACTGATTCTGATATATATCAGTTTCATGATATTGATGAGGGAGATATAGGAGAGGCTATTGCAAAGGCTGAAACACCTCATGGAGCATCTACATCTCATGAGAGTGCTCAGGAGGTGCATGTAGAGCCATTGACTCCTATTGATACGGTAAGAGTAAACATTATAAATAAATTTGTCACATGACTTATTTAATTTAAAAATAATTTATTTATTTAGATTAGTTTTAATGATTGCATGCACTTATGTATATATATATATATATTTTCCATTTATGTTCAGTTGATGACACAGTAGGAGGTGAGACAGGTGGATGAGTCCACACTTTCGGCCATTTCATTTGGCTTTGATGACTATATGGTATATTATAAATTATGAACCCATTAGTTTTTTTTATATCATTTGGTGTACATGCTTAAATCTCTATCAATTAGAGCAATAAAATTCATACATTTACTAATATATATTGTCATCTTATTGTGTTCTTGCAGGCTATAGCCAACGTTAGTGGGGGGCGTGAGGGGGTTCCTTCATCAGGTGTTGACAAAGGAAAGGTAGTTAATTGTTTAAGATTAATTATGCATGCATATGTATGCCACTTGTGTGTAGTAATAAATATTTTACTTGCACTTTATTGTATAGGATGTGGCTATTGATGATGTCCCGAGACCAGTTCGGCGGCGTAGGGTTACAGGCGTCTCAATTCGGAGTGATAGCCCGATTGTATGTAGACTTTTACATATTGTTATTTGTATTTTGTAACTAGGGTTGCTATGATGAAGTACATTGATATATAATTGACAATCTTTTTACTCTCATAGGTTACTCCGACTGTGAGGGAGGTCCCACGAGAATCTTTCGTTTCTTTGTTGACCCAGCCCACTATTCTAGAGGATGGATCACCAGATGTAAGTTTTAATTTTAGTTCAATCAATTTGTAATTTTATTATGCTATCATCCTATTTTATAGATTTATTACTCTATGTTGCACCAGTCTACTAATCTCATTATTGCAAATATATATTTATAGGTCAGAGTTGGTATTGTTGGCATGGTCCCTTTGCTACCCAGGACTTATGTTAGGACACTTGATTGTGGTAGGAAATCAAGAGACCAGGTACAAATTTATTTGTATTCAGTTATAATTTTAATTAAATTAGTGTTTGAAAATTATGAATTATATATATATATATGTGTGTGTGTGTGTGTGTGTGTGTGTGTGTAAAAATCATATAAAGTAAGCAATCTAACTTTGGTTTGAACTCATTTTTTATGCAGGATCAATCAGAGCCCAACACTTCTTCAAAGAGGCTACATTTTGATGATCCCCGTACAGCATAGGATGCAGTTTTAGTTTTGTGGTCATTTAGAGATGACACTTGGCACATTTTGAGATGGCATATATGCCACATTGTACACCTTAAAACATTGATTTTGTAGACATTTTGAAATGGCATGTGCCATATTTGTATATGGACATACTTTTGATACATTTGATACATATATAGAACATATTCATTTATATGTTATATTTGCGTCATCTTTTGTATATACATATTTATTATTCATGTTTGTGGAATTGAATGGTGAAGTTATATCTTGACTATGATTTAAATTATGATTTAAATTATATCTTGTTGAAGTTAGATTTGTTTTTCTTTACTCTGGAATACCTTGTTCATGGAGCTTATTATGTTTGAGGTTTAACTTCTTGTTGGTGAACAGATTTGTCTTCAAAAGAAATGCTTACAAAATGACCTTTAAAGCCAAAATAAAAAGACTCAACCAACACCAACAGTTGGGTCACTTCGCTATTGAGAAGCGTAAGCGCCCTTTGAATTATCCGAGTACAACTCCCCATGCAGGATTTACAATGAATCAACTAAACTATAAATGATAATGCTTTTAACTTGAAAGCAATAAAGGCTTACAAACATCTATTCATAAATATGAGATACACGCGAAGGGACTAATTTACTGAATAGTGCCATCTGAATCTTATTGCAACACAAGTGTTAATGCGTCTGTGTTTTGATTGGATGCTTGGTGCTATAACTAGAGCGTGTCATTTCTGGCTCTCCACAAACATACCACTTCATGCAAGTGACACCAATAAATATTTTGTCGAAGCCATCATACATATGTATTTTGGGATTCAATTGCAAGCATGTCCTCCTCAATTTTCCCACCCTATGAACCTGAAGCCAACATCTCTAAATCATGACTGATGTCAACACAAAGAACTACATTATCATGCGTCATGAAGGCATCATCAGCTTGGTATTGAAAATTTCTCTTGAGTTTCCCATTGATATAGTCCCAATCCTCTATGAATCCAACAACCGAAAAGATCACTGCCCAATCGTGCTTAGTGTACCTTGGGGTCACTTGGGTCGAGCGTGGTCGTGAGCATTTTCATGACTCTGTGGGTACAATGGGGTTGTCACTGGTGTTTACCCAGCCAACCAGAGCCGATGGAGCAGACGGTTCGATGCCAGGTCAGACGGTTTGAAAGATACGATGCTGAGCCACTTTCAACTGACCCTCACTGCAAGTTTTGGCATCGATTGAGATTGCCTTGCCAAATGCAAATGAAGTCGAATCACCCAAAATTGAGAGAGGTTATTGTAGACCTCAAAAACATGATCCTGTAGCACTTGATAGTTTGTTGATAGCTCTCATGAGGTCTAAGATACGAGCCCCAGAAGATCGCTGCCCAATCGTACTTAGAGCACCTTGAGGTCACTTGGGTCGAGCATGGTCGCGAGCATTTTTGTGACTCTGTGGGTAGAATGGGGTTGTCACTAGCGTTTACCCAGACAACCAGAGCCAATGGAGTAGACAGTTTGATGCTAAGTCAGACGGTTTGAAAGATACGATGCTGAACCACTTTCAACTGACCCTCACTGCAAGTTTTGGCATCGACTAAGATCGCCTTGCCAAATGCAAACAAAGGTGAATCGCCCAAAATTGAGAGAGGTTATTGTAAACCTCAAAAAAAAAATCCTATAGCACCTAATAGTTTGTCAATAGCTCTCACGAGGTCTGAGATATGAGCCCCAGAAGATCGCTGCCCAATCATGCTTAGTGCACCTTGGGGTCACTTGGGTCGAGCGTGGTCGCGAGCATTTTCGTGACTCTATGGGTAGAATGTGGTTGTCACTAGTGTTTACCCAGCCAACCAAAGCTGATGGAGTAGACAGTTTGATGCTAGGTCAGATGGTTTGAAAGATACGTTGCTGAGCCACTTTCAACTGACCCTCACTACAAGTTTTGGCATCGACTGAGATTGCCTTGCCAAATGCAAACGAAGTTGAATCACCAAAAATTGAGAGAGGTTATTGTAGACCTTGAAAAAAAAATCCTGTAGCACCTAACAGTTTGTTGATAGCTCTCACGAGGTCTGAGATATGAGCCCTAGAAGATCGCTGCCCAATCATGCTTAGTGCACCTTGGGGTCACTTGGGTCGAGCGTGGTTGCGAGAATTTCCATGACTCTGTGGGTAGAATGGGGTTGTCACTAGCATTTACCCAGCCAACTAGAGCTGATGGAGCAAATGGTTTGATGCCAGGTCAGATGATTTGAAAGATATGCTGCTGAGCCACTTTCAACTGACCCTCACTGCAAGTTTTGGCATCGACTGAGATCGCCTTGCCAAATGCAAACGAAGTCGAATCGCCAAAAATTGAGAGAGGTTATTGTAGACCTCAAAAACAAAATCCCGTAGCACCTGATAGTTTGTCAATAGCTCTCACGAGGTCTGAGATACGAGCCCCAGAAGATTGCTGCCCAATCGTGCTTAGTGCACCTTGGGGTCACTTGGGTCGAGCGTGGTCACGAGAATTTTCGTGACTCTGTGGGTAGAATGGGGTTGTCACTAGTGTTTACCCAGCCAACCGGAGCCAATGGAGTAGATGGTTCAATACTAGGTCAGATGGTTTGAAAGATACGCTGCTGAGCCACTTTCAACTGACCCTCACTACAAGTTTTGGCATCGACTGAGATCGCCTTGCCAAATGCAAACAAAGTCAAATCACCCAAAATCGAGAGAGGTTATTGTAGACCTCAAAAACACTATCCTGTAGCATCTAATAGTTTGTCAATAGCTCTCATGAGGTCCAAGATACAAGCTCCAGAAGATCACTGCCCAATCGTGCTTAGTGCACCTTAGGGTCACTTGGGTCGAGCGTGGTCGCGAGCATTTTCGTGACTCTGTGGGTAGAATGGGGTTGTCACTGGCATTTACCTGGCCAACTAGAGTTGATGGAGTAGATGGTTTGATGCCAAGTTAGATGGTTTGAAAGATACGCTATTGAGCCACTTTCAATTGACCCTCACTGCAAGTTTTGGCATCGACTAAGATCGCCTTGCCAAATACAAACGAAGTCGAATTGCCCAAAACTGAGAGAGGTTATTGTAGATCTCAAAAACATGATCCTATAGCACCTAATAGTTTGTCAATACCTCTCATGAGGTCTGAGATACGAGCCACTTTCAACTAACTATTAATGGTATGTTTGAAATTTGAACTGTGAAATTAATCATGATTAAGCTTGTTAAATTTGATAAAAAATAATATCCTTAAAGCATTACAAACAACAATCAAACATGTAAGATTTCAAACCATGCAAATGACATAAGTATATGACATGTAAGATCTCTTCTTGGCACTATTGGCCACCCATACATGATTTTGGTCATAAGTCCTTATGAAGAGTTTTAGGACATTTAACTTTTAAATCAAATTGATTGTTACAAATTGCCATTATAGGCTTCAAAAGATCTCAATTAACCATTAAGGATCCTTTTGTCCTTCTATCTCTAATTAGATCCATGGTGACCATAGGCATCTTCATAGGTGCTACTGCACAAGTTACATTCCACATACAAAACCAAGTTTATTGACTCAAAATACAATCTAAGAAAGGTCAAATTAATGTATTGAAATTAAGCTTAACAAACTTAGAAAATAATGCACTAAATTAACTTATTACCTAGTTAAGTGTTCCTGAAGGGTCATCTCTTTGCTTCTGGGTCTCCAATAGTGCTTCATGATCACTAGTAGTAATAGTCCAAAGTTCTTTTGTCTTTGGTCTTCCTTGATGCTTTTACAACTTGACATTTGTTGCTATAACAAGGTGTGAATACATAAGAATAGTTTTGTGCTTCTCATAGTCTTCAAATGCGGGAACTCCATTCTTTCTAATCATGTATGTTCGCAGCCATGTTCCCGCAACAACAATTGAACCATTAGGATATGTGAACCCATCACCATCTGTCATCAGTTGTACAAGCTTTTGTTTACCTTGTACACAACATGCTAACCAATAATCTGACCTCTCATCATTCCCCTGCGGTGCAACCAATGCAAAAACATCTCCTGGCTTCAAAAGATCTGAAAGATGGTCATAGTTAACTGAAGTGTCCATGTCATCATTTCTTATAGAGAGTGTCAAAGATAAAGGATTCAGATACTGTGGAACCCATGTATCCACCCACTCACTTGACTCGCAATGATCCCAATCATACTGAAAACACATGGGGAAAAAACAAGCCAACTCTCATGTCCAAATGGTCCATGTACTACTATTGGAGCTTTGGAATGAATGAATTTTTGAAGTCTTTCACTGTTTGACAATCCAATCTATCTCCTATAGTTCTGTCCTCAACCAACCAAAAGAATCTACACACTGTAGAATCAAGAGTCCCCCCTGTGACAATGCTAAAGTACACCAATCAATAATAGAACAAGTATCAAGAAGTACAGCACCTAAAATCCTCAATTGCTCCTTAAGTAGAGCTCTCTTGACACACGCACTTGCTCTGTCATGCTCCCCTTTCCCATGCCCTGACTCAAAAAAACTCCAAATATGAGGTACACCTCTCTCCACATGCATTCTACACAACCAATAAAACATTCTGGCATTCTTAAATTGACCAGTGCAATTATCTGACCAAATGCGATGCCTATCCATAGCAATACCATTTTCCTACAAGAAGTCAAAATAGTTTTGGAAACAATGTTGAACAAACTCATGAGAGTGAGACCTATCATCGCTCATATAAAAATGGTACTCTCTGATTATCTTTCACTCATCTTTTGTGCTATCAGGGGAATGTCTATATGTGATGTGTACAAAAATAGCAACCTGAATCGAATTGTAATATTGAGCTTGAGTCTCATTTTGGGGCTGCAATGTATAGTTCTCCCCAAAGTCTACAATGAATATAATAGTTCCAATGGGGAAAGTGTCCTTACATGTCCTAAATTGTTGATCCAACCATTGAGACCTATGACTATGCCTTGCATGCTTGTAAAAAAGATTTTTCTTGAAATCTGAGATAAAATCAGCAACATTGTATTCTTTTGCAACTAACTCACATCTAGAGCCTTCACCTCCACTCTTCAATGTATATTTCACTGTTTCATATACCTTTTTTTGGACGAGTGTCTTTCCAAAATTCTGTTCCAAACCCTCATGAAAACATGTTCTAAACTTGGACAAGCCACCACATTCTGAGCACTTGGCATTTAAGCAATTTTTTTTATAAAATAAACAACCATCATCTCTATGACATAAAAATTGATCTAGAAAGTCTCTTGATGATTTGGGAAGACCACTTGCACCACAATCCTCTAGCATTTCATTAGTATGCAATTTAGAATGAATGGACTGTAATAATTCATGATGCATTGAAAACTCAACATGATATTTGCAACAACATATATTTCGAATCTTAAGGGGTACACAATAAAATGGCTTCATGGATTCAAAAGACCTTTGTGATATTTTCAATGTTGGATGTGTCTCACAAATTTTTTTATACAACATTGTTTGACTTACCTCCACATAATGTTTAGGATGTGGAGTGCGGTCTCGATTGCCAACTCTCAACTTCAAGACATCCTTCACATTTGGTGACACTCTTGAGTTAGCATCCCAAAATTGTTGAATTTCATCCTTGACAATGTCTATTAGCTTCTTATCGAAATGTGGAAGTCTCCCACCATAAGCCCATGTATCAATTTGAAGTAGATCATCAAGTCTTTCTCTTCTTGTAAGTGCTCTACCCAAAGTTTTACGGTCTATATTCAAGTCAACACAAGTTTGTCTCATCAAACGAGCCTTTCTCAACTAATGACTTACTAAGGAGGTTGTAATAACCCTCTGAGCAACTCTCTTGTCTTTTTCTCTGCTAGTCTTCCGAATGTTATTGAGAGCATTGAAAAGATTTTTCACAACAATGGCATTTCTCTCCATTTTTTTGTTCACACGAATCTTCAATTTCACAAGCATAGGTCTCATCTTTTGCATCTTTAACAACTGCACAAAAATTTGACATGTCTCAACCAATGTCTTGTTTTGAAAAAATTGATCATAAAGTCTTGAAGCCCACAAACTAACAGTTCTATGTGACCTCTTTCCTTCCCAATTATTCATAATGTTCTCCTCAATTTCAATTAACCATTTAGGTGTTTTTGAAAGCCCCAAATTTGAAGATTGATTATCTTTATTAAAAGGGACTTCATTTCTCATATAATTTGGAGATGTATAACATTCATGTCATTCTTGTGCAACATTTTCATTCCCAAAGTCTACATTTTCAATCTCCATCTGTGCATTTTCAAATTGAACATCCTCTTCACTTACAACTACATTTACGGGGTCACCTTGATTAATGGTTAACATACCTTCTCTCCTTCTTCAGTGATTTTCCTTATCTTTTTTCCTATATGCTTGAATTTTGTCATCTGTCAGCTTCCTCTTACGTTTAGCCTTTCGACGACTGGTGCTTCCCATGGTGAAACCACAAGTCGACAAAAATCAAACAATGGGCCCCAAATCACATTTTTTGTTTTGCAACGCGTGAAAAAATTATAAAATCCTGTGATTGTCTGCTCTGTGGGGACAGGGAATATTTTTGTCAAATATTGCCTGGCAAAAATTGGGTACCCAAAAATATCAGGTACCTGATATTTCCTGACTGATGAAAAAATGGCGGCAGCAAATGAAAACAATTGAACTTTTACATATATTTATGTATATAATATATATAAAAAAGAGGCATATGATATATATAATGTATATTATATATGTACTAATGTGGTTGGCTAAATCTTTGTATTAAATGTGCCTTTGATGGGCGTCATAAACCCTAGCTATGAAAAAATGGACGCTTTGAAGAATAGTTCACTGGAGGCAGAGAGAGACTCCCTAGGGGTCCTAACGCGTGATAAGGGGTCATCGGGACTCCCTAGGGGTCACGATGTGTCAAAAGGGGTCATGATGATTCCCTAGGGGTCCTGGTATGCTTTATCATGCATTAGGACACCTAAGGAGTCCCCGTGACCCCTTTTGACACATTGGAATGCTCAAGTGTGTCATAAGGGGTCCTTTTGACTCCCTAGGGTTCCTAACGTGTGATAAAGCGTACTAGGACCCCTAGGGAGTCATCATGACCCCTTAAGACACACTTGAGCATTCTAATGTGTCAAAAGGGGTCATGATGACTCCCTAGGGGTCATAGTATGCCTTATCATGCTTTAGGACCTCTAGGGAGTCCCTGTGACCCCTTTTGACACATTGAAATGCTCAAGTGTGTCTTAAAGGGTTCTACGACCCCTTATGACACACTAGAGCATTCCAATGTGTCAAAAGAGGTCACGATGATTCCCTAAGGGTCCTAGTACACTTTATCATGCGTTAGGACCCCTTAAGGCACACTTGAGCATTCCAATGTGTCAAAAGGGGTCACGGGGACTCCCTAGGTGTCCTAACGCATGATAAAGTGTACTAGGACCCCTAAGGAGTCCCCGTGACCCCTTTTCACACATTGGAATGCTCAAGTGTGTCTTAAGGGGTCCTATGACCCCTTAAGGCACACTTAAGTATTCCAATGTGTCAAAAGGGGTTATGGGGACTCCCTAGCTGTCCTAGGACCCCTAGGGAATCATCGTGACCCCTTTTGACACATCGGAATGCTCTAGTGTGTCATAAGGGGTCCTACGACCCCTTAAGACACACTATAGGATTCCAATGTGTCAAAACGGGTCATAGGAACTCCCTAGGTGTCCTAACGCATGATAAAGCATACTAGGACCCCTAGGGAATCATCGTGACCCCTTTTGACACATTGGAATGCTCTAGTGTGTCATAAGGGGTCATAGGACCCCTTAAGACACACTTGAGCATTCCAATGTGTCAAAAGGGGTCACGATGAGTCCCTAGGGGTCCTAGTATGCCTTATCATGCATTAAGAACCCTAGGGAGTCAAAAGGACCCCTTAAGACACACTTGAGCATTTCAATGTGTCAAAAGGGGTCAGGGGGACCCCCTAGGGGTCCTAGTACGCGTTATGGCCCCTAGGGAGTCCCCCTGACCCCTTTTGACCCCTAGGGAGTCCTAATGCATTCCAAAGGTTCATGGTTCCATAGAAGTTTCATTTCAAACCCTAATGACCCCTTAACATGCCTACTGACCCGATTTCGATATGTGCTCTCCCGAGAGCTCCCCATGGACCCCTTTTGCATTCTACTAGAAAAAAGTCATCCAAATTTGGTACATAGATCTTCTGACATGCCTTAATGAATTTGAAAGGGTCACCATTCCATAGAAGTTTCATTTAGAACCTTAATGACCCCTTAACAGGCCTACACACCATGATTCGACATGTGGTCTCCCGAGACCACCCCATGGACCCCTTTTGAGTTCTACTAGAAAAAAGTTATCCAAATTTGGTACGTAGGTCTTGTGACATGTCTTAATGCATTCCAAAGGGTCACTGTTCCATCGAAGTCACATTTGGAACCCTAATGACCCCTTAACAGGCCTACCGACCCTGATTCGACATGTGGTCTCCTCAGAGAACCCCATGGACTCTTTTTGAGTTCTACAGAGTCCCTGTGACCCCTTTTGACACATTGGAATGCTCAAGTGTGCCTTAAGGGATTGTAGGACCCCTTAAGGCACACTTGAGCATTCCAATGTGTCAAAAGTGGTCATGGGGACTCCCTAGGTGTCCTAACACATGATAAAGCATACTAGGACCCCTAAGGAGTCCCCGTGACCCCTTTTCACACATTGGAATGCTCAAGTGTGTCTTAAGGGGTCCTACAACCCCTTAAGGCACACTTGAGCGTTCCAATGTGTCAAAAGGGGTCACGGGGACTCCCTAGGTGTCCTAACACATGATAAAGTGTACTACGACCCCTAGGGAATCATCGTGACCCCTTTTGACACATTCGAATGCTCTAGTGTGTCATAAGGGGTTGTAGGACCCCTTAAGACACACTTCAGCTTTCTAATGTGTGAAAAGGGGTCATGGGGACTCCCTAGGGGTCCTAACATGTGATAAAGTGTACTAGGACCCCTAGGGAATCATCGTGACCCCTTTTGACACATTGCAATGCTCAAGTGTGTCCTAAGGGGTCCTTCGACCCCTTAAGACACACTTAAGTGTTCGACCCCTTAAGACACACTTGAGCGTAGCAATGTGTCAAAAGGGGTCACGAGGACTCCTTAGGGGTCCTAGTATGCTTTATCATGTGTTAGGACACCTAGGGAGTCCCCGTGACCCCTTCTGACACATTGGAACACTCAAGTGTGCCTTAAGGGGTCGCCTTAAGGCACACTTGAGCATTCCAATGTGTCAGAAGGGGTCACAGGGACTCCCTAGGTGTCCTAACACATGATAAAGCGTACTAGGACCCCTAAGGAGTCCCCGTGACCCCTTTTCACACATTGGAACACTCAAGTGTGTCTTTAGGGGTCCTTCGACCCCTTAAGGCACACTTGAGCATTCCAATGTGTCGAAAGGGGTCACAAGGACTCCCCAAGTGTCCGAATGCATGATAAAGCATACTAGGACCCCTAAGGAGTCCCCGTGACCCCTTTTCACACATTGGAACACTCAAGTGTGTCTTAAGGAGTCCTACGACCCCTTAAGGCACATTTGAGCATTCCAATGTGTCAAAAGGGGTCACAGGGACTCCCTAGGTGTCCTAATGCATGATAAAGCATACTAGGACCCCTAAGGAGTCCCAGTGACCCCTTTTCACACATTAGAATGCTCAAGTGTGTCGTAAGGAGTCCTACAACCCCTTAAGGAACCCTTGAGTGTTCCAATGTGTCCAAAGTGGTCAGGGGGACTCCTTAGGGGTCCTAACATGTACTAGGACACCCAGGGAGTCCCCGTGACCCCTTTTGATACATTGGAATGCTCAAGTGTGCCTTAAGTTGTCATAGGACCCCTTATGGCACACTTGAGCATTCCAATGTGTCAAAATGACCCCTTAAGGCACACTTGAGCATTCCAATGTATCAAAATGGGTCACGGGAACTCCCTAGGTGTCCAAATGCATGATAAAGTGTACTAGGACCCCTAAGCCATCCCCGTGACCCCTTTTCACACATTGGAATGCTCAAGTGTGTCTTAAGGGGTCCTAAGACCCCTTAAGGCACACTTGAGGATTCCAATGTGTCAAAAGGGGTCATGGGGACTCCCTAGGTTTCTTAACGTGTGATAAAGCATACTAGGACCCCTAAGGAGTCCCCATGAACCCTTTTCACACATTGGAATGCTCAAGTGTGTCTTAAGGGGTCCTACGACCCCTTAAGGCACCCTTGAGCATTCCAATGTGTCAAAAGGGGTCAGGGGGACTCCTTAGGGGTCCTAACGCATACTAGGACACCCAAGGAGTCCCCATGACCCCTTTTGACACATTGGAATGCTCAAGTGTGCCTTAAGGGGTCATAGGACCCCTTAAGGCACACTTGAGCATTCCAATGTGTCAAAATGGGTCACGGGGACTCCTTAGGGGTCCTATTACGCTTTATCACATGTTAGGACACCTAGGGAGTCCCCATGACCCCTTTTGACACATTGGAATGCTCAAGTGTGCCTTAAGGGGTCCTACGACCTCTTAAGGCACACTTGAGCATTCCAATGTGTCAAAAGGGGTCAAGGGGACTCCCTAGGGGTCCTAACGTGTACTAGGACACCAAGGGAGTCCTCGTGACCACTTTTGACACATTGGAATGCTCTAGTGTGTCTTAAGGGGTCCTACGACCCCTTAAGACACACTAGAGCATCGCAATGTGTCAAAAGGGGTCACGATTGTAATACCCCAAAATTGGCACCTATTAAATTTCAATCAATTTTGGTGCATTATCTCAATTTCATATCTTCAAAAGTCCTAGTTCCCTAGGCAATTTTCTCTCTCATATCTGACTTAACTTGACTTGATGTCAATATCAAAGACCATAAATTGCAATAATCAAACGCTAAATTAATTCCTAAAGTCTTAGAATTAATTGGCTAAATTACCCCTATGATAAATTAATTTAATTATAAAGTCCTAAGTGCTTTCTAATTAAATTAAAATCTACCCTCTTTAGCTAAGTACCCATAAAAAGGAATTAATTAATTGCTTGTTATTTGAACGGACACCTTTTCTTGAATTAATAATTTGAGATATTTGAAAGGTCCTCATGTGGCATTTTCCATTCTTTTAATAAATTAATTCATGCTTATTTGTCCCAAAAAGGGATATGAAGGGTCAGGAGTTTCAAATCAAGAAACTCTTCCTCCTCCTCTTGGCTCTTCTATTTAATGAACCTCTTTTTCTCATTCAAAAGGGCAATTTTTGAGAGCATCTACACTATAGCATTTTTTAGTCTCATATTTCATTATTTTCAAAGCTCTTTTATTGCATTATCTAGTTCAATTTCTCATATTAGTGTAATTGCATTTCACATTTAGATTAAATTTGCTTACTTGTTCTTAGTCTAATATCATCTTTATTTCAAAATTAAATAAAAATCTGCATTTTATATTTCTTTCAAAGTTTTCTAGATTAATTGCATTCATTCTTAGCTTAGTTTCATTTTGCTCATATTTGCTTTCAAATCCTCCATTGTTGAATTGGTCTCCCAGCTGTTGGCTCTCGTTTTGAGAGTATTCAAACACCCCATTCACATAGGAGGCAACAGGTCGCCTCACCATGGAATTTGGATTGAGTTCTTCATACTCTCTCCCGAATTCTATCAAGTGAATAATGACCATGTTGTGTTGTGCCTGATTTAGAGGCCCACATTTAGTCACATACATTTTGGCGCCCACCGTGGGGCCGAAAATCTGATTTTTGGCCTCATTATCATTTTTTTTTCTGACAAAAATTTAAGCTCTGTCGTGCATCTGTACTGTATGTGTATGGATCTTCGCGCGAGAATCCAGAGCATCCCACGTGAAGTTTTGCTCCTATAGCACTCTTTCGCGCGTTATTTTACTATCTCACCCCAGAGTTTGCACTTTCTCGCACGCACTGGAGTACTTCCTCATGCAAGATTTTTGTTATCTCACACCAAATACTGCACTTTCTCGTGCATATTTGTACTTTCTCGCGTGAAGTTATATTACAGCTTTTTCCAGTTTCCGATTTTCTTGTTCTTTCTGCTCTTAATTTCTGATAACTGTTGATTTTTATCTCTCTGATATTTTACAACATTAACAGTTTCTGCAGGACGCTTGTCAAAGAATTTGAAAACATACTAATGGTTTGATTGCAGGATGAATAATTGAAGATTGCTAAAATGTTGTGTTTTTTTTCTGCTTTTATTCACATAGTATAAATAGGGCTCCATTAAAATTTCTTGAGAATTTCGATAGTGAGTAGGAATTTTGGCTCTTCATTACATGGAGGTGATGACCATGATTGAATCCAAAATTCTAATGATCTTACTAATATGATGAATTCTTGGGGAAGCGGAGAAAGTTAGTGAGTCTTTAACATTTCTATTCGTCAGGGAATTATGCTCTTCTCTCCTTGAGAGAGAATCAGAAACCCAAAAGCGTATAGATTTGGTGAAGTGAAACTAACTCGGTGATGAACTTTCTTGATGTGTTTGGGTGAGGAAATGGGATAGAGAAGTATGCTCTTCTCCCTTTGGGAGAATCAAAAAATCAGACTCCCGAATCTAAACCAAGTCTAGTGTCACCTTTAGAGGGCTTGCCGGTATTGAACCTCCGGGAACGACCCAAGTGAGTACACACCTATTGCCGGTGATTCCACCTCACTATAATAAAGAAAGTTTTGTTGAGTCTAAAGACTCCAAAACCATGGTAACTTCCTTTTCATGACTTTGACGATCATCATGGAAAGGCCCTGTCTATTACACTGAGCGGTGCCGCTCCAAGCCCTGCTTGTGGGGGTGTGTGATTTTCAAGTGTTGGTGTGGCTGCGAGGCCTCAACCCTATATCAGGGGCACCAAAGGTTATTGTGAACGGAAGCCTAGTAAAAAACCTTCTTAGCTAGTGCCCTACCCGGTTCATCTCTGAAAGGAGTCATTATCTTTGCACAAGGAGGGGGAAGAATCTCTCCGTATGTTTATCATACACAAATTCCCATCATAGGCATACACCTAGACGTTTGGAGGCAGTTGCGACACTGGCCCCTGCTACAAGGGTAACCTTTGAACGTACACTATTGAGTCCTTGGAAACACTGAAAACACGGGCGCCCTCTAGGGGGTGACACGGCTGTGTGAGGTGCACGTATGCATTCAAGCAATGGGGCAAAGGTTTTGGCTTCTCACCATTTTTTTTTGTAGGACTAGGCTATGTGCTTGTTATTGAGTCTTAAACATTGTCCATACATTATCAAACAAAGACTTCCCTGATGCTATCAAGTTGCTTTGTCCTTAATAGGTCTATTAATGACTACTTCTTGCTTCACAAGTGCTTGATCTAAACCATGGTGTCTTTAAACGAATGCTTAGAATCCTAAAATGAGTGTGTTGATTAAACAATTCTATCAACCTGTCAGGAAATTGGATTTTCTGTTAGACATCAGTTCAGACTGTACCTCAAAATTCAACTCAAACTTTGAAAATTGCATCAAAACTGTCAGATTTTGCCTATTTCCCGCGTGAGCTTTTAGCTTCAAAGCACTTCCTCGCACGAGATTGTATTTTCTAGCACAAAGTTCTGTGTTCTCTCGCGCGAGCTTTCATTTCCTCGCGTGGTCAAGCATTTTCTCGCGCGAACCTGTAGCGCAATTTTCCAAAACAGAGACCTATTTGCAGTTCACTGTTTGACTTTTTATCTGGTCTGCTTTTTGTCTGGGGTCTATTTTTCTGCTTCCCTGTTGTTTACCGTCAAAAACTAGTTGTGTTGAGTTAGGAATCGATCGACCTTTGCTTTGGTTCATGTTGTCTCTCATCTATTCATCTTATCTCTTTATGCCTGTTGCACCTCGCATTGCGGTTGTCTTGTCTCGGCTATTCTAGCCATCTCTTTTTGACAATTCGTACCAGGTCCATCTTGCATCTTGGCTGTTCTAGCCATTTATCTCTTTTTCGTTATCTTAGAGACAGAACCTAGCTTTATCCCGAATCTTTTCTCATTACATCTTCGTCTATGACTATCACGACTCGAAGTGGTAAGACTTATCCTATCCAGAATGTTGATCAAGATCAAAGTAAATCTCATAATCAAAACATAGGTCATTTCCAATTTGTTGAGAAGTCTGAACTTTCTAAGAGTTCTTCAAATTCGTCATTAAGCACTCCACAAGATAATTTATATCAAACATCTCCTCCGGTTTTCCAATAGTGCTTTAATCCTTTATTTTCGCAATCTAGTTCGTCACGCCAAGAACAAGACAACTCTTATTTTGAAAACAATTCATTATTTTGTGGCTTTGGGAGATCATTTCCTCGGACGAAACCTATTATTGAAACTATTGATCCCACTGAAGATAGTGATTCATCTGAAGCTATTCACACACCAAAAGTTACATTGGCTGCACCTTTTCGACATCGTTCTCATCACTTTACTGAAGCTTCAATTGCAGCACAAATTCATCTTGACAAGATGGGAACCAAGAACCCATTTGACTTTCAATCAGGCCAATATAGTCAAACTTATAATCAATACCATGGTCAATCTTCTCATGACCAAAATTAGACTCATCACAATCAGTCTCATAATGACGATCAATCTCGCAACAAAACTCAAGCTGATCAACAAGCAGCATATAACTATCGCCCTCCTCCTTATGATCAAAATCAAGATGATCAACAAGATCACACACAAATCATATATGAGACTCTTGGTAACAAGGATGATGTAATTACTTAGAATGATATAAATGCTGCGAAAGCTAACAAGAATCTCATTAAAATGATGGAAATTATTCTTTTGGAAGATAAGGAAAAGTATTTTCTTGAGTTGGCTAAGCAAGGAGCCAAACTACCTCTGAATTTCCAAGTGGAAACTATTGTAGCTAAAGAAGAAGAAACTGAAACCGCTAAGCTACAAAAGATGATTCAAAGTATGCAAGATCAAATTACTCAACTGACAAAAGAAAAGGATAAGCCCACACAACAATTTACATTGGAGAATATATGTCCTTTTCCTTTTGATAAGAATGTTTACATGCCTCCTTTTCCAAGAGGAGTAGAGTTACCCAAATATGACAAGTACATGGGTACAACTGATCCTCAAGATCATCTAAGAGAGTTTGGCACACTGTCCATGGAATTCATGCACGATCAAACGTATCTTATGAGACTCTTCCCCCGCAGCTTGGGTGGGCCAGCTATGGAATGGTTTTTCCGATTACATCCTGGTATTCAAACTTTTGACGAGATTGCCAATCTTTTTCTTCAGCATTATTCTCACAACATCCAACACCCTGTCAATATTCATGACTTGTGTAATTTGAAACAATGACAGGGAGAACCTTTCTTGTCTTTTCTCCAGAGGTGGAGACAACTTTGTACAAAGTATCCTCATAAATTGTCTGAATCTGAGAAACTTGACATCTTTTTAGACAACCTTCTTCCAGACTTTGGATATCAAGTACAATTACAAGGTCCTTTGACATTTGACAGCATGATCAAACAAGCTGTGAGGATAGAAGCCTTTATGGTCAAAAAGGGAGAATTAATTCTGAATAAAGACAATAAACAAGGATTCTCAACGAACAAGGATAAAGGGAAGTCTGTAAACAAGAATAGAGAGGTGGTAAATGATGGAGTGGTCGATAATGTCACCGCAAAGCCTTCAAAGCCTGTCTTTAATCTTACTTCTAGCATACAAGCGGCTAAGGCTGTCGAAAAGAATACAACAGATAATCAGCACAGTTCAAGATTTTCTAGAAACAAACTGTGGGCTCCTCGACCTAAGCGCAATTTCACTTCTTTGGGAGAGCCTCTTGATGTAGTCTTTAAAACTCTCATACAAAATTAGATTCTCACTCCTTTGGACAAGCGAACTTATGACCCACAACCAAGACCTCACTGGTGGAATGACAATGATTATTGCGACTATCATCAAAATATTGGTCATAAGACATCCACTTGTCTTCAGTTGAGACATAAAGTTCAAGATTTGATTGACAGTGGTGATATTGTTGTGGATGGTCATAATAAGAATTCTGATCATCAGGCATTTAAAGATCCTTTTCCTCCTCATGAGAAAGGAGAGTCTTCTACAACTAAGAACAATAATGCTAAGGTGAATTACACTTACCCTTCTACCGATAATGTTATTAACATGATTGAACCTATGGGAGTTGAATATTGTGATGTGATCACTTTTAAGGGGAGTGGTGATGCTCCCAAGCCTAGAGTTCCTTTCATCTTATGAAATTCCACATCTTGTTCATCTGAATCTAAACAAACTCAAGATTGTGCAACTGTTGTCACTCGATCACGTGGAAGAGTTGTTTTGAAAGGTCCCGATCCTCCGAAGCAAACTGTAGACAAGGATACTTCGAGACAAAGCACAAACAAGGTTGCTCCGAAACAAACGATGGATAAGATTACCACTAGCCCTACCAACAAAGCTTCTAAATCGACTCCCACATCTTGTGTTACTAGTTATAGTATCTTAGATCAACTCCAGCGAACCAATGCTCAGATTACTATTTTTGAGTTGTTAAAAATCTCGCCTGCTCATAGGCAAATTTTGGATAAAGCCCTCACTGAAGCAAATGTCCCCAAGGATCTTGATCTAAACCGGTTCCAATCTATGGTGGGTCACTTGACCTCACCGCATTATTTTTCCTTCTCAGAGGAAGATGATCATTCTTTGAACCACCTGCATAATGCTCCCTTACACATAGAGGTTATGATAGGTCCCAAACATGTCCGTCGTGTGCTTATTGATAATGGCGCTGGTCTTAACATTTGTTCCGCTACATTGCTCACTCAGCTAGGTTATGATGAGGACTGCATAGACTCCTATAAGAAGATTACCATAAAAGCTTATGATGAAGAAGAACGCAAGTCCCAGGGTTTAGTTGTGCTACCTATCCGCGTAGGTCCTGTTGAGAGAGATGTTACTTTCCAAGTGCTCGACATTCCTTTAGCATACAACATTTTGTTGGGTAGGCCTTGGATTCATGAGATGCAAGCTGTTCCATCCACATATCATCAATGCATCAAGCTCCCATTTCACGGGGTGGAAGTCACTGTACCCGCAAACACCAATCTCTCTTGTAATGCTCTCATGCAAACTACAGATAGCTTTGTTCCTGCCAATAGGGACTCCACTGAGTTCTATGACACTAAGCTTAGAGAAATGGAGCAAACTTTGAAAATTAAAGATACGGGCATGGGAGAATATCAAATGGAACCTGTGCTATCTCTAGTAGCTTTACCTCCCTCTCCACGCCTCTATGGGAGACCTTCAGAAATTCATGGACTTTCTGATAATCCTCCTCAAACAATCTATGATGGTGCTTTTGTGTGAGCCTCCATACCTTTAGAAGATGAAGATGAGGAAAGAGCTATCAAAGCTTGGATCTATAAAGGAAAGGAGATATCTGAAACAACTACTCCTCCAGAGTTAGAACAAGAACCTTATAGTGAAGGTTTCAAAATCATGAAGCACTTTGGATACAAGGGAAGTGGTCCTATAGGGGTAAATGATAATGGATTGTTGAAGCCTATTGAAGCTGTAGGTCGTAGCCCAAAGGACACTACTGGCTTAGGCTTTAAAAAGACTCCCTTTCATTTGGGGACCAAGACATTTATGTTGGCTCCTATGTCTGATTCCAAGCTTGAACCTGAGCATGAACAAGAAATTGAAGATACCACTCCAAAGATGAATCCAGAAAATAGCTCTGATGAAGATACATTTCCATATCCTATCCCTTTGGATATTGCAAAACTCCTTGCTAAACCTGATGAGCCTATCATACCTGTTCATCTGGTAGAGACTGATACTGAGACGTGCTCTGAGGCTGATTCTGAGAAAACTTCTTCAGTACATCAAGTTACATATGAGGAATGGAAAGTAGCATTAAATGATGATCCCAATTTTACAGGTGAGCAATATAGGCCACCATATTTTCAAAAATACTATGAACAAGAACAACTTCAGCAAGCCGTCAATGACAGAAGGAATAATAATGAGACTAATGATGCTGCTAATGAAATTCCTACATCAAGTACGGACTCACATGAATATGAGTTCGACTCTACATCTGATGCCACTTATGATGTAGACATAGATATTGTTCATGAGTATGAAAGACTCCTCGAAGTAGGTGAAGGGTCTGGCGCTAGAACACAAGAATTTGATGTTGTAGATGTCAACTTGTCTTCCACTTCTGACGTAGGATCTCATAGGGATTCGAACACTCCTCTGGATGAGACTGCTCTAGCTCTTGACTTGCTTGTCAACGCTTTTGAGGGTTATATCATGAACGTAGTTGAACCAGCCACTACTTCCCTTTCACTCCACCATCCTGATCTAATAAACTGGAACTCCCCTCTCGTATCCAATGAAGTCCTTACGTTCCAGAATGATTATGAACTAGCCTGTTACCTCCATGCTCTCGAACCTGTAATGTCTTCCACCAGCGAATACAACATCAGCATGACAGAAGGGGATATCAAGTATCTTAGTCAAAAAATAAAAAATAGAAAAAATAAAAGCTCTGATGGTGAAAACCACTTTGTGGCAGTATCAGAGCCAAAAATAGTAAAAATAAAAGACGTATCTGAGGGTGAAAACCTCTCTGAGGTGCCCAAGGATGAGATACTTGATACTCTACCAAGCCATTTTCAAGAAAGATCATCAGTTCTGATTGAACCGACATAGCCGGTGAACTTGGGCACTGAGGCTACTCCATAGATTATACATTTAGCACAGTCATTATCTGCTGAAGAAAAAGAAGAGTTCACTAGATTCTTCCAACGCAAGAAAATAAACTTTGCATGGGGTTATTCTGATATGCCTGGATTGGATCCCAATCTAATCATGCATCATTTGTTCATTGCACTAGATGTCAAACCTGTTAAGCAGAAGCTTCGAAAGATGCACCCTCATGTGGCACTGTTGGTTAAAACTAAACTAGAAAAGCTCCTTAAAGCTGGTTTCATAAGAGCAATTGATTATGCCGAATGGATTTCAAACATTGTTCCAGTTACTAAACATGATAAGTCCATTCTTGTGTGTACGGATTTCAGAGATCTCAATAAGGCATGTCCAAAAGATGATTTCCCACTGCCTAATATTGATATACTAGTAGACATGACAGCAGGATATGAGATGTACTCCTTGATGGATGGCTTCTCTAGCTATAATCAAATTAAAATTGAGCCAGAAAACCAAGAAAAAACTGCCTTCACATGTGCTTGGGGCACTTTCTGCTGGAATGTTATGCCTTTTGGGCTTAAGAATGCCGGAGCAACATATCAGAGAGCTGTTACTACTATCTTCCATGATATGATGCACAAAACTATGGAGGACTATGTAGATGATACTTTCGCCAAGAGTATGCAGCGAAGAACTCACCTTGAAGATCTGGGTCCCATCCTTGACTGCATGGAGCAGTTTAGCCTTAGACTTAATCCCAAGAAATGTGCATTTGGAGTCACTTCTGGAAAACTCTTGGGTTACATTATCTCAGCCAAAGGCATAGAAGTCGATCTAGAAAAAGTTCAAGCTATTATGGACATGCCTCCTCCTAAGAACATAAGTCAGATGAGAGGTCTACAAGGAAGGTTGCAATCCATTCGGCGGTTCATCTCACAGCTAGCTGATAAGTCACAGCCGTTCACTAAAACTTTGCATAAAGGTGTCACCTATGAATGGAACGAGGAATGTGACAAGGGACTCAATGAAATAAAACAATATCTTGCCAATCCACCCATTTTGATGCCTCCTATCCATGGGAAGCCATTTATACTGTATATTTCAGCCACAAGTACATCTTTGGGTGCTCTCTTAGCTCAAGAAGATCAGAACAATAAAGAAAGAGTTATTTATTACATCAGCAGAATATTGGTGTCCTATGAAATGAACTACTCTATTATTGAAAAAGCTTGTCTAGCTGTAGTGTTTGCCTCACAGAAACTGTGACATTATATGTTGGCTCACACTACAAAGCTTATTGCAAAAATTGACCCGCTAAAATACTTATTAAGCAAGGCTGCTCTCAGGGGTAGGTTGGCTAAATGGGTCATGATCCTCAGTGAGTTTGATATTGAATATGTGGAAAGGAAAGCTATTAAGGGACAAGCAATTACTGATCAGTTGGCAGAGGCTCCTCTACATGATCACCAACCTTTGAACATTGAATTTCCAGATGACTCCATTCTGCATCTCACACATCAGTCTTGGAGTATATTTTTTGATGGCTCATTCACTCAACAAGGATCAGGTGCGGGTATTCTGTTTATAACACCTCAACACTATTCTTTTCCTAAGGCCTACAAAATGATGTTTCCTTGCACCAACAACATAGCTGAATATGAGGCTCTTATCAATGGTATGAAATTAGCCCTTGAATGGTGTATAGATGAGCTCCAAGTCTTTGGCGATTCTCAGTTGATCATTAATCAAGTTAATAATGTATATCAAACAAAGGATGACAAGCTAATACCCTACAAAATAATGGTGGATGATCTTAAGTTATACTTTGCACATATTTCCTTCCAGCAGATTCCAAGAACAGATAATAAGGCGGCTGATGCTATGGCTACTTTGGCCTCAATATTACAAATGCCAGAAAATGACTTCAGGCATGAATTCCTGGTGGAAACATTATGCTACCCTACCTATGACAATCTTGAATCCAAGATGATATGTTCAGTCATTGGACATGACTCATCCCGCTACCACCATATTTACTCTTATCTTCGGGACCAAATTATCCCTGATACCTATACTCGGAATGAGAAACGTCACCTCATTCGTACTGCTTCACGATATGTTCTTATAGCAAATGACTTGTATAGACGGGGCCTAGACGGTACTCTACTTAGGTGTCTAGAACCCGATGAGTCCAAACGTGCGTTAGCTGAGGTACACGAAGGTATTTGCAGCTCTCATTCGAGTGGTCTGATGTTAGCTCGTAAACTTATTAGAGCTGGATACTAATGGCCGGATATGGAAAAAGAAGCTATCCAATATGTCAAGACTTGCAAGCAGTGTCAATATCATGGGAATCTGATCCACGCTCCTGCTAGGGAGCTCAGTCCTCTCATTAGTTTTTGGCCATTTCAACAATGGGCTTTTGACTTGGTTGGTCAGATACACCCTTCTTCTTCAAGAGGACATAAATTCATAATCACTGCTACAGATTACTTTACCAAATTGGTCGAGGCAGTTCCTCTGACTATAGCTGATGGAAGGACTATTGCTAAGTTCATTTTGAACTATATTATTTGCAGATATGGCATACCTTCATCTATTATCACTGACAATGGAGGACAGTTTAAGAAAAAAGATTTGACAGACTTATGCACTAAATTCAGGATCATTCAGCATTGGTCATCTATTTATTATCCTCAAGGTAATGGACAAGCAGAAGCTTCTAATAAGACAATCCTAAAAATTTTGCACAGAACAGTTCATAAATCTGGTAGAGATTGGCATCTCCAGATTAATCCAGCTTTGTGGGCTTACAGAACAAGTATCCGAACACCAACGGGAGCCACTCCTTTTGCCTTAGTCTATGGGGCAGAAGCAGTATTGCCAATTGAGGTCGAGATTTCGACATTGCGAATCTCTCTGAAGGGCCTCATCACTGATGAAGATACCAGAATATCTAGGTTGCAAGAGCTTGAACTATTAGATGAACGTCGGAGGGTGGCATTCGATCATCTTCGAGCATATCAAAAGAGAATGTCAAAAACATATAACAAGAAAGTCAGAAAAAGGGAATTCCAAGTGGGTGACCTCGTCTTGAGGCAGCAGAGAACCTAGAAAGGAAAATTTGAACCAAACTGGCTTGGTCCATACATTATTACTGCAGCATTTGGATCTGGTGCTTACCGCCTCTCCACCACTGAAGGAGAGCAACTCAAAGAGCCTATCAACACTCTTCATCTGAAGAAGTTCTACAGCTGAGACATTGCTTGTATGCTCATGTACATACTTATTGATCCTGAAAAATCCTAAAAATTGATATATTGCAAAAAATCCTAAAAATTGCAAAATGTCCTGAAAAAATGATCATCTTAGTGAAAACCTGGCAAATAGGCGCTTTGATGTATCTATTATCCTGGTGAAAACCTGGTAAACAGGCACCTTGATAATACAAAAAAAAAACTAGAAAATGTGAAAAATACAAAAAAAATGAAAAGATCAAAAATACAAAAAAATGAGATATTCAAAAAATACAAAAAAATGAAAAAAAGAGAAAAGTACAAAAAAATTGAAAAAGAGAAAAATGTGCCATTGATGAAAACCTGGTAAACAGGCATCATGGTAGCAAAAATAGAATCTCTGCCAAGATGGTGAAAACCTGGTAAACAAGCGCCTCTTGTTTTCCTGAAGTAACATCTCATCTCAGCGTCGCTTGGCTCTTAGTTTCCTGCTTTAGTTTCCTTCCTTTCCTGCTTTAGTTTGTTTCCTGCTTTGGTTTGCTAGCTCATGCGCTTGTCTTTGAGTTTTCCTCGACTCTTCATGGATTGGAACTGGTTCACACTTGGAGGCACCTGCCTGGTCTAGGGGGCATTGTCCTATCACTTTCAGAAACTCTTTTGAGCATTGGTCGCCAGTGGTTCTCACTATGCCTGCCTGCGGATACCTAGCTTTCATTCGATCTCTCTTCTTCGGGATTTCTCCCTTTTATCAATCACTAGTGATTCTCACTACGTCTTCCTACTATCATTATCTCATTGAGACTTCGAACGTTATCTTTCCGAATCGACTTCAATCCGCTTGAACATGAACTTGAACTGAAACTTAAACTAAATGTGTGTTCCTTTGAGGCTTGCTGAGCTTTGTTTTCTTTGAGTGCTTGTTTGTTTTCTTTGCTTTCTTTGCTTTCTGCTTGTTGGTTTAGTTCCAATGATCCAAAGAATTCATTTAAGAGGGGTGTCCGTCTGTAAGAGCCTCTATCTCGTATTGGATGGCCATACGTACCTCGACTCCTTTATATGGATGCTTTGGTGAGGTTGGTTCTTCTCCTTGTCTTTTGAGTGACTTCTTTCTGCTACTGATGAAATTATAAACGCTCGTCCTATTAAGTGAACGTAAGGGTCACTGCGAGCAATCTTTGGCAAAAGAAGGAACTCCTGCGTGCTTGGTGTGTTTGTTTGCAAGAGAAATTCAGGTCATTCTAGCATTTATGCTCTAATGCTTATGTTAACTTGCTAGATTAAAAGGAATAGGTGTTCAGGTCATTCTGGCTTCTTGTGCCTTAATGCTTACACCTTATTCCAACAAATCTAAAGCTTATGTCATATTCATATTCTCATGTTGGTGAGAATTGTATGGCATCTTGCGATTGTCCCATGCTTAAATGAACTCAATGATGATAAATACGATGAGTCCAACAGCCGAGTCCGGAGGATTGCATTTGTTCATCCTAGGCCTGCATTTAGACTTGCATCTTTCATTCTAGGCTTGCATTTGGAGTGCTTTCTTGTTGCTCTCTTGATTGCTTTCTTCTGGATCTTCTCATCAAAGGTTCTCATCTTTTGTCCCAATCTCATCTTGGCTGCATCCTTTTTCGGGATCGAAATCAAAATCTGACATCTCTAAGTGGCTCAAAATTGCATTTTAAATATTGGACTCCTTCTGGATCGGCTGCTTGTGCAGTCAGCCTTCTGGTGTCATCTTCCTACCAGATCCTCATCTTTGCATCATATTCTCAAATCTTTGCTTCTTTTCATCAAGTCAACCCTAGTCAAAATTTGGTCAACTATGGTCAAACTTGGTCAACAAGACCTCTACTTTGCTCCGATTCACTTCTGTAGCTTCGCGAATCTAGTCTAATTGCTTTTGCTCTGCAATCTCTTGTTGTTTATCATCTTTATGACATGTCATCTTTCAATTTCAGTCCGAGGGGGCAGGATGATTACATCATTTGAATCTTGTCGGATCTATTCTTGAATCAGTCTGATTTGAATCATCAGTCCTCATTGCTAGGGGCATCTTCACGCCTCGCATCTTGTTATCTGGAAATCTATCTCTTAGGTATCTGAGGAATCTAACTCAGATCCTCAAGGGCCAAGCTTTGTTCTAGAGATGGTTCTTGAAATCTTTTGGGTATTGGGGCAATCTAACCCTAATTCCTGGGAGTCAAGCTTCGTTCTGGAGATGACTCTCGAATCTCTTTTAGACCGTTATTTGGGCAATCTAACCCTGGATCTCGGAGGACTAAGCTTCGTATTGGGGCAATCTAACCCTGATTCGGAGATAGTCCCTAAATCTGCATCTTCATCAATTGGTATTGGGGCAATCTAACCCCGATTCTGGTTCTCTTCTAAGACTGTTGTCTTCGCAATCTAACTTAGACTTCGAAAAATTCATGCTTTGATCTGCTTTCATCTATCACTTCAGACTATTCTTTGAATCAACGCGCTGTTTGCACATCAATTCAAAGAGGGGCATATGTAATACCCCCAAAATTGGCACCTATTAAATTTCAATCAATTTTGGTGCATTATCTCAATTTCATATCTTCAAAAGTCCTAGTTCCCTAGGCAATTTTCTCTCTCATATCTGACTTAACTTGACTTGATGTCAATTGCAAAGACCATAAATTGCAATAATCAAACGCTAAATTAATTCCTAAAGTCTTAGAATTAATTGGCTAAATTACCCCTATGATGAATTAATTTAATTTATAAAGTCCTAAGTGCTTTCTAATTAAATTAAAATCTACCCTCTTTAGCTAATTACCCATAAAAAGGAATTAATTAATTGCTTGTTATTTGAATGGACACCTTTTCTTGAATTAATAATTTGAGATATTTGAAAGGTCCTCATGTGGCATTTTCCATTCTTTTAATAAATTAATTCATGCTTATTTGTCCCAAAAAGGGATATGAAGGGTCAGGAGTTTCAAATCAAGAAACTCTTCCTCCTCCTCTTGGCTCTTCTATTTAATGAACCTCTTTTTCTCATTCAAAAGGGCAATTTTTGAGAGCATCTACACTATAGCATTTTTTAGTCTCATATTTCATTATTTTCAAAGCTCTTTTATTGCATTATCTAGTTCAATTTCTCATATTAGTGTAATTGCATTTCACATTTAGATTAAATTTTGCTTACTTGTTCTTAGTCTAATATCATCTTTATTTCAAAATCAAATAAAAATCTGCATTTTATATTTCTTTCAAAGTTTTCTAGATTAATTGCATTCATTCTTAGCTTAGTTTCATTTTTCTCATATTTTCTTTCAAATCCTCCATTGTTGAATTGGTCTCCCAGCTGTTGGCTCTCATTTTGAGAGTATTCAAACACCCCATTCACATAGGAGGCAACAGGTCGCCTCACCATGGAATTTGGATTGAGTTCTTCATACTCTCTCCCGAATTCTATCAAGTGAATAATGACCATGTTGTGTTGTGCCTGATTTAGAGGCCCACATTCAGTCACATACAACGATGACTCCCTAGGGGTCCTAGTATGCCTTATCATGTGTTAGGAATCGCTAGGGAGTCAAAAGGACCCCTTAAGACACACTTGAGTGTTCGAATGTGTCAAAAGGGGTCACGGGGGACTCCCCTAGGGGTTCCTAGCACACGTTAGGAGCCCTAGGGAGTCCCCCTGACCCCTTTTGACACATTGGAATGCTCAAGTGTGTCTTATGGGGTCATAGGACCCCTTAAGGCACACTTGAGCGTTCCAATGTGTCAAAAGGGGTTAGGGGGACTCCCTAGGTTTCCTAACGTGTGATAAAGCATACTAGGACCCCTAAGGAGGCCCCCGTGACCCCTTTTGACACATTGGAAAGCTCAAGTGTGTCTTAAGGGGTCCTACGACCCCTTAAGGCACACTTGAGCATTCCAATGTGTCAAAAGGGGTTAGGGGGACTCCCTAAGGGTCCTAATGAGTACTAGGACACCTAGGGAGTCCCGTGACCTCTTTTGACACATTGGTACACTCAAGTGTGTCTTAAGGGGTCCTAAAACCCCTTAAGACACACTAGATCATTCCAATGTGTCAAAAGGGCTCACGGGGACTCCCTAGGTCTCCTATCGCATGATAAAGCATACTAGGACCCCTAGGGAATCATCGTGACCCCCTTTTGACACATTGGAATTCTCTAGTGTTGTCATAAGGGGTCGTAGGACCCCCTTAAGACACACTTGAGCATTCCAATGTGTTAAAAGGGGTCATGTGGACTCCCTAGGGGTCCTAACGCATGATAAAACATACTAGGACCCCTAGGGATTCATCGTGGACCCCTTTTGACACATTGGAACACTCAAGTGTTGTTTAAGGGGTTGTAGGACCCCTTAAGACACACTTGAGCATTCCAATGTGTCAAAAGGGGTCACGATGAGTCCCTAGGGGTCCTAGTATGCCTTATCATGCATTAGGAACCCTAGGGAGTCAAAAGGATCCCTTAAGACACACTTGAGTGTTTCAATGTGTCAAAAGGGGTCACAGGGACTCCCCTAGGGGTTCTAGTACACGTTAGGACCCCTAGGGAGTCCCCCTGACCCCTTTTGACCCCTAGGTAGTCCTAATGCATTCCAAAGGGTCATGGTTCCATAGAAGTTGCATTCAAACTCTAATGACCCCTTAACATGCCTACTGACCCCATTTCGACATGTGGTCTCTCGAGAGCTCCCCATGGACCCCTTTTGTGTTTTCCTAAGAAAAAGTCATCCAAATTTGGTACATAGGTCCTCTAACATGTCTTAATTAATTTGAAAGGGTCACCGTTCCATAGAAGTTGCATTTAGAACCCTAAGGACCCCTTAACAGGCCTACACACCATGATTCGACATGTGGTCTCTCGAGACCACCCCATGGACCCCTTTTGAGTTCTACTAGAAAAAAGTTATCCAAATTTGGTATGTAGGTCCTCTGACATATCCTAATGCATTCCAAAGGGTCACTATTCCATCAAAGTCACATTTGGAACCCTAATGACCCCTTAACAGGCTTACTGACCCTGATTCGATATGTGGTCTCCTTAGAGAACCCCATGGACCCTTTTTGAGTTCTACTAGGAAAAAGTCATACAAATTTGGTACATAGGTCCTGTAACATGTCCTAATGTGTTCCAAAGGGTCACCATTCCATCCAAGTTTCATTTGTAACCCTAATGACCCCTTAACATACCTACTAACCCTGTTTCAACATGTGGTCTCCTAAGAGCACCCCATGGACCCCTTTCAAGTTCTACTAGGAAAAAGTCATCCAAATTTGGTATGTAGGTCCTATGACATGTCCTAATGCATTCCAAAGGGTTACCATTCCATCAAAGTTTTATTTGGAACCCTAATGACCCCTTAACACAGGCCTACCGACCCCATTTCAACACATGGTCTCCTAAGAGCACACACGGACCCCTTTCAAGTTTTACTAAGCAAAAGTCATCCAAATTTGGTACATAGGTCCTATGACATATCCTAATGCATTCCAAAGGGTCACCGTTCCATCGAAGTTTCATTTGGAACCCTAATGACCTCTTAACAGGCCTACCGACCTTGATTCGACATGTGGTCTCCCGAGAGCACCCCATGGACCCCTTTCAAGTTCTACTAGGCAAAAGTTATCCAAATTTGGTACATAGGTCAGTTGATATGTCCTAATGCGTTCCAAAGGATCACCGTTCATTGAAAGTTTCATTTGTAACCCCGATGACCCCTTAAGTCACCTATCAACCCTAAATCACACAATGGTCTCCCAAGAGCACCCCATGGACCCTTTTCAAGTTTGACTAATCAAAATTCATCTAAATTGTGGAGTTAGGTCCTTTGACATGTTCTAATGTGTTCCAAATGGTCACCATGTATCAAAGGTTGTCTCACGAGCCCTGATGACCCCTTAAGATGCCTAGCGACACTGATTGGACATGTGGTCTCCTGAGAGCACCCCATGGACTCTTTTCGAGTTCAACTAGGAAAAGTCATTAAAATTTGGTACATTAGTCCTTAGACATGCCCTATTGCATTCCAAATGGTCACTGTACATCCGAAGTTGCCTCACAAACCCTAATTACCCCTTAAGGACATCTAGCGACCCCCCCGATTCGACCTGTTGTCTCATGAGAGGATCTGTTATAACTTAAATTAAATATTAAAATAATATATAAAATATTTGAAAAAATATAATATTTAATAGACTAAATATATAATATATATTATAAGATATATTAGATATTACATTTAATATATATTATCAAATATACAATATATTAATGTCCTATTCATTTTATATATTATATATATTAGACATTATATTATATATGTGCAACAATATTATATATATATATATATATATATATATATATATATATATATATATATATATATATTATATATATATATATATATATATAATAGTATATATATATATATATATATATATATATATATATAATATATATACATATACATATACATATACATATACATATACATATACATATACACTATACATATACATATACATATACGTATATATATACGTATATATATATATATATATATATATACACACACACACATATACATATAGATATATATATACATATAGATATATATATACATATATATATATATACATATACATATACATATAGATATATATATATATGTACATATACATATACATATAGATATATATTATATATATATATATATATATGCACACACACATATATATATATATATGTGTGTGTGTGTGTAGATATATATATATATATATATATATATATATATATATATATATATATATATATATATATATATATATATTATATATATATATATATTATATATATATATATATATATATATATATATATATATATATATATATATATATATATATATATTATGTAACATTTATATTATAATATAAAAATATTGCATTTAATATAAATCTGAATAGACTATATACTTAGGTTGTTTAAATTGATATTATCGAATATATAATATAAATAAATAATATATATAATATATATACTATATAATATAAAATATAAAACATAAATATAAAATATATAAATTATTGATTGTTAGGGTGAAAGAAAAAAACATCAAAATTAAAGGGAAATAAAAAAAGAGTGGGAGGGGGAAACTTTTCAAAATTCAAATTCAAACAAAATCGGGTACCTAATTTTTTCGGGTACCCGATTAGGCTTGGTAATAGCTTTGGAAACCAAAGCCCCATGGTCAACGCTAAAGGTGTGCAAAAAACATGTTTTTTCTCTATTTTTCTTATATCGACACTTCGACCATTAGGTTGACGACTTTTTTTTCCACTTGATTTCGATAAAATGAAAAGGGTTTCTTTGGATGATTGTCATCTTTCCATCGATATAAGTGCTGTCAGATTTTGAATTCGTTAAGTATTTATTAGTTATTTTCTAGTTCACTTACGTCTAAAGTCCTGATTGACATACTGATGGAAAAATAGCTATAACTTTCAAACCGTATAACATTTTTGAAATCTGAAAGATGCGTTACATTCTATGCTTCATCTAGTATAAGAAAAAAGTAAAAAAATTGAATTATGATAAGTTTTCAATGAGTAAAGGTGGTCAGACATGAGAGTTTTTAAATTCTGAAAGTGCTGTAGAAAAAAAATCATAATTAATTATCTGTTTGGAATAAAAATACCAAAAAATATGCATCACATCCGGACATGAGTCAGCTACTTATATATAGAATATTATAAAAAAATATTATCATTTTCTTTTGACTAGGGTGGTCAGACATACACATACTTCTTATTTTTTTGCTTAAATGTTTGTAGTGCTGCATTGCAATCTATACTTTTTACCAATCATATTAATTTTTTTTCAAAAAAGGCTTAGTAGTTTAGAAACTAAATTCAATTTCCTACAAATTATGTTATTACAACTTTTTGATATTAGGTAGATAACTAGTTCATTTTTTCACATCAAGTTGACTAATCTTGATTTTCTGATTTTTCATTGCCACTTAAGGGCATAGTTTGGCCCCTCATGATCCTGTACATACCCCAGGGCTGGGCCCAGAAAAGGATAAAGGCCAAAAACATTAGAAAATATTAAGGCACTCGACTTAGGAAAAAATTAATTTTGCTAGGTGCTTGCAAACTTAGGAAAAATAAAGACCACTGGGGGGAATGAAAACTTAGGAAAAATTAAAGGGGAAACCTTCGCAGGGTAATAAAATTTAATGCACATGCTTTATAAGGTTTTAAGTGGCCCAAAAAGTAACATGAAATTAGACTAAAACCAGGGCAGACTAGGATTTTTATTCAAACGGCTAGATTTTTTGAAATTTTGCCTAGGGTTTAACAAGAAAAATAGAAGAAACACTTGCAAAGGTCTGGAGAAAAATGTTGTAGCCATGAAATTTTTACTTGTGTTAATAGTGGCTCATGCTTGGGGATGTGTATCTCCTGTAGATACAATGAGAAACTAGAATCTCCTGGTATAGCAGACTAGAACCAAAATTCTAACCAAAAATAGGGAACTATACACAAAAACTTTAAAACACAACTGTACAGAGACTCAAAAAATCTTTAGGAGAAGTAGAACTTCAAAAATTGACTATGAACAGGCAGCTCCATGAGCTCTCCTATCAAATTATTCAAAATTTAAGAACCTAATCCCCATTTTTCTTCAATGCAATATGGGCCTAACCAGATGGGATCAAACTTCCCATGTTTTCCTTTGTCTTCCATTCTTGCATTCCACATCAATACCATGTCTCCTTCTACAAAATTTCTCTGAGTAGCCCTCTTGTCATACAAGACTTTGCACTAGGCTTGCAACTTCTCATTCTTATTATGTGCATCATTCCTTACCTCATTTAGGTGAATCAAGTCATTCATTCTAACTATCATATCTTCTTCCACATCTTCATCATATTTATGAATGAATTGATACATCTACAATAAGTTATTTTGAGGTAGCCTTGCATTGATTCCATATACTAAGTCAAAAGGGGTACACCCTATTTCTTTCTTTATTGTAACCCTATTAGCCCATAGGGCTTGTAATAACTTGGAATCCCAAGCCTTCTTATTTTCATTTAGGACTCTTTTCAAAATCTTGATTAAACTCTTATTGCTAGATTTTGCCTGGCCATTGCCTTATGGATGATAAGTAGAAGAATATGAAATTTTAATACCATTATGTCTATAGAAGTCAACAAACTCCTCTGACCTAAAACATAACACATTATCAACCACCATGGTCTCTAGGAAACCAAATCTTGTCAAGATATTATGCATCATAAAATCTGTTACCACCTTGCCGGTTGCTCTTCTTGTAGGGATTGCCTCAACCCACTTAGTGAAATAGTCAGTTGCCACTAAGATGTAGGAATGTCCACTACTGGACTTATTAGGGATTTCACCAATGAAATCCATACCCCACTTCTGGAAAGGGGCTTGAACAGAAACATGTTTGAGAGGCACATTCCCACTGAATTCTAGTTTTCCTACAAACCTTTGGCAAGGATCACACTTCTTGACAAACTGATGGGTATCTTTGAAAAGTGAAGGCCACCAAAAACCTGCCCTAATGATCTTGTGGGCTGTAGTCTTTCCCATATACTGTCCTCCACAAACTCCACTGTGCATTTCATTCATCAAAAGTTGGGCTTTATCATGGTCTGCACACCTAAGAAAAACACCTTCGTTACTCCTCCACCAAAGTTCACCATTTATAATTGCATATCTCAAATAGTGGAGTTTAATAGTCATTTTCTTACTTTCATCCAAATCAGCGGGTAAGACCATTCTCTGTAAATATTTGACAATGTCTTTATACCATTCACAACAATCCATGTTACATATATAAGGCCTATGATCCTCTTCTAAAGCATTTATTTGGTTTGCATTTAAATTACTTTGGGCCATCAACTTTGCTAGGCCTAAACCTCTAATCAATTTTTTAATATGGATGTCAATGTTAAATTCCTAAATTGTGTTAATCCACCTACATCTTCTTCCTAAGACTTCCTGTTGGACCAAGATGTCCTTGACTACAACACTTGGAACATATGCAACCACTGTGGCTCCCACCAAATAGAATCTGAATGTCTTAATAGCCTTGACCAAGGCATAAGCTTGCTTCTCAATGATATCATAGTTTAATTCTGCTGCCTATAAGGTCTTGTTGAAAAAGGAAATAGGTTGTTCAAAACCTTCAGCATTTTTTTGTAATAGCACTGCAACAATAGTATGGGCAGATGCAAAAGAAAAGATTTGCATGGGTTTGCTATAGTCTGGTGTCTTCAAAATTGGGGCATGCTTTATGGCCTTCTTAATGTCATTAAAAGCCTATACTGCTTCAGTATTCCACTCCATCTTTGCTCCTTTCTTCAACATTCTTGATATGGGAATACTGATCTCTGCAAATTTTGTAATAAACCTTCTTAAAAATTTGACCTGTCCTAAAAAGGACTGAATTCCCTTGATGTTCTTTGGTAAAGTTAGTTTGTTAATGGCTTGCACTCTTTCAGGGTCTATCCTTACACCATCTTTTGAAAGAATGTGCCCTAAGAGTTTTCCTTCTATCACACCAAAGGCACATTTCTTTGGGTTCAAAGAAACCCCATACTCTAATGCTCTGATAAAATTTTTCTCAAGATGTTGGCAATGTTGTTCTTCTTTTGAAGAGAAGGCTATCAAGTCATCCTAATACACTACCATAAATCTATCAATGAAATTTGCAAAGGCTACATCCATAGCTCTTTGAAAAGTGGCACCTGCATTAGTCAACCCAAAAGGCATTCTTACATAAACATATGTTCCCCACGAAGTTGTAAATGTAGTTTTAAACTGTTCTGTATCTTTGACCATAACATGGTTGTAACCAGAAAAGCCATCCATCATGGACATCAATTCTGATCCAGTGACCTTTTGCAACATGTTCTCCATGTTTGGTAACCCATAGTTATCCTTTAGAGAATTGATGTTAAGATTCCTAAAATCTACACATAACCTGATATCACCATTCTTTTTTCTGACAGGCACTAAATTTGAAACCCAAGTGGAGTACCTGATTGGCTTGATTATTCCAGCATCTATCATCTTTTGAGTTCACTCTGCATTTTGGGTGCCAGGGTAGGGTTAACAGGTCTCAATTTCTATCTAAAAGGCTTTGTGCCCTCCTTGAGTGGAACCTCATGCTAAAAAAGGTCCTCTCTATAAGGTTTAAGGTCTTCATAAGACCAAGCAAAAAACATGCCTAAATTTTCTGAGAAAGTCAATCAGATTTTTCTATTTTTTGGAGAAAGAGACTTGCCTATATAAACTTTCTTGGGAGCTATCCCTGTACCCAAATTTATCTCTTCAAGCTCATTGGATTTTATTAGCATTAGTAGAGAAATCCTTGTCTTTATTGTCAAATGCCCTTTCAAGAGCAACTAATCCTTTAGGAACTCTGTTTGATTTCAACTGCAAAACCTCTTTCCCAAAGATGACATCTTTGCCATTCACTGTATTAACATAAGCATTGAAATCCATTTCTTTGTCACCAAAATGAGATTCACAGTGGAGAAACCTAAGTATGTCTTGGTCATCATAAAAACTTGCCAATTATCTATATTGTCAGGAATAGAAGGTCTGGCTTGTACCTCTATTTTAGAAACATCTACAAATGTAGCATCTTTTGGTCTAAGGGCTATGTTAGCCAATAAATCTTCCATCCTATTCTGACTTCTTTCCATCCAAAAAATATTAAAAGCACTAAAGCTTTCAATCTCATCCCATACTGCATTCTTATACTGCTTTAATATTTGATTCTTTGAAGTATATTTTTATCTAATTTGGGATATCACCAACTCAGAGTCACCTATCACTTTCAGACACTTTATGCCATGCCCTTGAAGCCAATCTCAGACCAATTAACAGAGCTCATACTCTACAACATTATTTGTGCATGAAAACAACAAATTAAATGAGAACTTGAAAGTTCTACCATTTGGAGATATGAGCAATATTCTAGCTCCAAATCCTTCTTTGCTATTGGCTCCATCAAAATACATAGTCTAGAGACTATCAAGATCAATACATCCCTCTTGGCTTTTTGACTTGTGGGTAGGTTCAACATCCTCCTCTGCTTCCTTATCCTAGACTTTGAAAGCATTAATATCAGTATCAAGGAAACAATTCATGTTGTCTTCTTCTTCTTCTTCAATCATGTGTGGAGTTCTAGATTCCCTGGTGACTTTGATGTTCTGTCCCTCCAACTTGAATGTAGCAAATGACAAATCACATTATATACTACCTCCCATAGAAGCACTACATTTTCTTGAGAGTAACATCCCATATTGGGGAGGAATATCCACCACCAAGACACTTATGGTCAATTTTTTCTTAGGGTATGCAACCAATTTGTAGGGAAGAGCCTTAATAGTACCAACAACTGGTACCCCTCTCTTGAATCCATAGCTTGACATCTACCATGAGGTGTGTCCAATTTTAATCCTAACGAATTCATGACCTCAGTAGGCATAACAGTATTTGATGCTCCAGAATCAATCATGCAATTTTTTAGCAATTTTCCATTTATCTGTAGACTTAAGAAGAATGGGTCAACTGTCCCTACTGTAGTACTAAGAAAATTTGTATCCACAAAGATTTGAGGAATTTTAGAAATGATCTCCTCACTATAATTTTTATCTTCATCATTCACAGTTGCTACTTGTTTCTCAATTCTTTCTATTTTTTGAGAATCAGTATGTACTACAGTCTTTACCCATTTTAAGGAATTTTCCTTGTGTTCTTCTATTCTCATCATCTCTAATAATGGAACTTTGATAGTAATTTGAGACAAAAATTTAATCATGTCAATTGGAACATACTTTAAATTAGATATATCTGGCTTCAAATTTGTAATTTCTTTATCAGTCTCTTCTGTGGATATATCAGCAGGTTTGTTAGTTTGGGCTTTATTCTTCTTCTGCAAAACTAGTAGATCTTCAACCATAGGCTTAGTTTTTTACCTTGTAGACAATGTTAGGGTTAGAATTTTTATTTACCTTGAATTTATCAACAGAGTAGCATCCTTAGTCCTTTCTTGTGATGTTTTTGCATCCTTGTCTATCTTCTTGAATAAAATACCAGTTGGTTTCTGACTTGTGTCACCAACAACTCTATTTCTCAAAATATAATTTGCCTTTTCCTGAGTAACCAAATTGGCTGTTATCAAAGAAATCTCCTCATCAGAAGGTCTTCATAAAATAGTTGTTTGCTCATTCTTTTGAACATTACACCGATGTTGTTAGGCTCACTATCTTCATCATCTGAAAAAACTTGTTGATGATATGATTCATTTCTAATTTGAGAATGTGAGACATCTTGATTTTCATCCTCTTTAGTAGAATCCACCTCACTCAAGACATGAGAAGAAAACATCCCACATCCCTGGTCATCATAAGGTTGTTCCTCATTCCATTCCTGCTCTTCTTGAGAAGAAACATTCTAAGATATAGCACAATAATCAGGATCATGTGGTGACTGGAAAGCAATACACCATGGGACTTCCTCCACTACATTCATTGAATTTCTTTGCAATGGATCAGGGGTCCTATCATTTGGTTTATCTCTTTTCTCAGGAATAAAAGGCTTTCCATCTTTCCATTGAGTATTGTAGGGGTAATTCTGCATTCTTGGTATTTTGTTGAAATTATTAAAGGGAGGCTTATCTCCTCCTATAGCTTTATTACCTCTGCTTTCACTAGGCTTCAGATCTTTGATTGCTTTCAAAATCTATTTCAAGCTTTTATCATCCTTAGGCTTCACACCTTGAGGCTTTCCTAGATCCTTTCTATTCAACAAAGGAGACTTGTTATCTTCTCTTCTTCCCAACTTTCCTGAGATTCTTCGGTTACTCTCTATGTTCACAGCTAGTTTGTAAGCTTCAAACTAGACTCCTTGGATTTTTATCTCTTAAAAGGTAGCCCATCTTGAGTCAAAAGCATTTAAGTATGTGACAAGACACACCCTGTCATCCAATCTGATAACCTGCAAGAGTTTATCCATGGCCTTTTGGAATCTAACATTAAATTCTTTAACATCTTCATTGAAGTTCTTTTTTATGTTATTGAATTCATTCAGCATAAAACCTTCATGTGTTTTGTCACCATATTGTTCTTTAAGACAATGCCTAAGCTGATCCCATGAACCAATGCTACCATGTGGCAAAGCCCTAAACCAATCCCTTGAATCTTTTGTTAAGGGTTGTACAAATAACTTCATGATAACATCATCTGGCACAATGTTATAATCATCAATTACATCAATATTTTTTTTTAAATGCTCTTCACAAGTTACAACATTGCTTCCTGTGAATTTAGGAAGCTTCTTTTTTATTTCTTCAGGAATGGGATTAGGATAGCTAGGGATACTGGTAAAAACCAATTGTTTACATCTTTCATGAATAATCCCTGTATTAGGCATACCAGCACCCTGAGATGTAGATGGATTAGTATTTGTAGTGGCAGAACCTTTAAGACCTCCTGGTGGGGGAACACCAGTTGTTTGATTTGCTAAATTTGTAGTGTCAGCTCCTTGTGTCATAGTAGAATTAGTAAAATTTGTAGGCCCTGCAGACCTTCTAAGAAAATCTATTTTCCTTTGTATCTCTAATGTTGAAGCTTCTAGTTCTACCTTTTCAAGTTCTTTGGCTAACAACTCTTGTTCTTTTTTAGCCTTTTCGAGGTCTATTTCCAATCTCAAAGCTTGGTCTATAGGACTCTTAGGGTTTACAGGCTCATTGATTGAAATACCTTTCTCTTTTTGTTTCCCTTTATCCTTTGGAACTCTTGTTTCAAAGGTTTTTTGAACAACAGGCTGCTCATTTGTATTTTCAGGAATGGGGACATTATTTATAGCTTCTAAGTCTAGCAGCTACCTTCTTAATTGATCAGCTCTTATCATAGCTTGTCTAACTCTTTCTTCCTTTTCTTTTTCTCTTTTTAGCCTAATGGTTGCTTGTCCATGAACTCTTCTTTCTAGTTCATACACCTCCTCAAATATTTCCTCTGAATCAGGCAAAGTTGTATCAGATTCAATCTGCGGTGTTTGAGGGTCTTCTTGCTGATCCTAAGACTCATGAAGACCTTGGGGTACTAAAGAACCAAGGGTGAAAGGGGGAAGAAAGTCTTGACCACTTCTACTTTTACTTCTAGACCTTCCTTCCCTTTCATGTTGTCTATTAGGATTCATCCTCCTATTTTGGGGTGGTCTTTCACCCTCTCTTTCTGTGGGGGAGTAATAATCCTCATACTGATTCAGGCCTAAATCAATTGCCTCCTCATATTCTGAGGCATTTCCCTCTTCATTAGGGGGAGCAATACTTCCTTGTCTTGCATTTCCCTCTTGTTTCCAAGTAAGAGACATATCACTAGTATCTTTCTCTCTTCTAACTTGGTTTCTTCTAGATGTAGCAGGAAGCCCACCCTACAAACTTTCTTTTGGGTGTTCCCTACTGTAAGATCTTGTATTTTTGAAACTCATAATGATATTCTATATAAAGCACTAGTTATAGAGATGTTTAGAGAGTCGCCACTCACAACTTGGGGAGATAATTTGAAAATTACTGAAATTGACTCTTATACTATTTAATGAAGTCCACTGGATAAATAATAAGCTAGCCAGGAGTCAAAGCTCTACTCGTACCTACATTATTTGTGCTGATTTGTAACACCAGAGATATCAAAGGATTGAAATAGGTAGGTCAGGAGTCTAGCTCAACTTGGAACCTTCACTATTTACTCTTGACAATATTTCTCTATTCCCCAACGGAGTCACTGATTTGATGGTGACTAGGATGGGTTGAATCAATCTGGGTAATGAAATTTTGAATGTTTGTAACATAAACAGTGATTTAGAACTGATTTTACTTCTTTATTGTACTCTAGTCCCCAGTAGAGTCACCAATTTGTCAGTTCCTGGATAGGATTTTATACTCCATGAGATACCAATATGCCTATGATGGATGTTAAGGATTGGTTAGTTCCAAATGTGAGCAATCTATAAGCAATTGGACCAACTATAGGGATAAGACTACCCTCTTCTACTTCTGGCTCTGCAAAACCAAGGCGGGTGCACCTGATCCAATAATATTAACTCTAAATGATAGTTCTAACTCTGCCCCTTATTTGAATATTGGATCTTTCAATAGATGATTACAGTGAGAAAGTACTAAGTAGCAACCTACTACTCATTGACCCTCCATCACTAGGTAGGATAAAAGTAAATGAAAGTAAAGACTGGTAATGATTTAATATTTGGGATTACAAAGTTTGAATCACTCTTCTCAACACAAAGATAGGAGAATATAGGTCAACGCCTTATCCATTGGGCAAAATATCAGGAAATAGGATGAATACAATGGTGTCTGAAGAAAAAATGGCCTCTAGACATAAACACAAATATCCCAACTCTTTCCTACTTTTGAGAATCCTTCAAATAAATTCCAAGAACACATATTCCACTTTGAGCAATATTTAATCTAACTCTAGGTTGGAACTCAAAGCACCAATACATTCACATAAACCTTATGCAAAGATTTAAAGATTCAAAGAATAGAGGAAAGGAGAGATAAAGATCTGGGGTTTGTATTAAGTATAACCTTTCACCATGTGCATACTAAAAACCCTGAATAACAAGCTTGCAAAATAAGAACAACTTGTACTTCTTCTCTATTATTTGATAAAATAATAATAAAAAATTACAATCCTTGAATGGAAAGCTAGGGTTTTAGAAATTCATTCTTTTTAACACCTAAACTTCCAATCCAATAGAATGATCATGGAAAATCCCTTTATGCCAAGAGATGCAACAAGCAACCGATCATTCTAGGGTTACAAAAATTAACCTAAAAAACCTTTACAACAACCCTAAGGGGTTTACAATAACTACACTAATGAAACAGATGAGATATTTTAGAGATGAGCCATTTGCACTTTTAGTCTTCAATGCTATCCTCGATTCTTTTTCAACAAATCTGATTTATACCTCTCTATCCATCCTGTAATGAATGCCCTTCTGCAATTTATTCAACCTTGAAACTCAATTGGCACATCATCAGGAACAAAATCATATTCTCACCTTAATTCAAACTTTCTATATCCTTCCCCAACTACAAACTATACTGAAGAATTCAATTCCTGGCCACCACTTCATTTTACATGACTCACTAGTTCAAAACCCTAGCAAAAACCTTACAGGAATTTTGAATTTGAATGGAAACGGTAACCAACTCAATTTTAAAATGTGACCATTGATCTATTTTATTCCCAGCAGATTAGGTGGTTCACAAAAATCCTTCAACAGTCAACAAAACCTTTTGAAAATCTTTTTCCACCTCATAAAACTCTCAACCAATGAAAACTAAGCACGTCGGTGATGAATCGACATTTTGGACCCACTCCTTATAAGCCTTAGATCAAATGGTTGGTGCATAATCTCATAGCCCTGACAGACTCTCCATGAGATCATACGCTATCCATCAGATCTTCCACATTGGCATTCTTTAGAATCTCTTGGGCCCACTAACATGTCTTCATTCCTTTCCAGCTCAGCCAATCAAAACCTGACACCTCAGTGATGAATCATCAGATGGTCCCACTATTCTCGGCTAAACCTTAACCTTTTGACCACTTGGCGAACACACAACTACAAAGAAATTCCACCAAGTTGCTTAATGTTTTATCTTAACCTCAGTCTGGTCAAGCGATTCAGCAAACAAAGAATTTTGCTAAATCGCTGAGTCTTATATTAACCCCTGATTATATTTGGCAAACGTATGAAAACCTTCAATCACCAATTCTCTTAATGCTTTAGAGCTTCGCTACTTTATTTGGAGACTCAGCGAATACACATATTCGCCTATTCACGAGAAGATTTAGAACTTCACCAATTTATTATGAGAATGCGCGAACACTGCAGAAAAATATCGGGACCACCAAAATTTATCAGAAATGCCAAACCTTAGAAAATAATTTATATCCTTGGCCCCACCTAAAAACTTGCCACATGTCAACACATCATTCGCTACCTCCACCCAGTCAGCTCTAACATAGGACCCACTATTCCTTCGGCATCTAATCGGACAACGGGTGCAAAATCACTAGGGGGAAGAATATTCCATGTGATCATACACCGACCATCGATCAAAAATTCCAACATCAGGCCCTCTGAAAAACTCCAACTTATCACCTCATGGACCAATCAGGAAACACCTTTTAAGTACACGTAGCAGTGGACTCACCTGACTTTGTCATCTCTACATAAAGTAAAATTGATGGTTGTCTTAAGATCTCATGCATCTGACAAATCCTTTGCGAAGATATGCCCACCATCAATTCTCTACACATGTCAGAGCCCTCAAAGGCACACTGTAAACTAGGACCCACTACCCTTGCCAAGTCACCAATAGGAAGACCAATCACAGACTGCCAACCATGCATACTTGTCAGACGGTCCCACTTCATTGAAACACCATGTCATTAGGAAAGATCAATGGCTGGCATAAGATCACAAGCCTCTAATAGATCCCTTGTGAACTTACGCCAATCATTAGATTGAGATGCTGTCAGAGTCGGGCCCAGAAAAGGATAAAGGCCGAAAACATTAGAAAATATTAAGGTGCTGGACTTAGGAAAAAATTAATTCCGCTAGGTGCTTGGAAACTTAGGAAAAATAAAGATGACTGGGGGGAATGAAAACTTAGGAAAAATTAAAGGGGAAACCTCCGCGGGGTAATAAAATTTAAGGCACATGCTTTATAAGGTTTTAAGTGGCCCAAAAAGTAACATGAAATTAGAATAAAACTAGGGCACACTAGGTTTTTTGATTCAAACGGCTAGATTTTTTGAAATTTTGCCTAGGGTTTAACCAGAAAAATGGAAGAAACACTTGCAGAGGTCTAGAGAAAAATTCTCTAGATATGAAATTTTTACCTGTGCTAACAAAGCATATGCTAGAAAGATCCCCACTCCTTCAATTCTAGCCACTGGTGCAAAAGTATCTCCATAGTCCAAGCCTTCTTCTTGTGCATACCCCTTAACCACAAGTCTTGCCTTATTTCTGACTATTTCACCATCTTCATTGAGTGTAGTTTTGAAAACCCACTGAGTTCCTCTCACATTCTTCTCAAGAGGTCTGGGAACTAGTACCCAAGTATTGTTCTTCTTTATTTGATCTAATTCTTCTTCCATGTCTTTAGCCCATTTATCATTCTTTCAATGCATCTCCTATAGATTTAAGTTCATGTTAAGAAATCAAAAAGGTACTTTCTCTAATCTTTCTTCTAGTCTAAAAACCACCATTCCTATCACCAATAATATGATTGGTTGAATGATTCAACAATACATACCTTTCTATCACCGGTTGTAGTCTAGGAGCCTCTTCTACCAATTGAACTAATTCATCCTCGTTGTTATGATTTTTAACTTCTTGCTCCACCAGTTGAACATATTCAATCCCTTGATCATCTCATAATTTATTCATGCTAGAACCATCATTATGCTATGAAAATTCATCAATCCTCAAACTTTCACTTTCTATCAACTTGTTGGTTCTCTTGTTTAGACACTTGTATGATTTTCTTCTTGTAGAATATACCAAGAATATTACTTCATCACTCTTAGGATTAAATTTCCCTTTATATTCATCTCTCTTCATGTAGCATCTTCTCATAAAAACTTTAAAGTACAAATTTTACACTAGGTGTGCAACCATGGCATAGCCCACATGAAGTCTTATCAATGCCCTTCTTCACCTGTACCTAGGTTAAAGTATATACATTAGTGGTGATAAATTCTCTCCACAATATTTGAGGTACATCTTTTTGAATCATCATAATGGTTGTAACATCAATAATAGATTCATTCTTCTCTTTACAATCCCATTTTGTTGAGGACTTCTAGGTGTTGATATTTGCCTCTTAATTCCATATTCTTCACAAAACTCAATGAATTCCAAACATGTGAACTCACCACCTCTATCATATCTCAAGAACTTCAAAATATTACCTATTTCCTTTTCAAATTGTCCATTGAACACCTTAAAAAAATAGAATGTGTCTAATTTTTCCTTTAGAACAGTAACTGATGCAGGAGCATCTTGGGTCCTTGGCAATCCTATGTCACCAAAAATATGTTTGAAGTTTTCTGTGTTGCTCAGTTTCTGCTTTGACCGAGTTGGTCAGTTTCCTTTGGTTATCAAGTATGGTCGGTCATCTCCTGGGCAGTCAATTGTTTCACTGGCACTTGACATTGCTTATCTGTTGCTCGGTCATCCTTGTTTGCCAAGTAGTTTATTTTGAGTTCTTGTTGGGCTGACTTGTGCATTTATTATGGGTCATAGATTTAATGCTAGAATATTTCATTGGGAGACATGTGGTCCTAGATCTAACTATTCCTTCTATTGATTGTGGATCTGAAGGCCGACTCAGTTTGGTAGACTCTTGTATAAATATAGTCGTTTGGTTAGAGTTTAGGAGGTAGTTGTTGGATAGAAGATAGTAGACATTAGAATTGAGATTGTAACAGATCCTCGCATTTTTGAGGACTTCTGAGTTTCATTATAATATTAGGCCATAATCGGGAAGGCCTTATAGCCCGACATGTATGGTTTTATTTGATCAAAATATATGAAAGATCTGGCATTCTTTCTCTCACTGTTGTGTTTGTTAGCTTCCGCGCATGTTGAACAGGCTTGGATCATCAGGGTGTGCCATCGTTTGGCCCCTAGTGACCTCTACCTTGCGTCAAGTGGTATCAGAGCAAGGTGAGATCTTGATCTAGATCTACGAATCTAGGTTTGCAGGTTCCTCTTGAAGCCCTAGTTGATTGTTGTGGGGTAGCAGATTGTGATCTGACCTACAATTGCAGAGGGTTGTCAAGATGGTTCGTGGGAGGTGAGATGCAAATTCAGGATTGGAAGATATGCTAAGATAGATTTCTGCTAGATTGGAAGTAGTGGAGACAACCCAAAGAAGAGGCAGACATCTTGAAGATGTTAGTGATGATGAAGTTGAAGAAGAATAGGTGAATGCAGAACCTGCACCTGTTATGGATCAAGGTGAAGAAATATTTTTGAAGGCTTTGACAAGTTTGAAGTCTACACCACATTTCAATCCTCCTGAATATGGTAGAAACTTGGATTCTAATGAATTGGTAGACTGGATCACTGAGATGGAAAAGCATTTTGAATTTGAGAATATTCCTAAAGACAAGAAGATTAAGATTGCAAGAACTAAGTTAAAGAGTCATGCATCCTTATGGTGGGAACATCTGCAATTGGATAGGAAAAGGAAGGGAAAAGACAAAATCAAGGTATGGAATAAGATGGTAAATAAATTGAAAGGAAAATTCTTACCTTGTGATTATCAGATTAACCTCGTTCGGCAAATGCAAAGCTTGAAGCAGAAAGATAGCTCAGTAAAAGAGTATATTGAGGAATTCTATAGATTGGATATGAGATTTGGACATGATGAAGATGATGTGGAAAGAATTGGTAGATACCTAAATGGTTTGAGAGTTTCCATCCAAGAGGATATCAGCTTGGTTAAGTTGGAAAGCATTGAAGAGGCTTATCAATTTTCTTTGAAAGCCGAGGAGAAATTGAACAAGAGACATGAGCAAAGACAAAGAGGTCGAGGTAGATCTAATGGTGAAACTGGTAGATTTGAACCTAAAAAGACAAATCTAGACAAAGGAAAGACTGAGTGGAAAGGTGAAAGTTCATCTAGAGGTAGAGGTAGTAGCTATCGAGGTGGTTATAGAAGAGGAAATTTCCAAGGAACTTGCTACAATTGTGGAGAAGGACATAGATCATTTGAATGTACAAAAGTAACTAAGAAGGTTGGTAGTAGTAGAA